>JBBDGP010003796.1:0-401571 GCA_037952835.1 Lithobates septentrionalis
CCCTTCCTAGAAAGAAAAATTATATGAATAATTGTTTTTGTAGTATTGCATAGAGTAGGAAAGGTGTTAAAACCCATGTCAAGTTTTTTTTGGGAATATGGGAGCACACATTACTGTATGCAGCATAAGCTGCTGCACTGCATTACTGGATACACAGTGGCCGGAGCCTTCTGTAACAATGAGTAATCAATCAGACCATGCTTGTCCAAAGTAAACTTTTATAGGACAACCAAAAATGGAGTTTGTAGGGGAAACAACATAAAAATGGAAAACAGTGCAGCGCTAAAAACAAAAAAACATAACACTAAAAATACATTGGGGTAACGTAGTAGTCATGTAAAATCAATACTACTACGATCTCATCAACTGTGCATGAGAGTGTCATCCCACTTCTGTAGTAAAGAGACTGGATTTCGATCCTTGGACCGTTTAGAGGCAAACTTTCACCTTTGATTACCCTTGTGGGGTGTACTTGAATGACCGAGCTGTTAATTCAGAGGTCTACAGTAAGGGGTGAGCGGCCTGTGTATAAGGTGGTGGAAGCACTAAGGATGCACATAAACTGCAATATTTTCTGAGCACCCTGATCACTACTGACGAGATTATTCTTACCTTTTGGTGTCATCTTCTACGTTATCCTTGGCTCTTCTACTATATGAACTGGGACTATTTATATGGCTTTGATTTGCCAGATATTACCCCAATGTATTTTTAGTGCTATGTTTTTTTGTTTTTCACGCTGCACTATTTTCTATTTTTATGTACTTATCCAAAAGGATTGCTATATATTGACCTTAAGTTCCTGAAGTGCTCAAAACAGGCAGTCAAATGAAGCTGTATTGAGAGTAGGGCTGACCCCCAGTGCAGCTGCCAACCACTGGACAAATGGGAAGCAAAATGTAAAAAACAAAAAAGCAGCACTCTATGGGTAAAAGTCAGATATATATAAAAAAGTATGTATGCATGAAAACATATGCACATTGGATTGGATTATTATTTGTATTATACTTGAACTGTTACCAAGCAATATACCCAGGACTGTTAGATGCTGGTGCAGACTGCAGTAAAACGATAATAAGCATATAGCTATATATTAAAAAAATGACTTCCTCCACCATGAGGAAGTCTTGATAAGAAGGGGTTAACTGCTCGCGGGAGGTTTAACCGGTTAATTGTGAACCACGGTCATCCTAGGATGTATGGAAGGTGTTCAGGCGCCGATCGGAGGGAGTGGAATGGTGAAGCCTCTTCCTGCAGACATACTATCAGATAATGCAGATCTGAAGGGGAGCAGGGAGGGCCCCCGCCGTCCGCGGTGATG
Source organism: Lithobates septentrionalis (assembly GCA_037952835.1). Lineage (NCBI taxonomy): Eukaryota > Metazoa > Chordata > Amphibia > Anura > Ranidae > Lithobates > Lithobates septentrionalis. Next base: position 1,322 of record JBBDGP010003796.1, read on the forward strand.
TTTTCGGTTCGCCTCATTGATCCACATACACAGCTTCCTTGAGTGTTTAGCTGATTACTATAGGATTGTTATTCTGGTTTTGCGCTGACTGAACTCATCTTTTTACCTTGTAGGGAAAACTGCCACAAAAATAATAATGGAGGCGCCACAGCCAACTTGTAGATGAATGTTTCAGAACTATCATGCTTTTCCTTCCCTCACTACCTGGTGGTCACAGACCTGAAACAAACACGTTACCATCCATTGTGCAGACTCCTGATATTCCTATGCATATTCTGAACCAGCATTTACCTAAATAGTGAAAGCATATCTAAACCCAACAACCAAAATGAAATTAATAGCAGCTAACCAGTCCTTGGATGTGGTGGTTGCATTAGTTTTGTTTTTTTAAAGTGCTTGTAAACCCTTACATATACCCAGTGAAGTGATTGGCCTTAAGTGATACACAGAGATTAAACAAGTCCTCCTATATAAGTTGTACCTGTCTATTTGCAGTCTTCTCCTCTCTACAGCCAAAGTGCTGAATTTATAAAGCTTGTCTGAAAGTTCAGGAAAAAATGGACAGACAGTCACAGTTACACTCTGCAGAGCTCAGTGAGGAGAGCTCTGGGAGCTGATTGGAGGGAAGGGACACACCCCCTTCATACAGCACACAGGAACAAAGCTTGAAGCTGTCAATCAGCTGGAGCTCCCTCCCTATCTCCTTTCTACTCTTGGTGTCAGGAAAACTTGTCAGAAGTGATTCATGCTAATAGAAGAATGAAGCAGCAGACAGAAATCACACTTAGTGCTCTGGATTGAGACAAGTACACACTATAGAGGGGTTTTGTTCATATTTCATGGATAAAAAAGGAGAAGGCACCTCTAAGTGCAGCAGCATTAAAATTTTAATGTGTTTCAGAGCATCTGTTGGGCTCCTTCTTCATACCAATCTGGTATGAAGGGGCCTATCAGAGGCTCTGAAACGCATCCATTACGGACATAATTTCCAGCCTGTGCATTCCACGCTGCTTTCGGGCGCACTTCCAGTGATGTCACTCACGAGTCCAGCATCCTATGCTGGTATACTCCAACATAGCCATCTCTCCTGGTTCTATTTTAATGCGGTTTCACTCTGCTGGACAGTCCGGAATCCACAACATCCATTGCGGACATGATCACCCCAGGACTACCCCTTCAGCTGGACCCATTTATACAATGATGAGTTTCCAAACCTCCACCTCTAGTAAGTGTTTTTAACCCTTTGCCAAATTAAAAGTTTAATGCTGCTGCACTTAGAGGCGCCTGCTCTTTTTTCCTTCAGAGTTGTTGCTTTCCTCTTGAAGTGCTGCCTTAGTGCTCCTTGCAGACATACATCAGCTAGAACTACACTACCGTTCAAAAGTTTGGGGTCACATTGAAATGTCCTTATTTTTGAAGGAAAAGCACTGTACTTTTAAATGAAGCTAACTTTAAACTAGTCCTAACTTTAAACAAATATACTCTATACATTGCTAATGTGGTAAATGACTATTCTAACTGCAAATGTCTAGTTTTTGGTGCAATATCTACATAGGTGTATAGAGGCCCATTTCCAGCAACTATCACTCCAGTGTTCTAATGGTACAATGTGTTTGCTCATTGGCTCAGAAGGCTAATTGATGATTAGAAAACCCTTGTGCAATCATGTTCACACATCTAAAAACAGTCTAGCTCCTTCCAGAAGCTACAAAACTGACCTTCCTGTGAGCAGATTGAGTTTCTGGAGCATCACATTTGTGGGGTCAATTAAACGCTCAAAATGGCCAGAAAAAGAGAACTTTCATCTGAAACTCGACAGTCTATTCTTGTTCTTAGAAATGAAGGCTATTCCATGCGAGAAATTGCAAAGAAATTGAAGATTTCCTACAACGGTGTGTACTACTCCCTTCAGAGGACAGCACAAACAGGCTCTAACCAGAGTAGAAAAAGAAGTGGGAGGCCGCGTTGCACAACTAAGCAAGAAGATAAGCACATTAGAGTCTCTAGTTTGAGAAACAGACGTCTCACAGGTCCCCAACTGGCATCTTCATTAAATAGTACCCGCAAAACACCAGTGTCAACATCTACAGTGAAGAGGCGGCTGCGGGATTTTGGGCTTCAGGGCAGAGTGGCAAAGAAAAAGCCATATCTGAGACTGGCCAATAAAAGAAAAAGATTAAGATGGGCAAAAGAACACAGACATTGGACAGAGGAAGACTGGAAAAAAGTGTTGTGGACGGATGAATCCAAGTTTGAGGTGTTTGGATCACAAAGAAGAACGTTTGTGAGACGCAGAACAAATGAAAAGATGCTGGAAGAATGCCTGACGCCATCTGTTAAGCATGGTGGAGGTAATGTGATGGTCTGGGGTTGCTTTGGTGCTGGTAAGGTGGGAGCTTTGTACAGGGTAAAAGGGATTCTGAATAAGGAAGGCTATCACTCCATTTTGCAACGCCATGCCATACCCAGTGGACAGCGCTTGATTGGAGCCAATTTCATCCTACAACAGGACAATGACCCTAAACACACCTCCAAATTGTGCAAGAACTATTTACAGCAGAAGCAGGCAGCTGGTATTCTATCGGTAATGGAGTGGCCAGCACAGTCACCAGATCTGAACCCCATTGAGCTGTTGTGGGAGCAGCTTGACCGTATGGTACGCCAGAAGTGCCCATCCAACCAATCCAACTTGTGGGAGCTGCTTCTAGAAGCGTGGGGTGCAATTTCTCCAGCTTACCTCAATAAATTAACAGCTAGAATGCCAAAGGTGTGCAATGCTGTAATTGCTGCAAAAGGAGGATTCTTTGATGAAAGCAAAGTTTGATGTAAAAACAATGTTATTTCAAATACAAATCATTATTTCTAACCTTGTCAATGTCTTGACTCTATTTTCTATTCATTTCACAACGTATGGTGGTGAATAAGTGTGACTTTTCATGGAAAACACAAAATTGTTTGGGTGACCCCAAACTTTTGAACGGTAGTGTATATTAACCCTTTGAGGAGATTTTCTCTGGTCAGATACGGCTATCCAGAAGTGCCCTTCATTCTCTTATCTTTGCTCAGATTTCATATCTGTGGTTTACAACCACTTTAAAGCTAAGTGCATTTTCTGCCAGTACAGAAAATAGCCTTTGTAATGTGTAATGTCCTGTGTGCAGAGCTGAATTCCCAAACAATGTTCTCAGCTGTCCCATGTGTCTTCAGTGAAGTACAAAGCAACAACCCTCTGTAAAGGAGAAGAGGAGGGGGAGGCGTTTGTCGTCCTAATCAAGAGATCAGCGTGACCAGAGTGACGCTGCTCCCCCATACACACAGTACAGTGCGTTGTCAGCCTAGGACAGGAAGTGTGTTAATGGCAGGATCTCTGGTGAAAATAAAGGAAAAAGTTAAAATCAAAGAAAACCAATGCCACCACCATATCTGAAGACTGCCAAGCTGCAAAATATTGCACTTTTGTTTTTGAGATTAGATACATATGAACAAACATCTTAAAAAGCAAATCAGCAAAAAACAAAAGCATTAAAATCAGCCACTCACTCTTCCTTCCACTTCCAGATGGCCTTTAGGAATTCTTCTCTGCCCAGATCGTGCCGAGAAAGTCTGTGCTCTTTAAATAGTTTCTTCTCCACCACAGCCTAGAAGACAAATGACCAGACTTAGGCCTGGTTCACACCTATGCAGGCTGCAGTTTGCATAATTCTGGTGAATTTTTCATTTTTCAATACAAGTTTTTGATCCACTGAAGTCTATGGAACCAAAAGCCAGAAAAAAAATCACTGGCCCTTTCCATAAAATGCACAGATGTGAACGTGATCCAAAGGAAACCATGTTAAATGGACTGTAGTGTGTTCATGCAAAACTGAAAACGCACTTGTGACAGGAGTCACTTTGGGCTGGGGGATTGTGGAACCCAGCTTCTCTTGGAGAGCACTGGAATCTCCTTGTCCTTCTTCCTCGGCCCCTCCTATGTGTAAGGCACCCTGTGTCTATTAGGGGTAACAGGGTGACCAAGGTCAGTCTGATCTCAAGAATATATAGCCCCCCTTTCATCAGAGACCATTGCTAGATGGTTTGAGGTGGGGTGGGGGGTTGCTATGTGTTTGTTAAGTGCCTGTATCCCATTGTTCTATGGTTTGTGTCTGCCTTGGGGGCAACCTATTATGGCATGTATATGTCTCTGTGGATTAGCTGTGAGAGGGGAGGGAGGGGATTTCTCCAGCAGCCCCTCCCAAAGACAGTCTACTGATGAGAAGTTTGACTACACCTTTGTCATGCTACTGGTGGAGGTAAAGTCTACCCTGCCCTGTTTCATTATGCAAAGGAGGGGGGCTTGTTGTCAGGGCTGGCTCAGCCCTTCCTTCTCTGAGCTTGCCAGCTCTCATCTCTCTCCACAGTTAACCAGCTGTTGTGAATCTGCTCGTCAGTCCCGCCTACTTAAAGATCTCCAGCTCACTTCATTCCTGCCTTCGCCTTGGTCACATCACGAGAAACCATCTCCTGTGTTCCTGTTTAAAGACTGGATTTGCTGACACCCTTCTGGCTCCTTATCCTGCTTGCTGTTCCACTACTTGGATACCTGACTTCTGGCCTGGCTGATTACCCGATCTGGTTACTGAACTCAGGCTTGGCTGACTACCCGATCCAGTTACTGGACTCTGGCTATGCTTTGACTACGCTTACTCTATTTACCTTTTTATTTTTATTAATAAAACAAGTGTGATTTTACTGTACTTCTGTCTTGGTCTGGTTCATGGTTTCTGACACTTGTCCCCTTAGTGTATCTATATGTACCTGTGTTCAAATAAACAGTTCATGTTCGGCAGCCAAAACAAGTACTGTCTAGTTATTGGTTGTCAATGGTTGGAATATCTGATATCTATATTCAGACTGGAGGAAGCAGTATATGACGAAAGCACTTAAGAGGAGCGTTGGAAGCGATTCCGTTACAGCACTAAAAAATGCATAGGTGTGAGAACCAGGCCTAAGTCCTTGTTCAGACAGGGCATATAACACTGTATGCCTGCAGGGGGGCTGTGTTTACCTGTCCCATTGATGTCAATTGGGACACAGAGGCTGCAGAGACACAGCCACTGCTCCCAATCTGACATGCCTGCGGGTACAGGTGCACAGCTCTGAACGCAAGACAGTGTGCATTTGTCTGTGCAGCCACTGCATCCCAACTGACACCAATAGGACTGCCTGCATGGTGTGTGAACGATCCCCGCACGGGTGTAAAGAGCAAGGCCTAACTTTGAAAGTCTGCAAGGAAAATGGAATCTTTATTTCATTATCTAGCCTGCCCTGAATTACTGACAGCTGGAATATGACTGGTTGGTACAGGAATAGAAACACACCCACTCAGGGCTATGCCTCCCATGAGGCCTATAAGAGGCTCATGGGGGACACATTGGAGGGTGGCACCAACGCTACTATCAGTATGGGGCACCATCTTCAGTGCAGCTCAGTAACACCGAGTCTTGTAAAATCACAGCCTCAGCATTACGGAGCTCCCTGTCCAGCTACTGTGCCTGTTAGACAGACACAGCAGTCTAACTTCTTCAGTGATGTGGAGCCTGTTAAATGTGCAGTTTCAGTATCATGATCACAGAGCCACGGTGTGGAAGGCATAGCGGCCAGACAGCAAACTTTGCCCAGTGACGCTGAGCTTGTATGTTTAACAGACTCAGCGTCACTGAGCTTATTGTGTTTTGGTATGCGATATATGTTGATTTGAAGAAGAATCACAAATCATAGCTTACCTGTGTTGCAATACCAGCATGATCAGATCCAGGCACCCAGAGAACTTTCTGGCCCAGCATTCTCCTCCTGATAGAGAGAAGTTCAAAAAAAAGAGTTAAATGTGCCAAACAAATATAAGGTCAACAATCTAGTGCACCCTGAAATAAAGGTAGGTACACAATGGGGTTTGGACTGCATTTTCCACCAGCATTTGGTGTGTTTACAATTGGCCTACTTAAAGATGATCACTTCTATGAATATTAGTGAAGCACACTATAGCGTTCACCTTGTATTAAAGGAGTTGTAAAGTCCCAAGGTTTTTCATCATAATGCATTCTATGCATTAAGGTTAAAAACCTTCTGTGCTGCAGTTGCCTCCCCTTTTTCTTATTTGATGGAGCGACGAGCACGACCCAGGCGGCACCAGCCGCTGTCTCCGTTCTCATTGGATAGATTAATAGCAGCTGGAGCCTTTGGTTCCCGCTGCTGTCAATCAAATCCAGTGACACAGAGCTGGGGCCGAGTCCTGCTGTCTGTGTCAATGGACGCAGCAGCGGGACACGTGAGCGCGCCTGCACGGGTGCCCCCAGGGAATGTGGGGCTCAGTTGGGGCACCCGATGAAGAGAAGGAGCGCCAATCGGGCATCCCAGAAGAGGAGTATCTGGGCCACTTTGTGCAAAACCCTTGCACAGAGCAGGCAAGTATAGCATTTTATTTAAAAAAAAAACAAAAAACGAACCTTTACAATCACTTTAAATGGTATGTCCAGACAAAATTTTTCTTGGCATGGGAAAAGATAAAAAGCATCAAAATGTATCCGCTTGGCAACGTTCTGAAAACACACTTCACATTCGATTTTTAAGTGTCATTAATGCATACCACTGTCCTTGGTTTGGGACCTTACGGGCAATGATAACCCAGGAAACACATCATATAAGCTAAAAACACAATTAAAGCACCAGCAAAAATGCTTAATTTTTCAGCGCTTAATGTATTCTTATAGCTACATTATTAATTGGTTTTACAAGGCAATTATTGAGCATTTCAGGGACAAAAAAAAAAAAAAAAATATATAAGAGTCCATCCTCTTTACAGCTCATTGTGACAAGGCCCTAAAGTGGATCTTCAGACATAAAGTGAAAATACCTCCTGCCCACCCTGTATAGCTGTTTTTTTTTTTTTTTTAAAGGGTTTTTTAGAATCAGCGCCTATACACATCATTTCCCTAGGAAAATGGCGTGTACTGTGCTCGTTGTATGCAATTAACAGAGGAGGAGGGGGGCGGACCTAGTAGTGCAAAACCCAGAAGAGCCAGCAGGCCTCTCAATGCCGCCAGAGATAACATGGCAGCACGGGACTTGAGCAGTGACAGGGTATGAGAGAATCTCAGTGGGACATCGTTGGATCCACTGGATGGGTGATGATCTGAAATGTGCAGCACTCACCTCCTAGGGTAAGCAGTATATCAGCTTTAAAGAGATTCTCTTTCCCTTACTGTCACAGAAACAAATGTTTCACCAGTCAAGTAGTAAGGGAAAAGAAAAATATGCAACTGCTTTGACAACAGAGATACATTGGGGTTGATTTACAAAAGGAAAATAGACTGTGCACTTTGCAAAGTGCAGTTGCTCCAGAGCAGGGGCGGACTGACCATTGAGCCACTCGGGCACTGCCCGAGGGCCCTGGGCCCCATCAGGGTTGCCAGCCTCAGTAAAACCAGGAACAGTATGTATAAATCTGTGTTTTTTTTTACATCTGTCTGTGTATACTGTGTGTACATGTATGTGTATACTGTGTGATTGTATACTGTGTGTGTGTATACTGTGTGGCCCCATAATCTCTGATTGCCTGGGGGCCCCATAATCTCCTATTGCCCGGGTGCCCCATGAGTTATCAGTCCGCCCCTGCTCCAGAGTTTAGTAAATGAGGTAAAGCTTCACTTTGCAAAGAATACCCAATCACGAGCAAGGAAAATAAAAAAAAAAACATTTTTGCTTGCACCTGATTGGTCAATGGAAGTCAGCAGGGCTTCTGTTCATTTACTAAGCTCTGGAGCAACTGTTCTTGCAGAGTGCGACTGCACTTTGTAAAGTGCACAGTTCATTTGCCTTTAGCAAATCAACCCCATTACCTCTATACTGACTCAAGGGTTGTCTTCTAAAAACGTTCCTCAGGTTTCTAATATTAAGAATTTAGAGACAACGTTAACTGTTACACTTTTAAAAACACATGGGTTTTGCTTCTGCCAAAATACCTGACCACCCCAACAAGTATATGGCCAAACGTATGTGGACTTTCCAATAAATTACTGGGTTCAGGTGTTTCCAGTAAAGGGTACTGGTAAAGTGAAGTAAAGTGACTTCTGAGTGCCCCCATTGCAAGCTGCATGATGCGGGGGCACTCAAGCGGGCCCGATCCTAAGTCGGGCTGTGTTGTGTCTATTAACACACACAGTGCAGCTTGGCCACACCCTAAGCTCCCTACTCACAAGATTTGATTGACAGCGGCAAGAGCCAATGCCTTCCGCTGCTGCCTCCATGTCCTGAGAGGAAAGCGCCGCTGCTCTCGGGCACATCGGTGAATCAAGATCGGCTTCAGGTAAGTATTTAGGGGGAGCTGACCATGGAAGGTTTTTTTACTTTAATGCAGAGAATGTATAAAGGTAAAAAAAACCTTAAGCCTTTAGAACCACATTAATGATACCGGATACAAAGACATGTTAGATATCTGTGCTGTTCCAACCTTGTGACAACAGTTTGAGGAAGGCCATTTTCTAACAATAAAGAACAGTTGCAGCTTGTGTTTCAGGCAATGAAGGAATAATGCAGGGTTTGCATACCATCGGGGTTCTAAAATACACCGATTGTGCAGGTCCTTACCTTAGCTGGAAAGGGAAGGTGCATATACTGAATAGAACATAAGAAGAGAGAACAGGGTACAAGATGATCTTCGAGCATTAAAATCATAAACATGTTATTAGGATAATACTACCATGCACTCACAAGCATATAGGGGTGGAGAAACATGTCACAAGCCAATGCGGAAAACCTGGCAGCTTTCCATGGTCAGCAGAGAGAATGCGTGGTAGGGGAAGCCTGTATCCTTGTAAAAAGGGCAAAACCTTAGACTCGTCTGATGCTGCAAGGCTATTAGTGCCTTTTTTTGCTCGAAAATAGAAGCGGTGTCCTTGAGACGCATAGCCAAGGCACTGCCACTGCCTACCCACAACCCAGCAGTGTGAGCTGCTTCCAAGCTGCAAGGATGCAAAAGATGCACTCCTAACGTTTGCTTATTAAGAGTTTATTTTAATGTACATTGGTCACCTTGTGACCTGTTCTTTCCTCTTATGAAGGCCCTTTTCTGTTCTAGCATAACTGGGTCCCTGTGCACAAAGCAAGGTTTAGAAAGACATGGTTTGACATCTTTGGTGTTGAGAAACAGGAGAGTACGGAGAAGAGCCTTGACTTTACCATTACTGCACACCTATGGAATGAATTAGAACACCAATGTTAAGCCAAATCTTCTGCTCCAACATCAGTACATGACTTTACATATGCTCTTGTGGTGGAACAGGCACAAATTCTCAGACATACTCCAGGCAAACCACTTTAATGGAAAGGGACTTACCAGCGAACAAGAGAGTCCTCAATAGCCACAGTAAGGGCATGACCGAGGTGAAGGGAGCCGGTGACATTTGGGGGAGGAATGCAGAGAGAGAAGACCTCTGGAGTAGACTGAGGGAGACGACTCTGCAAAGGCAAAAATATTCCATGACCAGGAATACAGTTTCAACCAATCAACTAAATATATTCTAGATACAATAAAACAAAACCTGTGCAAAGTATTCCAGTTGGTCTGTCCACTGCCAGCATGCTGGAGAGAAAAACATTTGCTCTGTGAGGAAGCAGTGGTCTCTCTGGTGAGGTCTGACACACTCCCTGCTGAGAAAGCGCTAGAGCTCCAATGAGCAGGGAGCATGAGCTTTGCTGATTGCAGAGCTATATAGCCAACTCCAGTGGCAGCTGGTGGTATATTTTATGGATGGGGGGGTGGGAATCTGTCCACCGCCAAAGGGTCGTTCCCCCCCCCACCCGGTCGATATCGGTCCCTGCACTTACCCCATCTAGGTTGAGGGTTTCCTCCGTGCGGCTAGCCTCCTTCCTCGGCTTCATGATGGTGCGGCTTCCTCTGCGTCTCCTTCTTCCTCCTCCTCGGCGGTGGCCAATAGGAACACTTCTCTTAGCCTATCAGGTCTCAGGACCCACTTCCTGAGCCGGGATTGGCCGGGAGGAGAAGCAGGAAGACAATAGTGAATATTATGAATTCGCTATTGTCACACAACTCGGTGGGCTTGGGGCGCCTCCGGCTCTAATCATGTGCTCCCATTGGAATCCATGTGTCCAGCACCCTGCATGTAAATTAGGGTCCAGGTGCATGAATTAGGGGGGCGATGCCCCTGCACCCTGTATGGCCGGCCGCCGCTGTCCAAATCAGAAGGGGGTGGGTGTGTTGGACCTCTGCAGAGAGATTACTGCCTCTATGGCTTCAGAGATAAACCCTGCCTCCTGCTGCTCTATGTAATGAGAATACTCGGGGGCAACTAGAAGCAGTCTCTGAAGGAAGCTATTTTAGGTATATAACATGCAAAAGTATGTTTAAAAGCACAAATAATTGTATAGGGAGATTGTGGTTGAAATGAATGGTCTGGTGACAGGATCACCAGTTGTACTCTTTACAAAAAGGTTGTTAGTCCACATTAATTGTACATTTTATCACTCATTCAATCAAGAAACAGTATGTAAGGCATAACATACAATATTTACATCTATTCCACAATCAGGTGTCTAGTACTTCCAATGAGTGGTGCAGACCAAATGCCAACTCTTCAGTATCCTCACCTGGTACTCAGGCTTGAAGAAACCTTGGTTCACCCACCAAGCATACCAGGCAGCTTCTACATAGCGTGGGCTGTAGGAGGAGGGCAGTGGACATGTTGTATCTAAAAATGAGTAGGCATATATTGATAAGAACATAATATGGCAATCATAGATAATACATTTATATTGGGACAGCATTAACTGCAAATATAGAAGTAGCCAGTGCATGGGTTGCCAGCTCCCTTGGTGCACCATCCACCTGCTGATGAGATCCTAGGAAATGGCGAGCACTCCAAATCTCACAAGATGAAGCTGCAGCACCTCTGCACAGCTAGAAGTGTCCTCTTAGAGACATTTGGAGTACTCTACATTGCCTGGTGCTTGCCGGAAGGAGGATGACGTCACCCTTGCCCAGGCACCACAGGCAGAAGCAGGGGGAAAGGTAAGCATATTAACTTTTTTTCCCCCATCTACAGGGTTTACTAAAGTATTATGCTGCTTTGCAGAAATTTGGGGAGTGGTCTTAAAAGGCAGACCTTGTATTTTAGGCCTCATTCACATGGGTACAAAGGCCTGTAATTTGCAAATGGGCACTGGCACAGCCACTTGGCCCAATGTGACTGGCATCCGGGGCCACTCACCCACACCCCTGTGAAACTGAGACAAGCGGCTGTGTCTCTGCAGCTGATGGCATCCCCATACACTTACTCGGGTTGACTGCATGCAGCGCCTGGTGGCTCAAGCCGCATAGACAAATGGCCCTTTCATAGACCACCTGTGTGAATGAGGCCTTAAACGCAAGTTCCACTTTAAAATATATCTGCTGACCTTTTTTATTTCCGGGCACTGTAGAGATTTCATACTTGATTACTTCTTTCTCTTTCCAGCGCTGACCTTTAGCTTTGGAGACCTGTCACATGAGAGGGATAAGACAATACGCATCACTGTAGATAAAAATAAAAGAATGAAAAAAATAAAAATTATATATATATATATATATATATATATATATATATATATATATATATATATATATATATATATAGTTATCAGTCTTCAATATCTGTAAATAGTGTAACATACTTAGTGATGGTACCACATGACATACAGTTTAAGGGCCAGTTCCCACCAGAACGCAGGGCAGGATAGGCGCAATCAGTGCACATTTCCTGTACCACATTCAAACGCACTGCCCTTCGCAATCTGCATGCAGGTGCCAATGTATTGTTAACCACACCCCAAAACGCAAATGCAGTGCGTTTGCTGGAACCAAATCGCATGGTACCACAGTACCATGCAATTTGGTGCAGTGCGTTTTTACAAGTAGTGCAAGCACTACTTTTTGCACGTTCTGGTGTGTTTTTTTAACAGAAATTTTTTTTATTGAACAAATCAGCAGTACAAAACAAGAATTTAGTACAGTCATTGCAGTGAGAATAAAAACAGTACAATTGACCCCTAAACAACAGTTGTTAGTTTTCAGATATTCCAGATGTGCAAACATCAGAAGTTTCACTCAACCATGCCTCTCAAAACTCAAATCTTCCTACATTTTTTGGTAGTATAAAATGAGTGGCCCAATATTCAACCATACCTGTCAAGGACAGCGGGGGGGGGGGGGGGGGGGGGGGCGGATAAGGAAGGATGGAAAAGGGGCGAGGAAGAAGGGGAGAGAAGGGGGGGGGGAAGGAATGGGATGAAAGAAAACGGGCATAAGGAGAATAGACGTGAGATATAAGATGTCTTCCATTATGGTTCCCATCTTGTTTATGGGGTAGGGGGATCAGGGTCTCCGGAGGCGTCGACCCAGGACGACCAGATTTTATCAAACTTCCCGGGGCATTGCCTACTTTCATACGTTAATCTATACAGAGGGAGTACCTTATTCACAGACCTTATCCACGAGGCTAGGGTAGGAGGCTCTACCATTTTCCACCGCAATAGAATTTCCCGCCTAGCATAGAACAATGCGAAGGTTAGACACAATTTGCTATACCTATCACCCACAACATCCTCCAGATGACTGAGTAGTAGTATTTGGGGATCCGCCTGCAAGTCTGATCCTATGACATTGCTCAGTGTGGATGCCACTGCCGACCAAAAGGGTCGGAGACTGGGACACGACCAGACCATATGCCAGAAGGTACCCACTTCTTGTCTGCATCTCTGACAATTGGGATCTCTCTGAGGGTAAATGCGCGCCAACCTCTGTGGGGTAAAATATGCCCTGTGTAGGAACTTGAATTGTATGAACCTATCTTTTGCAGCGATCATGGACGGAATGTAGGATAGTAAACACTCCCTCCATTCCTCCTCATCTAACGAGGGAATGTCAACCCTCCACCCCTCCCAGGTTTTAGTTAGTTTGGCATCGTGCTCCACCGTGAGGTATAGGTATAGTGTGGAGAGGGGCTTCCCCATCACACTGGAAGTCAAGAGCCTTTCAATAGAATCCGGTTCCAGAATGAGGGGGGCAGGGAACTGAGCCTCAAAGGCGTGCTTCAGCTGCCAGTATCTAAACTGGAAGGAGGCAGGAATAGCAAAGGATTGTCTAAGAGCTTGGAAAGTCATGAGCCTGCCATCTTTGACTATATGCTTTAATGTAAGAATTCCCTTTTTTGCCCAGAGAGAGGGGTCCGGTAAAGTGTAAAAATGGGGTAGCATAGGATTGCTCCACAGGGGCATGTGAGGTGAAATGTAATTAGGTTTCCCATATATTTTCCTCGCCTCCTGCCAAACCTTTACAGTGGTTCGCATCGGGGTCGTCATGGACAAACTGGCCCTGAGACCCCTAAACGGGAGATTACTCAAGGCAGCGAAGGAACCCAGAGTGGCTGCCTCCAGAGTGACCGCGGCATTTTGCGTGGGCTGGGAGAACCACCACCTAATCGTGACCAGAACTGCAGCCCAGTAATAAATTTGGAAATTCGGTAGCGCCAATCCCCCTCCCGATAGAGGGAGATATAAGATCTGCTTGGCCACCCTGGGAGGTCTCCCAGCCCAGACAAATTGTATCAGCAGGCTCTCCAGCCTCCGGAAAAAGGACTTAGGGATGGGTATGGGTGTATTGCAAAAGAAATATAGATATTTGGGAAGGTAAATCATTTTTAGCAAGTTGACTCTGCCAACAGGAGTCAATGGAAGGGAACGCCAAGCAGAGCATCTAGCCGTAAGCTGTGTCATAAGTGGACGCAAATTGTTAGCAATGTAATCTTGAACTTTACCGCTAATTTGTATCCCCAGGTATTTGAAATCATCTACCCATTTGAGCTGCGGGTGTGGTACCCTTGGGGTCGAGGGGTGGAGCGGGAATAGAACCGACTTGTCCCAATTGATGCGAATCCCCGAATATCCGCCGAATCGATCAATCAGATTAAGTGCAGTCTGCAAAGAGGACGATGCATCCGCTAAATAAAGCAGAGCATCGTCCGCGTACAGCGATAACTTCTCCTCAATGGGTCCCACCTGAAGACCCCTTACCCCAGGGTCGGCCCTCAACAATATAGCCAGGGGCTCCATCGCCAGAGCAAATAGACCCGGGGAAAGGGGACACCCCTGTCGCGTGCCTCGAGACAAATGGAACTTCCCCGAAAGGCATCCATTGGTGCGTATTCTAGCTGAGGGGCCATGGTATAGCATGCGGAGCCATTTCGTGAAACCAGGGCCAAACCCGAATCGCGAGAGGACCTCCCATAAGTAGCCCCACTCGACGGAGTCAAAGGCCTTCTCCGCGTCGAGTGAGGCCACCATCCCGTTAGTCTCCTCATCCGCCCTGTCTATGTGAGTATGGAGGCGTCTGATATTAACGTCAGTTCCTCTGCCGGGCATAAAGCCTGTTTGATCTCTGTGGATTAGAGCGGTAATTACCAGGTTAAGCCTATTGGCCAATATTTTTGCCAGAACTTTTGCATCCACGTTCAGAAGAGATATAGGGCGGTACGAGGAGCACAACGTGGGGTCTTTCCCTGGCTTGAGGATCACTACAATAATCGCTTCACTCATTGTGTCCGGGAGTTTCCCAAGGCGCGATGACTCAGAGAAGAGGGCCTGCAGTTTGTCAACTAGTTCTGTGGCATATTGTTTATAAAACTCCACAGGGATGCCATCAGGTCCCGGAGTTTTCCCTGTCTGCATTGATTTAAGTGCCCGTAGTATCTCCAAGGACGTAATTGGAGCGTCAAGCTTGTCGCGATACGTTACTGTAAGGGTTGGGATATCAATGTTGTCTAGGTATGTCCCCAGATCCTCCCCTCTATAATCTACCCTGGACCTATAGAGGGATTCGTAGAACTCCGCGAAGCAACAATTGATCCCTTCTGGTGTGTGAATCAGCTGTCCCGAGGAGTCTCTAATATGTGAAATGCTCATCCCGCCCGCCTGTTCCCTAGAGAGCCAGGCCAACAAACGGCCTGACCGCTCTCCCTGCTCAAAAATCCGCTGGGATTGAGCCAGCATTTTCTTCTGAGTAAGAGAGGTACGGAGACGAACCACCTCCTTCGTCATCAGTTGTAGATGCGAATAGTGCGCAGGGTCCCGGGTACGGACAAAAAGAGCCTCCGCACTACTCGCCTCCCGCTCAGCCTTCACCAAGTCTGCCCTACGCTCACGTCGGACTCTGGCAATGATGGTCTGGTAATGCCCCCTCGTCGTGGCTTTGAAGGCATCCCACACCACAACGGAGTCAGCCGAGCCCTCATTTACAGCCCAAAAGTCAAGCAATTCCGTTCTAAATTGGGAGTCTACTGCGGTGTCTGAGATCCAAAATCTGGAGAGCCTCCATATCCTTTCTACTGAGCCTAGGGAGAGATCTAAAGACAACAACACTGGTGCATGGTCGGAAATTCCCCTAGGCAATATTTGTATGTCTGTGACCCGTGGAAGGACCTGACTCCCTGCGAAGACCAGGTCTAAAACGTTTTGTGAGAGGCCGAGTGGCATGTGTATGCCCTAGATTGGGGGTGACGCCACCTCCAGACATCAGTCAGGCCATAGGTATCCGCCCACTCAGCCAACCCAGGGCAATGATGTCCCGCAGGACTTAGCCTGTCTAAATCCGGGTCAGGGACCAGATTAAAATCCCCCAATATGACATTATTATCAGAGGCAAAGTCGGCCATCTTACTGGTGATCTGATTGAGCACCAGCAAGGAGGCCGGGGGAGGCAAATATAAGCCCACAATAGTCCACGTTAGAGAATATATTTTAGCGTGAATAATAACGTACCGTCCATCAGGGTCCAGGGCCAAATCCAAGAGCCGAAAGGGGAGTGACTTCAACACCAGTATAGTTACACCCCTAGAGAATGTGGAGTGTGTGGAGTGGTAGTGGTGTCCCACCCATGGTTTTTTAAGGGCCAGAACTCTACGACCTGTTAGGTGCGTTTCCTGGAGCACGCATATGTGTGGATTATAAGATTTAATGAATTGGAACACCAGGGAGCGTTTAACCGGGGAGTTCAGTCCCCTGGTGTTCCAGGAGATGATATTAAGTGAGGACATGACCACCTAGAGTGTTGATAATGTTAGGATTAATGGGAATTGCGGCTCTCGGACTGGACCCCGGGACCCGGACCGGACACATTTGTAGACAGTGCAATGCTGATAAGTCAATTATTTTGGTACAAATAACAAACAAAAACAAAACCAAACCAAAAACAAATAAAGGATCCCAATAACCGAAGCGGATGAAAATAAAAATAGCCCCAATAGGGGAACTTACCACACCCCCCACCCCACCCAACCCCCCAAAACTGAGGCGGGTTTCAATCCCGAACATATTCAGCTCGCCGGCTGCAACAGAGGGTCCGTGGAAGAGGCGAGCTCACCCCCCCAAACTTCACACGGGGGGGGGGAAGCAGCATTTCAAGCGGCTTATACAGTTGAGAGCTCCTTTTGTAAAACAACAGGCTGTGGGGACTCAGAAAGTCAGATGCAGGGGAGATATCCCATAATGCAACCCCACAGTAAAGTCCATCCATCGTTGGGTGAGGAAACCGAACAAAACCAAAAAAAAAAAAAAATGTTCCCAACACCCCTCAAGAGAACAAGCAGTTGTAAAGGAAGTTCATATTTCAACGGTCTCCTGACCAAATTGTTTGGCAGGGGCATTATCTTAGAATTTTCCTGGAAGGGGTAATAAATTTCTCCTCCCAAGGCTGTCCACACCATGGATTGAACTGGGCATAACCTGTGCAACGAAAAAAGTCATCCATGTGGGAGTAGATATATTACCTCAGACCTGAGCCAAGGCTATGGTGAACAAATAATTAGGGATCTCAGAGTACATACCAGGTAAACCGTCAGCGGATCTGTGGTAGCGAGTCCAGCCAGGCCGAGGCCTCCCTTGGAGAGGTGAAAAAACGAGTTGTCTCACCATCCTGGACTCTCAGGCGTGCAGGGAAAAGTACACTGTAGCGGATGTTGCGTGATCGCAGGGCCGCCTTAACTTGGTCAAAGGATTTCCTAAGCTTCTGGGTCTCTACCGTATAGTCGGGGAAGATCATCAACTTCGTGTTCTGGAATCTAAGGTCCACAATGTTTCTGGAGGCACGGAGAACTTCGTCTCGGTCTCTAAAATTAAGTAGACGTAGAATGAAGGTGCGAGGGGGGGATCCAGGAGGTCCTGGCTTAGATGGGATGCGGTGCGCCCTCTCCACCGTGTAATAGGGCGACCAGCGGGCCTCAGGTAGAAGGTCACGGAGCAAACCCTCTATGAAGGAGGTAGGGTTATTCCCCTCCGTCCCCTCCGGTAAACCAACAATGCGGAGGTTATTACGCCGGTTCCTGTTCTCCGCATCCTCTGCTCTATATTCAAGGGCCTTTACTTTAGTTTGGAGAGTACGGAGTGACGTCCCATGTTCCGTAATGGTGTCTTCGGTGGTACTCAGTCTTTGCTCCGTCTCAGTGACTCGTGATCTAATTGTTATATTCTTAATATCTAAATTTTAATTGGCTTTATTGAAAAGAATATGCATTTTCCATAATTGTTTGAATGACAGGACTTTGAGCTAGTGATACCCAAATGGCCATTCATTGACTGAAAATGCAGGTCAAGACCCTGTCAGAATTTGATGGATTTTGTAAATATATGTATGGGTCTTCCTATGTAACCGATACTTTGTTTGATTTATGCGTTTATGTTTTAAGAGGTTAGTCTGAAAGCCTCTCACATATATCTGGTTTCATGTTTAAAATGTTTGGTTAAAGTGAAAAACAGATGTTGCTCTCTGTTAGAAGGTGGAGAAAAAGGGAGTGTATGGGAGGGATTTGTGTTTGGGCGCGAATTTGAAAGAATGGGTTCATATAGACAGAAGGAATCCAGTCTTCGAGCTCACTCTTCACACATCTTCCTCCCAAGACATACACCTATTCAAGCCAGGACACAAGAGGTTAATCGGCCATTTTTAATAGGCTATGACAAAGGAAGCACATGCCTTTGACTCAGATCTTTGAAACAAATGAACTATATTTGAACATTTTTTGCATATATGAAACAACACTAATTCTGAATATGAATGTACTATTTTTGTAAGTATTTTCCAAGTTTATGTGTGTACAATAAAACACACGGTTTTGATTTAAGCTGACTCAAGCAGAAATAATTCCAAAATTCGTCTCACGAGAATCATCATTATTGAAGGCTTTTTATACAATAATAAGCCATTTATTTCATTGGCGAGCCAGCCAGTTTCAATCGTCAGAAGTTTTATGCCACTTTTCCGTTGTTCAGAGGGGAAACGTGATGAACAGAAAACTTTGGAATTATTGAAAGAACCTAGAAGAAACGCCAGATTGATGTTTTTGATGTTTGATTGCGTGAAGACCAGAGTATTTTGGATCTGAAGTCTTGACAGACGGTTTAATTCGAGTCCAGCGGAAAACGGAAAAGTTTTATATTCGGTGAGTACCAAAATATGGAATTTATAAATGTAATTGCTGAAGAAAGTACTTTAGAATTTGAAGGTTTAGCCAGTCATTTTTCTGATGCTAAGTTATGGAAATCTATGTTTCAGCAATGCCTACAGGCAAATAATGAAATTGATAAAACTAGATTTTCATTAGCTAAAACAAAGAGAAAATTAAGAAATATAATGAAATTAGTTACAGTTTTCAATACAATGGTTTTTGATGAGCCAGATAAACAAATGATTTGTGTAGTGAATCAGTCAGCAAGTCAAAATGTAACGGAAATTATGCAAACACAAGAGAATGTACCTTTGGAACCTAGTTGTTCAAGTTGTGATACTTTTTGTACGTATATTGAGCATTTAGAGAATGAAATAGAAATGCAGAAGGATACAATTTCAAAAAACAAACAGATCTTGGTACTTACAAAGGAGGCTGCAAAGAAAAAACAGTCAGCAGCGGCAACATCGTCGCTTATACCGGAGAACCCTGTTGAGTTAGACGAACCGTCAGAATGTGACGTTCGAAAGCAAAAGTTATTAGACAGAGCGTCTAAACTTAAATTGCAAATACACGATCAGTTGATGAAAATTTTGAAAGATATCCCGCATTATGATTTGAGAGCAGATGTGTTTCGCAATGGGGATGTTTTTGAAAGTTTTTGTGATCGTTTCAATTTGACTGATGAGCAAAGAAATAAAATTTTCTGTTTATGGGTTCCTAATCATATAGCAAGACGTTTAGTTAAAACACCTTACATTGATGAGTATGGAACTGAGGTTCATACTGATGCATCTGAAAGATTGCGTCAGTTACTGATGTGTATCACAGGGGAGGAAACTCCGACTGCTGAGATATTGGATTCGTTAAAGGTTACAATACATGACGACCCATATCATTTTCGTGAAACATTTGCAAAGGCATTTAAAATGGTATATGCAGTGGGAGATGAGAATTCTGCATTAATAAGGGCATTTGTTCGGAAATTTACATATCTAGATCCTGCATCGATGGCGTTAGCCAGTCAAAAGGAAACTCTGGACGATGCAACTTCAGTTGTAGATCTTGTAAGAAGACAGCTGAAACGTAGTAGTTTGAAAACTAAAATTGCTGTCATTCAGAATAGTAATTCTGACATAGACATTCAGAATAATGTTAAAGCAGACGGTGCTGCCACCTTCAGGAATGACAGGGAAAAACAGGTGGATAAGAAAAGACCAATGACTTGTTTCTTTTGTCAGAAGCCTGGTCATTATAAATCACAATGTAGGAAGTATTTAAAATATATTGAGTCGAAAAACATTGGGAAAGAAAATGGATTAGTATTCACTAAACCTTCTGCCCCACCTTCAACAGAAGAAGTTCAAACTTTTTCTCCCTATGCCCCTTTGAGGAAAGAGCTGAGGAGGAAATATTCAACCAGTGATAGCAGTGGGAGACAGCCATTGTTATCTTCTCCATGACAGATAGAGGAAAAAGAGATTGAATACCACTCTTTAGTCCCTGTAGCGCCTATATTTTTAGACAAGAGTGGTCGACCTTATTTAAAGGTTAAAATTAATGGACAAAAAGTGAAAACTCTTTTAGACACTGGTGCTCAGATTAGTGTCACTGGTTTGAAATTACCTGTTTTATCGGATGCAGCAATTTGTACAATTGTTGGGTTTAATGGAACAGGTGATTCTCAAGCTAAAATGTGTAAAAATGTTTCTTTTGAAATCCCAGGTCATTTGAAAACTGAAATAGACATGTGGTTTTGTAAAGGATCCGAAAATATCATTGGAGCTGATATTTTGTATCAAAAAGGGTGGATTATTGATTTAGGCAATGGAGTGCTTTGGAAAGGTTCAGCTAATCGTAAGCCTGTGGTAATTGATCCAGCTGATTATTCAGAAGTGGGAAGCATATGTTTGAGAGAAACAGTTGACAATGATTACAAATGGCCTGATACGGGAGAGAATTTGAAGTTAAAACAAGTGGTACAGTCACACAAAAAGCTTTGGAGTCAAAAAAAGAATGATGTTGGATTATTTAAAGGCATTGAAGTTAATGTTGAAGGCAAGGATCATCCTTTCGTGAAGCCATATAAATTACCACCTGATTCTGATGAACCTGTCTCATTGATCATTCAAGAGTTTTTGGAACAGGGTATCATCAGGAAAGCAAATTCTGTAACAAATAATCCTTTATGGGTTGTGGCTAAACGAGATGACCCCAGTGCATACAGACTTTTGATTGACCTAAGAATGCTAAACAAATACATACCATGTTGTTCGCCTATTGTAGCGGAAACACCAGATATCATGTCGCAATTAAATGCTAATGCAAAAGTGTTTTCTGTATTAGACATTGCAAATGGATTTTTTAGCATTTCTTTGGCCAAGAGCTGTCAATACAAATTTTCATTTGTGTATAAAAATGTTTCTTACGTTTTTACAAGACTTCCTCAAGGATTTCATAGTTCCCCGTCTATATTTCATCAGGCGTTGGCAAATGTTTTATCAAGATTCTCTAGACCTGATTGTTTAATTCAGTATGTAGATGACATACTTCTTTCAAGTGAAAATGAGGAGGAGCATTTGACTCTTCTGGCAGAATTGTTCACACTTCTGCAAGAAGAAGGTCTCAAGCTGAATACACGCAAAGTTCAGCTTATGAAAAGTGAGGTAAAATTTCTAGGAATTTTGATTGGCCCAGGGAAGAAGCAGCCTTTACAGGAACGTATAGAGGCTATTGCATCTTTACCTGTACCAACAACATTCAAAGCATTGAGACAATTTTTGGGATTGGTAAATTTTTCCAGAGATTTTATCGAGTCATTTGCAGAGAAGGCGAAACCGCTATATGACTTGTTAA
Organism: Lithobates septentrionalis; assembly: GCA_037952835.1. Lineage (NCBI taxonomy): Eukaryota > Metazoa > Chordata > Amphibia > Anura > Ranidae > Lithobates > Lithobates septentrionalis. The sequence goes on from JBBDGP010003796.1 coordinate 22,702, forward strand.
AACATACAGAGGATATTGGATTTGGTCCTTGGAGTGAAGTCCAGCAAAAAGCTTTTGAAATGTTGAAAAATGATTTGCAGTCAGCTCCTGCATTAGCGACAGTGGATAAACAGGCACCATTTGCTTTGCAAGTGCATGCTTCAGAGATTGCCATCTCAGCTGTTTTGCTTCAGAAACAGGGAGAAGATTGGAGAATTCTTGGGTATTTTTCACGTTTAATTACCCCAGTAGAGAGAGGACTTGATGAATGTGTTCGACAATTAGTGGGTGTGCATTATGCGATAAAAGCAACAGAGCATATTGTAGGATTTAACAAAATCATTCTGCAAACCCCACATAGTACCTTGAAGTTCCTTTTTGAGAAAAATGTTCCTGGAGTCTCTAACCAAAGATTTTCTCAATGGTTAGTGGCTCTGTCACCTAAACAAATACAGGTTGAACATAATGCCAAGTATATCCTTCCTCAGTTGATGGAGTACAATGGGCTAGAACATGAATGTTTGTGTGAAGTCCATGAAACACATTCTCCTCTTTTTCGTAGAGAGGCAGAGGAAAATGATGAACCTGTATTTGTTGATGGTTCCAGATATTGTATGTCAGGTAATTATTACAGTGGGTATGCAATTTGGTATCCAAAGCGTAATCTTGCCATACAACACAAGTTGCCAGGACATTTTTCAGCTCAACGAGCAGAACTTGAAGCAGTAAAAACTGTATTGACAACTGACAAGGAAGAGAATAGAGGCTCACTAGTGATTTATAGTGATAGCTCATATGTTGTTCGTTCTCTTACTGATTATTTACCTATTTGGAAACGAAGAGGTTTTCTAGATTCATCTAACAAGACTCTTGTGCAGAAAGAGACATTAGAATCAGTTTTTGACCTTGCAGAGAGTAATCCTCTTGCATATGCTATTGTAAAAATTCCAGCACATAAAAAAGATAATAGTGAGTTATCTGTAGGCAATAGAAAGGCTGACACATTAGCAAAGGAAGCAGCTTTGCATGGAGAGTTAGTAATTCTACCTGAAACGGTCTCAATTAATGTTGTGAAAAAGACAGATACACATTTACCTTCATTTTTTGAGGAACAAGAGAGAGACAAGTCCATCTCTTGCCCTTCATCGGATGGTTTAGGATCTTCCTTGGTTTTTGAAAACGGGATCCTATGTCACGACGTAGACGGTTTATTGTGTCCTGTAGTACCACAACACCTACAGGTGGAATTTACTAAATTTAACCATGACAGTTTAGGTCACATTGGTAAGCAAAAATTGCTTGAAATTCTCAAAGAGAAATTCTATTGGGACAAAATGGAAGAGACAGTGGACAGTGTAATCAAATCTTGTTTGATTTGTGCACAAGTGAATCCTAGACCAAAGGGTCAGAAACCTCCTTTACAAAGAATTCCTCCAGGAGATGGACCTTGGTCTTCTATACAAATAGATTATATAGGGCCATTACCATCAGGAAAAAATGGATTCAGATTTGCATTGGTTTTAGTGGACATTTTCTCGAAGTGGATTGAAATTCTTCCAGTACGCAAAGATGATGCTTTAACAACTGCTAGGATGTTGGTTAATCATGTTTTTCCAGTCTGGGGTATACCAGCAAACCTCAGTAGTGACAGAGGATCCCATTTTACAGGTAAAATCATGCAGGCAATGTGTAAAATTTTGGGAATTGAACAGAGATTTCATGTACCATATCATCCACAGTCTGCAGGAATTGTTGAACGGATGAATAGGACTATCAAATCTAGAATTGCAAAAATGTTGTTAGACAGAGGAAATACTTGGGTTGATGTTATTCCTTTTATTTTAATGAGTGTAAGAAGCACAACTTCTGCTGCTACAAAGTATTCTCCTTTTGAATTAATGACAGGGAGGAAAATGCCGCTTGTGTTTCCACATGAACCTTTTTTGTCTACACCTCAAAGGGAGGCAATAGAGAAATCAAAATGGTTGCAGATGTTGCAGGACAATTTGAATAGTATTTTGCCACATGCAGCTACCTGTATGCAAAAAATGGTCCCTCCACATACTTCTAAGTTTGAGAAAGGAGGTCAGCTCATGGTAAAAAGTTTCAGGAAAAGTGGACCGTGGCAAAGTAATTGGGAAGGTCCATTTGACATCTTGGATGTTCAAGGGGTGATGGTACAGGTACAAAGGCCCCTCAATTCAGTGAAAAATGCACGTAGACAACAAAAAACGTGGGTGCACACTGATCAATGTAAACTTTATAATCCGAAATAATGATGCTGCATTTCTTTTTCCAGGAATGAATTGCAAAAATCTAACCTGGAGAAATTGTGGATTCCAAAAGGAAAAAAAGATGTCAGCTCAACAAAAAGGTTTTAGAGAGAGAAAATTCATCATCATCACAGGATTCATCTTTTCTCTCCTGACAATTTTATCTGTGGTAAAATATATCACAAACTGTTCCAGCTATGCAGAGGTTAACAGGATTGAAGAATTACACAACAAAGACATTGCATTATTCAGAGACAAAAGAGATCTAGATACTGATATCAATATAGATGACAAAAGTGATAAAGACATTGATGTCAATTCAAAGGAACAAAATGATAAAAACACTAATATCAATAGAAAGGACAAAAATGAGAGAGTTATTGATATTAATGCATTTGACAAGAATCATGATTTTAGATACGTTGATATTGATACAGCTGAAGATTTATATGGATATGTTTGTGTAGGTCAGGGATATGAGTGCTGTCTGCAATTGTATTTCATTCATAGCAATAATATTGAGGTCAATGTTAAAATAGAATCTAAAACAAATTTTGTTAAAATGCAGGGATCTTATAGACTAAACAACAAAACTGGAACTTTTGAATGTAATATATTGTTGAGGAGTTTCTGGGCTATATAATTAAAAGGTAATGACTCAACAATTTGGTTTGGAGATGTTACTAATACTATGTCAAGATCTGGGAAAGTATTTTACCCCCTAGATAATTTTTATTACCTTTTTAAAAGTTTCCTAAAAATATTAGATCCAGAACATTTAAATATAATTGGAGATGAAAAAGGAGATGTTGTAAGAACATGGGATTTTAAAGTAACAAGACAATTAACACAAATAAGGGTTAAAATTAGTATTTCTGTGGTCAACATGATTATTCCAGAAATTTATATTTTTCCACAGTCTTTGAACATTTTTGAAGATAATGATGGTTTGCATTTGATATGTAAAACAAAAATATATGTACCTCAGGATTCATTGGTAACTTGGAAAAGGAACGATGAATTTTTGGGAAGTTTTCTTCACAGTTCTACTATGATAATTCATAAAGGAATTTATGGTAGTGTGAATTGGATCAATAATACATTTGTTTATCAACAAATGAGAGTATCTTTGAATGATACTGGTATATATGAATGCTGCATATCAATAGTAAATTATCCAATGAAATGTGCGAAGGGAAGTGTTGTTGTAAGGTCTCCTAGGAAAACTCCATGTGTTGGTAAGAAAAGTGTCTCAGCAAATCCATTTCAGATTAACCATTTCCAATCCAGAACTCTTTTGAGAGAGGGAAATTTTGTCATTATATTGTGGAACTTTAATGTTTCAGAATGGAAAATTTCTACAAGGTTTCCACAATGTCAAGGACATTTGGTTAATATGGAATTAGGTATTGAGAGATGGTTTGGAATTAATAATATAAATCATAACAGAAATAAGCGTGGTATTGTTGAAGGTATTTTAGGAGGGATTGGCACAATTGGGAGTATTACTAATAGTATGGACATTAATACTTTAAAGTCTGATCTTGAGACAGCTGGTTTAGTGGGTAGTAACGGGATTAAAATACAGAGAAATTTAAATGAAATTTTAGAAAATATGGTTATTAAAACAGCTAATATAATGGGTCCATCTATTTTACATCTTCAAAATATTACTCTTGATTTAATGTTAAGTGAACAACATTCTCATATTGCCAGAGCATGTTTAGAGATCCAGACTGAATATTCCACTAATTTTAAAATAATTGCTCAAGCATTTCAGAGTGGAATAACCCCTCTTGGCATTTTACAGAATTTACCCAGAGAATATGTATATGCTATAAATCATACAGATTTATGGGTAAATAAATGGATAGGATGTAAGTTCTTCTATGATTCCGATAGCAGGACAAGAACAAATTTTGGTTCCAATCTCTGTCCTGGGATTACCGGTCAGCAATACACAATTATTGTATTATAAATTACAGTATACAGATTTTGCATTTAACAATGAAAATTCGGAATTAGAACAATTAGATTTGTCATCATGTTTACAATTTCAGTCTAAAGTTATCTGTTTACCTAATCAAGATAAAAGTATTTTTCATTCTTGTTATCATAATCATACATTGTGTTCAGCAAGAATAGAAAAAGTTGAAACAATTTCTGAATTAGTTACTCGTGTAGATAAAAAGAAGGTTTGTTTCCAGATCATGTCAGATACAGAAAGGGTTAAAACTTTTTTCTCTTCTTGTACAAATACAGAAAACCTAAATCAAGGCTTGTATTGTATAGAAGGAGACATTGTAGCAATAAGTATTAATGGGTTTAGAACAAATTTAACAAACATGCTTATGAAAAATATAAGTGCTCTTCCCACACAATATAATATATCTCAGGTAGATGAATTTCCTTGGGAAGAATGGGCAAAAGTAATTAATAAGGATAAAGGTTTATTGATAGCTTTGGCTAAAGAACTTCAGAATGCAGAAATATTGTTTAAACATGAACAAGGTAATTTGCAAGAGATATCTCATCAATGGTCAGAATTTTCAGGAAGTAATTGGTGGAAAAAATTCAGTAATAGTGTATCAATTTGGGGAAAAACTTCAATAACCTCAGCAGCAGGAAATATTTTATCACATCCTATAGTTATTCTTTTTATTATTATTATGTTATTCATTATATTCCAGTTATGTTTGATGTTTAGAATGAAAAAAATATATTATCGAATTAGAAATGAAATCAAGAAAGGAGATGATTTATTGCAAAATAAGCTTAAGAGAAAGATGGGTTTTGGTATTGCAAACTCGGTTGGTGATGGAAATACATTTGGAGTTATTGGATCAAAGTCTGAATGAATGGGACATGGATGCTATGAATGTATAATTAAAATATGATTGTTATTCATATTTCAGAGGGGAATGTTATATTCTTAATATCTAAATTTTAATTGGCTTTATTGAAAAGAATATGCATTTTCCATAATTGTTTGAATGACAGGACTTTGAGCTAGTGATACCCAAATGGCCATTCATTGACTGAAAATGCAGGTCAAGACCCTGTCAGAATTTGATGGATCTTGTAAATATATGTATGGGTCTTCCTATGTAACCGATACTTTGTTTGATTTATGCGTTTATGTTTTAAGAGGTTAGTCTGAAAGCCTCTCACATATATCTGGTTTCATGTTTAAAATGTTTGGTTAAAGTGAAAAACAGATGTTGCTCTCTGTTAGAAGGTGGAGAAAAAGGGAGTGTATGGGAGGGATTTGTGTTTGGGCGCAAATTTGAAAGAATGGGTTCATATAGACAGAAGGAATCCAGTCTTCGAGCTCACTCTTCACACATCTTCCTCCCAAGACATACACCTATTCAAGCCAGGACACAAGAGGTTAATCGGCCATTTTTAATAGGCTATGACAAAGGAAGCACATGCCTTTGACTCAGATCTTTGAAACAAATGAACTATATTTGAACATTTTTTGCATATATGAAACAACACTAATTCTGAATATGAATGTACTATTTTTGTAAGTATTTTCCAAGTTTATGTGTGTACAATAAAACACACGGTTTTGATTTAAGCTGACTCAAGCAGAAATAATTCCAAAATTCGTCTCACGAGAATCATCATTATTGAAGGCTTTTTATACAATAATAAGCCATTTATTTCACTAATTTTATCTATGTCTTGACGGATTAGACCCATGTCCAGCTGAACTGCTTCAATCTTTGTTGTTAGTGTCGATTGGCAAGTTGCAATGGCCGCCATGACATCCGCCAACCAGGGGGGGCGAGAGTCATCCGACTCCATAGTGCCTGTCTGTGGGACTCTGTGGGTGCCACGTACTTTAGGGGCCTCCAGAGGGGGACTGGTGGGCGCCTGAGGGGAGTCCGGCTGCGGAGGGAAGGTCAACTTCTTACCCCCTTTGCTATATTTTGCGCTGGAATTGCGACGCCTCATTCAGGTGGCGGGGGCCCAGACCCGGGCCGTATTCAGCAGTTGGTAGTGGGAGCCTATCTGCACGGTCAGGGGTGTTCAAGTAGCAGGCAGGATAAAGTTTGTGTCCCCTTAACAGTGCCCCCCCCCATCCGCAAACAAATAGCACAGGAGCTGCTTACTTCAGGCCTACACAGGCCCACAGGGATGGTCAGCCCAGCTACCTCACCTCACTACCGGGATGAGAGGGACGTGGGCACTCCAGGATCTATTCCTGTGGCTTGGAAGTGTCTCCCAGCGGTCTCAGGGCCTCCTCCACAAGATACAGCACTCCCCCTATCGATCCGGCGGCTCGGGGCTACAGGAAAGACCGCGGTCGCGGCCTAGTTAATCGCGGGGGGTGGGGGGGGGGGAGAGTCCAGGCCCAGAACACGGCCTAATCACAGTCCAGGATGCCCTCACCTGTGGTCCGCAGCAGCCAGCGAGGCCCGGCGTGCGATCCGATCGCGGCAGGGGGTTCTCAGCTCGCCGCGCGGCCCGTCAGGAAAGGCCGCGGCCTCGGCCTAGTCGCCCGCGGTAGGCCGGGTCCTCAATCTCGCGCCAGGGGTCAAAATTTTCCCCACTTCTCGGCCGGGGTAGGATCCCCTATCCCCCACTAGGCAGCAGGAGTGGAATTGGTGTATTTTTTGAGGCGATGGATCCGGATTATTGTACGGATCGGCGGAGCTCTCTAGAAAAGCAGCCGCTTACAGCGCCATCTTGGCCACGCCCCACGTTCTGGTGTGTTTTGCAGCCCATTCAAATGATTGCCAAAACGTACCACACGAGAGCATGCACATTTCAGTGCAATCCTAGTGTAAACCAGCTTATATGAGGTTTTAGCGATTGGGTTTAGATCTACTTTAAGTATACAAACGATAGGCTCTCTCTCTCTGGCATTTGGAAACACCATAAACAACGATGGATCTGGTTCAAATATGTAAATACTTTACACTTAACAAGCAAGATAGGAAATAAAATTAGTTAACCGATATACACAGCAAATATGCCAGAAGTTCTGATGTTTTTGGCTGCACTATTATTATTATACAGGATTTATATAGCGCCAACAGTATTCGCATCGCTTAACAAAATAAAAGCGGACAAAACTTACATAACAATTTGGTACAAGAGGAATCAGAGGGCTCTGCTCGTTAGAGCTTACAATCTAAAAAAAGAAGGGTCAATTGATACAAAAGGTAATAGCTGTGGGGGATGAGCTGATGGAGGAAGTAAAACAGTGTTAGTTAGAAGCAGGATAGGCTTCTTTAAAGAGAGGGGTTTTCAGGGATCGTCTAAAGATGGATAGATTAGGAAACAGTCGGACAGATTGGGGTAGGGAATTCCAAGGAATGGGAGAAGCTCTGTAGAAATCCTGGAGGCGAGCATGGGAGGAGGTGACAAGGGAGCTAGAGAGCAGGAGGTCTTGGGAAAACCGAAGAGAGCGGCTTGGTTGGGAATTTGGGACTAGGTTAGTGATGTAGCTGGGGGCAGAGTTGTGGACGGCTCTGTAAATTATTGTTAGTACTTTGAATTTTATTTGTTGGGTGAGTGGAAGCCAGTGGAGGAAATTGGCAGAGAGGGGTGGAGGACACTGAATAGTTGGTAAGGTGGATGAGTCTTGTAGCGGCATTCATTATGGACTGAAGGGGGGGATAGTCTATGTAAAGGTAATCTAATGAGGAGGGAGTTGCAGTAGTCGAGACGAGAGAAAACCAGGGAGTGAATTAGAAGCTTGGTAGTGTTATTAGTTAAAAAGGGGCGTATTCTGGAAATGTTGCGGCATGATTTGGACAGGGATTGGATGTGGGCCTGATAGGACAGTTCAGAGTCTAGGGTTACCCCTAGCACCCTGGTATGTGGGGACTGATAGTTGTGCCATTGATCTTGACAGAGAAGTCTGGGGAAGGGGCACGTGGGGGAGGAAATATTAAGAGCTCTGTTTTAGATAAATTCAGTTTGAGGAAGTGGTGTGACATCCAGGATGATATGTCTGTTAGTAAATCAGTGATGTGTGAGGAGACTGATGGGGTGAGCTGAAGGGTAGAGAGATATATTTGGGTGTCATCAGCATAAAAATGGTAGTGGAAGCCATGGGAGGCTATCAGCTGACCCAGGGAGGACGTGTAGATCAGGAATAGTAGAGGTCCAAGGACAGAACCTTGGGGGACCCCAACGGTAAGAGGAGTTGGAGAAGAGGAAGTGGAGTTGTAAGTGACACTGAAGGTGCGATGAGATAAGATTCGAACCAACGGAGAGCACATCCATGGAGACCAAGAAATTTAGTTTTTTGAGGAGGAGGGGGTGGTCAACTGTATCAAAGGCAGCGGAAAGGTCCAAGAGTAATGCCCCGTACACACGATAGGATTTTCCGATGGAAAATGTGTGATAGGACCTTGTTGTCGGAAATTCCGACCGTGTGTGGGCTCCATCACACATTTTAAATAGGAATTTCCGACACACAAAGTTTGAGAGCAGGATATAAAATTTACCGACAACAAAATCCATTGTCGGAAATTCCGATCGTGTGTAGACAAATCCGACGCACAAAGTGCCACGCATGCTCAGAATAAATTAAGAGATGAAAGCTATTGGCTACTGCCCCGTTTATAGTCCCCACGTACGTGTTGTAGGTCACCACGTTCAGAACGATCGGATTTTCCGACAACTTTGTGTGACCGTGTGTATGCAAGACAAGTTTGAGCCAACATCCGTCTGAAAAAATCCTAGGATTTTGTTGTCGGAATGTCCGATTAATGTCCGACCGTGTGTGCAGGGCATAAGAGTATGGAATAATGACCGTTGGTTTTGGCTGTTAGTAAGTCGCTTGTGAGTTTTAGGAGGGTAATTTCTGTGGAGTGCTGTGGGCGAAATCCTGACTGAAGGGGATCAAGGTGGTCATTCTCAATGAGGTGGTCGCTCAGTCGATTGTAGACTAAACGTTCAAGGTGTTTGGAGGCAAAAGGGAGTAAAGAGATGGGTCTTAGGTTGTTAAAGTGAAGTTCTGCTTAAAAAAAAAAAATTCAAAAAGTCAGCAGCTACAAATACTGCAGCTGCTGACTTTTAATAAATCGGACACTTACCTGTCCCAGGATGCAGCGATGTGGGGGAGCGAAGCCCCGCTCGTCTCCCCCTCCTCTCTGCGGCACCGGCATTGTAACTGTGGGCGTCCGGCTGTGGCTTCACGTGCGCCGTGACTGGCCAGGCAATCATCTGGGACCTGTGACGTGTCCCAGATGATTGCCGAGAGGAAGGGGGGGGAGAGGTGATCTTCCTTCCGGTGCCGCGGTGCGCCAGGAGGAAATGGGAGATGTGACCCTCTAAAAAGACGGTATCAGCTCTCCCCCCAACAAAAATGACATGCCATTGGCTCTCCCTATCAGCGCAAACTGAGGAATGCCATTTGCCGGCACTTTCTGGTTCACGCGATAATCAGCTGTAAATGGTCACAGCTGAATACGTGACAAGAATCCTTTAACAGAGGCTCCTTATCACGATCGGAGATGCCGGACACGCTGTGCGCACCGGCATGCTATCCTGCTGGATGTCATATGACGCCCAGTCAGGATAACAGAACCACTTCCCGGCTGTCAATCTGCTATAGGCCGGACGGAAAGTGATTAAAGAATATGTAAATCAAGCATTTCATATTCCATTTCATATGTACCTGCTATACCATGTACTTGTATGAAAAAGAGGCCTGTTCTCTTTGTATGTATTGCTTCCATTGTGTGAAATCCCTGGTGTTTCTGCCAGTCCTCTCCTTTTCTATCAAAAACCTGACCACACTAAGCAGACACAACGTGGTAAGTTCTCTAGCTGTGTTGGGAAATCAGCCTGCTCTCCTCCAATGATTAGACTTCTCCTCCCCCCAGCTCTTATACAGCTGAGAACAGTGTAAATGTGTGTAAAAGGGCAAAAGGGATATTTATAATGTTTTTTATATCTATACACAAATGTTTTGCCTTTCATTTCTATTTTCAACTGAATGGGTTGTTTTACAAGGTAATTGTTTGCAATCACTTTAAAGCGGAGTTCCACCCAAAAATTGAGTTTCCGCTGCCCGGATTCTCCCCCCCCCCCCCCCCGGTGTCACATTTGGCACCTTTCAGGGGGGAGGGGGGGCAGATACATGTCTAATACAGGTATTTGCTCCCACTTCCGGCAAAAGATTGCCGCAGTATCCGCAGTGATCTACGCCATGTCCGGCCCCTCCTCCATCCCCCCGCTGTCTTCTGGGAGACACACAGTTCCCAGAAGACAGCAGCCAGTGAGGACATGCAGCACGACTCGCGCATGCACAGTAGGGAACCAGGCTGTGAAGCCGCAAGGCTTTACTTCCGGATTCTCTTACTAGCAATGCTGGTGCCCCCACCCGGAGCTGAGGGACGGGTTGGCTTCGGGTGAGGACATTGCGGGCGCCCTGGACAGGTAAGTGTCCTTATTTTAGCTGCTGACTTTTAATCATTTTTTTTTTTAGGCGGAACTCCGCTTTAAGGCCTCTTTCATACTGCTGCCTCACAACAGTTTTCAGGCACACAGGCTTTTCTTTACTTGATCTAAATGTAAAAATGCGCTGCATATTGTAAAGCTGCACAATTAATCGTTAAAAAAAAAAAAAAAATCGCAATCTCAATTTAACCCCCCCTCACAATCTTAACCTGGCATCTCCACAATTCGTGTAAAACGTGCAGAGCCATTCTCTGCTCAAAGCTGTCAAAAAAAAAAAAAAGCAGACAAAGTTTTTTACAACATTGCTCAGCGCTGAGAAATAAAAAGAAACATTGTATTCATTTGGTTCTTTTAGATCAAAGGGATGAACTTCGGTCTGTGAATGAGGTCAATTTAAATACTAAGCCTTTTTCTGACACTTGTTGTTTACAAGTTAAAATCAGTATTTTTTGCTAAAAAATTACTTAGAACCCCCAAACATTATATATATTTTTTAGCAGAGACCCTAGAGAATAAAATGGCGGTTGTTGCAATATTTTAATTCACACTCTATTTTCGCATTGGTCTTTCAAACGCAATTTTTTGGGAAAAAAAAATACACTTCAATGAATTAAAGTTAGCCCAATTCTTTTGTATAATATGAAAGATGATGTTACGCCAAGAATCATGAGAGAATCGGGATCTTTATTCTAAGCAAAAAAATTGTGATTCTCATTTTATCCAGAATCGTGCAGCTCTAGTGAATAGATAAGTAAAAAATAAAATACAGAAATCTGAGTTACGGGTCAGTTTTTTTGCACGTATACATGCAAATACGCGCAAATGATCTAAAAACTAAGGATACACCGATAACTTTTCATCATGCAGTTTTCTCTTCTGATTGGTCAGCGCCGTCCACGTGACAGTGCTGACCAATTAGGATCCCTGTAGTCCGTACTGTCAGCACTATAAGGAGATGGCTCAAACCACTGGAGCCTGGAGGGAGAAAGCCGCTGGAGGTTGGGGGGGACGGGGGACAAAGCCATGGGAGAGGCAGGAGGAGCTGTAGCCGCAGATGTCCACAGTTGGATGGGAGCTGGTGTAACCCGTCATGCAGGGAGGTTTCCCGCACCATTCCTGTGTGAACTTTACTATGAAAAGTCTGGGTTCACACAGGACCGGTGCGGGAAAACGCATGTGATTCGGACAGAAATCACACTGCATTCCTGTTCAGATCGCATGCAATTCTTTGCAGTGTGATTTGAACCCATTCATTTTGTACGGAAGCAAATCACACCGCAAAGTATCGGTTTCAGTATCGGGAGCATTTTCACAAGTACTCGTGAAAATACTCTGTATCGGTGCATCCCTAATACAAATCATCCTTGGATTTTTTCTGCCAGTTATGTCTGATGCTCATACCTCACTACAGTTTGCAAGAGGCCTTAAAGTAACACTACCATGAGGGCAGTATGGGGGGGTTACCATTGTTGGCCACAAAGAAAATGCTAGTTGCCTGGCTGCTCCTGACATAAGTATTTTAGGGTCAAAGACCAGGAAAAAGTAAATAAGGGCCAAAAAAAGTCAGAATGTTTTAGCTCTATATTTCCAGGTCAGCGACTCAGACAGTACTGAAGCCAAATTATCAGTGTGACAGCCAGGGAATGATCATTTTAATAAGAGTCATCAGAATTTTCAGCCCACGTGATTTTCCTACGAATGAGTCCATTTAAAGTCACTCAGCACACAGAGATTGTGGCTTCTGATGGAAACTACATCAGTATATAGAAACTACAAGTATATATTTCAGTACATAATTCACCAGCATGGCCCGCTTATAACCATTAAGAAACTTGCCCTGAGGAATACCATGTAATACCATGAAATACCATGTAACCATGGTAACCATGGATGGAGATCTTGTAGACAGGAAGCGATTGTAAAGAGGCTGCAGGAAATCAGCAAAGCAGAGATTCAATAAGGGATAAAAAATATATATATATATTTAAAAATGGCAATTGTTTATGAAACAAAGCACTTTAGCAAACTAAAACTAGGGTGCATGTCTTCCTTTGGGAAAACATTGTGTCATGCTATTGGCAGTAAATATAATAAAGGTTTTTAGTCTATTACCCGAGCAGCGCCCTCTTCCTGCTGAACTCGTTGCTTTTGCCTCCGCTCGTCCCGCTTGATGCGCTCTGTGATGTTGGCGATGCCCCTGCGGGACAATCTCCCAGCAGCATTATGACTTGTGTCAAGAAGGAGGCGGAGCATGGTATGGGAGAGGAATGTGGAGACCTGGAGAGGATCAATGGTGAAACATTATTATAGAGAGGCCAACATTTATTCCTATGGTGCTGATAACACTAAATTTGTATTATGATTCATTAGGGAAACTCAGATTATATAAACACAAATGTAGGAACATATTACTGATTTATAGAACACTGTCCTCATCGGAGGCTCTATACAAGGGTATGTACAATAGAATTTCCTTACTAGAGGTTTCCCTTAAAGTGATTGTAAAGGTTATTTTTTTATTAAATAACAAACATGTCATACTTACCTGCTCTGTGTAAGGCAGGGGTCTTCAAACTGCGGCCCTCCAGGTGTTCAGGAACTACAGTTCTCATCATGCCTAGTCATGTCTTTGAATATCAGAGTTTTACAATGCCTCATGGGATGTGTAGTTCTGCAACAGCTGGAGGGCCGTAGTTTGAGGATCCCTGGTGTAAGGGATTTGCACGGAGCGGCCCTGATCCTCCTTTTCTGGGGTACCCTGCCAGCGCTCCTGGCTCCTCCTCTTCATTGGATGCCCCACGGAGAGCCGCTTTTCCTGGGGGCACCCATGCGGGCGCGCTCACGAGTACAGCTGCTGCGTCCATTGACAAAGACAGCAGGACTCGGCCCCGCCCTGACTCCCGTGTCACTGGATTTGATTGACAGCAGCAGGAACCAATGGCTCCTGCTGGTATCAGTCTATCCAAAGAGGACACGAGACAGCGGCTGGAGCTGCTGGGCTCGTGCTTGTCGCTGAAATGATCAAGCTCAGGTAAGAAAAAAAAAGGGGGGCTGCTGCAGCACAGAAGGTTTTTCACCTTAATGCCTAGAATGTATTAAGGTGAATAACCCTGAGACCTTACAACTCCTTTAACCACTTGGCATTCCACATATACAGAAAAACTTCCTGTCTGCGAGTGTTTAATACAAGCCCATTGCTGCAGCTGTAGCCATAATCTTGGTACAGTTTATTTTTCACCTGGCAATTATCTGCTATTTTTAGCGCCAAAACACCTGAAAAGTGCCCCAGTGTGAAAGGGGTCTTCAAAGTACACAGGAACTCGGGTGCTACAAGTATTGCGCTCACTCTTGTGTGCAGCGGTATGTACCATGTGTATCACAATTGATGCTTTCATGCAGAGGTGACCCCGAATCTTGCATTTACTTTTGTATGTGCGTGTATGTGGGGGTCTCAAATTTTTTTATTTTTTTTTTGGGGGGGGGGGGTTAAGTGCTTGGATGGAACTTTTTACATTATTTTTTACTTAACCTTTTTTTTTTTTTTTTTTAAATCACACAGGGGACAAAAAGTTCCCCATGTGATCATTTTTTGGCGACAGATTCTATTTAATGGGACACCGGGGGTCTAAAAGACTCTGCATGTCTCACCTGCCCCCCCATACAGGCCGGGAGAGAGTGAAAGGAGGAATGTAGAATGTCACTTCCGGGTCAGCAATAAGAAAGGGAGGAGACTGGATGGATGTTAACTCGGCTTCCTCCCCTCAGTGGCACCCGCCATGCCAGTGCCAGGCAAGCGGAGTCTGGGCTACATGGTGGGGATGAGCATGAGTGGGGTGGTCTCAGGGCCGGTGCTACCACTAGGCAAACTTGACAGCCGCCTAGGGCGCCCGGCCACTGGTTTTCCTACTCTTTTTTCTCTGCAGTAAGCAACTAAGTCTCGGCATCAGCAGGCTGCCGCCGCTCTGTTCGCACATAGTGTCAGAGGCCCAATTCCCGAATAAATGGAAGCAAGCAAACATTCATTGATGGGGCGCTGGTGAGGCTGCATTTGATGGGCGCTGGTGAGGCTGCATTTAATGGGCGCTGGTGAGGCTGCATTTGATGGGGCGCTGGTGAGGCTGCATTTGATAGGGCGCTGGTGAGGCTGCATTTGATGGGGCGCTGGTGAGGCTGCATTTGATGGGGCGCTGGTGAGGCTGCATTTGATGGGGCGCTGGTGAGGCTGCATTTGATGGGGCGCTGGTGAGGCTGCATTTGATGGGGCGCTGGTGAGGCTGCATTTGATGGGGCGCTGGTGAGGCTGCATTTGATGGGGCGCTGGTGAGGCTGCATTTGATGGGGCGCTGGTGAGGCTGCATTTGATGGGGCGCTGGTGAGGCTGCATTTGATGGGGCGCTGGTGAGGCTGCATTTGATGGGGCGCTGGTGAGGCTGCATTTGATGGGGCGCTGGTGAGGCTGCATTTGATGGGGCGCTGGTGAGGCTGCATTTGATGGGGCGCTGGTGAGGCTGCATTTGATGGGGCGCTGGTGAGACTGCATTTGATGGGTGCTGGTGAGGCTGAATTTGAGGGGGCGCTGGTGAGACTGCATTTGATGGGGCGCTGGTGAGACTGCATTTGATGGGCGCTGGTGAGGCTGCATTTGATGGGCACTGGTGAGACTGCATTTGATGGGGCGCTGGTGAGACTGCATTTGATGGGGCGCTGGTGAGACTGCATTTGATGGGCGCTGGTGAGGCTGCATTTGATGGGCGCTGGTGAGGCTGCATTTGATGGGGCGCTGGTGAGGCTTTATTTGATGGGGCGCTGGTGAGACTGCATTTGATGGGGCGCTAGTGAGACTGCATTTGATGGGTGCTGGTGAGGCTGCATTTGATGGGCGCTGGTGAGGCTGAATTTGATGGGGCGCTGGTGAGGCTACATTTGATGGGGATGGGTGCTGGTGAGGCTACATTTGATGGGGCGCTGGTGAGACTGCATTTGATGGGCGCTGGTGAGGCTGCATTTGATGGGGCGCTGGTGAGGCTGCATTTGATGGGGCGCTGGTGAGGCTGCATTTGATGGGGCGCTGGTGAGGCTGCATTTGATGGGGCGCTGGTGAGACTGCATTTGATGGGTGCTGGTGAGGCTGCATTTGATGGGCGCTGGTGAGGCTGCATTTGATGGGGCGCTGGTGAGGCTACATTTGATGGGGATGGGTGCTGGTGAGGCTACATTTGATGGGGCGCTGGTGAGGCTGCATTTGATGGAGCGCTGGTGAGGCTGCATTTGATGGGTGCTGGTGAGACTGCATTTGATGGGTGCTGGTGAGACTGCATTTGATGGGTGCTGGTGAGACTGCATTTGATGGGTGCTGGTGAGACTGCATTTGATGGGTGCTGGTGAGACTGCATTTGATGGGTGCTGGTGAGACTGCATTTGATGGGGCGCTGGTGAGGCTGCATTTGATGGGGCGCTGGTGAGGCTGCATTTGATGGAGCGCTGGTGAGGCTGAATTTGATGGGCGCTGGTGAGGCTGAATTTGATGGGCGCTGGTGAGGCTGAATTTGATGGGTGCTGGTGAGACTGCATTTGATGGGTGCTGGTGAGACTGCATTTGATGGGTGCTGGTGAGACTGCATTTGATGGGTGCTGGTGAGGCTGCATTTGATGGGGCGCTGGTGAGGCTGCATTTGATGGGGCGCTGGTGAGGCTGCATTTGATGGGGCGCTGGTGAGGCTGCATTTGATGGGGCGCTGGTGAGGCTGCATTTGATGGAGCGCTGGTGAGGCTGAATTTGATGGGCGCTGGTGAGGCTGAATTTGATGGGTGCTGGTGAGACTGCATTTGATGGAGCGCTGGTGAGACTGCATTTGGTGGAGCGCTGGTGAGACTGCATTTGAAGGGTGCTGGTGAGACTGCATTTGATGGGGCGCTGGTGAGGCTGCATTTGATGGAGCGCTGGTGAGACTGCATTTGATGGGTGCTGGTGAGACTGCATTTGATTGGGCGCTGGTGAGGCTGCATTTGATGGGTGCTGGTGAGACTGCATTTGATGGGGCGCTGGTAAGGCTGCATTTGATGGAGCGCTGGTGAGGCTGCATTAGATGGGGCCCTGGCGAGGCTGCATTTGATGGGGCCCTGGCGAGGCTGCATTTGATGGGGCCCTGGCGAGGCTGCATTTGATGGGGCCCTGGCGAGGCTGCATTTGATGGGGCCCTGGTGAGGCTGCATTTGATGGGGCCCTGGTGAGGCTGCATTTGATGGGGCCCTGGTGAGGCTGCATTTGATGGGCACTTTATTAAAAAAGGTGAGGTTTACATGTGCAGGGAAAAGGGGGTGGGGTCAGGGGTGGAGTCAGTGGGGGGGGCAGCAAAATGAGGTTTCGCCTAGGGTGTCACAAATCCTTGCACCAGCCCTGGGTGGTCTTCAGTTACTGTGGATGTGTGCAGAGCCACCCAATCGCTTATGACAGCCAGCAGTCAGGTTGTAGGATGTACAGACATTAATGGTGGCTGCAGGGACTGCGAATGTGTAAAACTCCCCACTGACAGGTCTATACAACATACAGCTGGCAGTAAAAGGGTTAAGCTCTGGTCTAATGAGGCTGTGCCCAGTGCAATGTCTGGGAGGAAAGTGCGGGAACATCTTTTGTACTGAATGAAGGACACCCCAAGCTCATCTCCAATCCAAAGATTCTGCCTCAAGGTCTTTTTCTACCACTAGAGGATCTCAGTCTGATGGCCAGCATAATTTAACCCACTTCCTCTGAGCCCAGGTCATCCTGGCAGCCCCCCAGCCTGTGACTGGACAGTGAAAAGAGAAGCAGCACAGTGCTGAGCTCATCTCTGTGTCACTCTGCTTTATCCTTCTCTCAGCATGCACCTTGTGCTCCTTTCAGTCTGAGCTCTGCTGTACAGGGACTGATATCAGTCACATTCAGGTACTTGCAGCGCTTGTGCCAATGATTACAGAACTGTACCTAAAATCTGATTGGCTGTTTTGATTCACCAGGAAAATTGCATTTTAAACCCATCTCAGTGCTGACAGGTTCTCTTGGGTGTCTCTGCTTTTCTTTTCTGTTCCTCCCAGTCACAGCCAACCCAGCTCTGCTCCCCTCCAGCCCGGGCTGACCTTGCCTCTGCCTCCCCGGCATGGAGACCCAACACGAGCCACTCGGCGCTGTCAGCAGAAAACCGGAAACACAGCGTGCGTTCAAGCACCGGCCTCCACCAATCACCGAGCGAGCCAGACGCCCGGAAACATGGTGTGCGTTGCAGCTGCGTGCTGCACCAATCGTGGGGCAGGGAAAGGAAACCCGGAAATAAAGTGTGCGTTCCAGCAGCGACTTTCACCAATCACAGGCGGGTATCACAACTATTGAGCCAGTCACTGCGCGACTATCTTACCACTGACCTTGCAGACACCTCCTATATTTTCTGTACACCAATTAGGTTACAGGCTAATCTTAGGGAAAGGTTAGAGCGTAGTAGAAGAATTGCATGCGCTGGCCATTAGTTTGTATGGAGGTGAGTTGTGTCTCTGCCCTTTCCCCAGAATTACATGATCTGATCATTAGATTGTATGGAGGTGAGTTGTGTCTCTGCTCTTTCCCTAGAATTGCATGATCTGATCATTAGATTGTATGGAGGTGAGTTGTGTCTCTGCTCTTTCCCCAGAATTGCATGATCTGATCATTAGATTGTATGGAGGTGAGTTGTGTCTCTGCTCTTTCCCTAGAATTGCATGATCTGATCATTAGATTGTATGGAGGTGAGTTGTGTCTCTGCTCTTTCCCTAGAATTGCATGATCTGATCATTAGATTGTATGGAGGTGAGTTGTGTCTCTGCTCTTTCCCCAGAATTGCATGATCTGATCATTAGATTGTATGGAGGTGAGTTGTGTCTCTGCTCTTTCCCTAGAATTCCATGATCTGATCATTAGATTGTATGGAGGTGAGTTGTGTCTCTGCTCTTTCCCTAGAATTCCATGATCTGATCATTAGATTGTATGGAGGTGAGTTGTGTCTCTGCTCTTTCCCTAGAATTGCATGATCTGATCATTAGATTGTATGGAGGTGAGTTGTGTCTCTGCTCTTTCCCTAGAATTGCATGATCTGATCATTAGATTGTATGGAGGTGAGTTGTGTCTCTGCTCTTTCCCTAGAATTCCATGATCTGATCATTAGATTGTATGGAGGTGAGTTGTGTCTCTGCTCTTTCCCCAGAATTGCATGATCTGATCATTAGATTGTATGGAGGTGAGTTGTGTCTCTGCTCTTTCCCCAGAATTGCATGATCTGATCATTAGATTGTATGGAGGTGAGTTGTGTCTCTGCTCTTTCCCTAGAATTGCATGATCTGATCATTAGATTGTATGGAGGTGAGTTGTGTCTCTGCTCTTTCCCCAGAATTGCATGATCTGATCATTAGATTGTATGGAGGTGAGTTGTGTCTCTGCTCTTTCCCTAGAATTCCATGATCTGATCATTAGATTGTATGGAGGTGAGTTGTGTCTCTGCTCTTTCCCTAGAATTCCATGATCTGATCATTAGATTGTATGGAGGTGAGTTGTGTCTCTGCTCTTTCCCTAGAATTGCATGATCTGATCATTAGATTGTATGGAGGTGAGTTGTGTCTCTGCTCTTTCCCTAGAATTGCATGATCTGATCATTAGATTGTATGGAGGTGAGTTGTGTCTCTGCTCTTTCCCTAGAATTCCATGATCTGATCATTAGATTGTATGGAGGTGAGTTGTGTCTCTGCTCTTTCCCTAGAATTCCATGATCTGATCATTAGATTGTATGGAGGTGAGTTGTGTCTCTGCTCTTTCCCCAGAATTGCATGATCTGATCATTAGATTGTATGGAGGTGAGTTGTGTCTCTGCTCTTTCCCCAGAATTGCATGATCTGATCATTAGATTGTATGGAGGTGAGTTGTGTCTCTGCTCTTTCCCCAGAATTCCATGATCTGATCATTAGATTGTATGGGGGGCATACTAAAAGGAATGACAGAATGGAATGCCCATAGACTTTAACAGGGAGATGGAATGCCCATAGAGAATAATGGAACAAAGTGGAATGCCCAAATAGAATAATTGAAAAAAAAAATTCAATTTGTGACAGACTCTTTAGACATATCTTTTTTTTTTTTTTTTTAAACCTACTTTTAAATATCAGTGGCCATATTTAATATTGAGATTAGGTGGGATTATTGTTGTTTATTTATGGCATGACACAAGGAAATGCCCATAGAGTATAATGGGAAGTAAAATATAAACTCATTTGTGGGCAAATCTGAGAGACATAGCAACTTCACCTTTCCCACAGGTGTTCCTCAAGTAGAGTAGCAGATTCTAAAATTGAGATTATTTGGGATTACAGTTGTTTTCTATGGAATGACAGATAAATGATAGAAAGGAATGCCCATAGACTATAATGGGAAGTAAGATGTGACCCGGAGTCACAACCATTCAACATATCAAATGAATCTTTAGCAGATATACTCTCCAAATTCAGTGGCAATATTTAAAATCAAGACAAATTGGGTTATAATTGTTTTCTAAGGAAGGAAAGAAGTTAATGCCCATAAAGTATAATATATATCAACTCTTTTGCAGGCAAACCTGAAAGATATAGCTATTTAAAAGGGACATATATTCCATCTGAGACAACAGCCTCATTTAAAGGCTTTGCCTTTATTTAAGACAGTTTTTTTATGTATAAAAATTGAAGATGCAATCCCGATCTTTGCAATATTCTCTTTACTTCAAATAATCATATACATTACAGGTAATCTGAGATAAGCGAATGCACAGTTTCGAACATAACAATGTTCTTCATCAAGCACACGTGCTGCTTGATGAAGAACATGTTATGGTCGAAACTGTGCAGTCGCTGATCTCAGATTACCTGCAATGTATATGAATATTTCAAGTAAAGAGAATATTGCAAAGATTGGGATTGCATCTTCAATTTTTTTGATGTGTGTTTTTTGCAAAATTGAGGAGGTCCCTATTGGATGCAATCTTAAAAGAAGTATTCTGGCTACACTGCAAAGGTGTCACACCTTGATTTAACCCTTTAACAAACTCACTATTGCCAAATGATGGCTACAGCGTGGCTCGATAACTCAGGGAAGGCCTACTATGATGTCCTCCCTGAATCGCAGGCGCATACACAGGAGTATCCATGACCGGACACGGCGCATCACCGATCACGGCTGACAGTAGCCGTTTACCACGTGATTGCTCTGACAAATGACAGAGCAATCACTTGTAAACAAACCGGCGTCATGTCCGGTTTCTCTCTCCCCTCTCTGTACCGATCGGCACAGTGTGAACGGAGAGGGGAGAGATCGGGTGCAGCAGCGCTGTGGGCTGGATCTGTAGTTCCCACAGCGCTGCTCTGTGCCCATTGCAGCATTCATCCACCCATCCATGCTCAGGCATCCCATCCATCCCCATCCATACCCAGCAATACCCAACCATACTCAGCCTTACTAAGCCATCCCATCAATACTCAGCCATACACAGCCCTAACCAGCCATACCCATTCATGCCCAGTTATCCCATCCATGCTCAGGCATCCACATTCATGGCTCAACCATGCTCAGTCATCCCCATCCACGGCTCATCCATCCCCATTCATGCTCATCCATGCCACTACAGTGCCTCCCAAAAGTGTAATAGGTAGTTAAATTAGATTTGAAATGTATGCCCCTAGAACACCTGACAGTGCTCTCTGCATGTTGGGCCTCTGTATGTGGCCAGGCTGTGGAAAAGTCTCCCACATGTGGTATCGCCATACTCAGGAGGAGTAGGAGAATCGGTGGTGTTATTTTTGCTATGTACATGCTATGTGTTAGAAATATTGTATAAATGGACAACTTTGTTAAAAAAAAAATTAAAAAAATGCATTTTCATGTTCTTTCCAAATTTTCAAAAAAAAAAAATGACATGTTCAAAAGACTTATTATGCCTCCTAGAATATACATTGGGGTGTTTTCTTTCAAAATTGGGGTTATTTTTGGGGCATTTCCATTGTCCTGGTGCTCCAGGGCCTTTAAAAGTGCAAGAGTAGTCAGGAAATTATGAGTAATTTATGCTCCTATAATGCCTAAAGGTGCTCCCTGCATGTTGGGCCTCTGTATGTGGTCACGCTGTGTAAAAGTCTCAAACATGTGGTATCATCATACTCAGAAAGAGTAGCAGAATGTATTTTGGTGTGTGATTTGTGGTATGCATATGCTGTGTTTGATAAATAACCTGCTAACAATGTAATTTTGTGGAAAAAAACTGGGAAAAAAAACAAAGAATTTTGGGAAAAATTTACAACTTCTAAAAACTCAACCTGCCTTTTACTAAATATCTTGGACTGTCTATTTTCCAAAAATGGGCCATTTGGGGGATATTGGTACTGTCTTGGCTTGTTAGGTTCTCAAGAAATGAGATAGGCCATCAGTACATTAGGTAAGATAAATTTTTAGAGATTGGTACCATAGCTTGTGTACTCCATAACTTTCACACAGACCTAATTGTATACACCGATTAGGTTTATTTTTACCAAAGATATGCAGCAGTATAAATTTGTGCCAAAATTTATGAAGAAAAATTGCTATCAAAATTTTATAACAGAAACAAAAAAAATACATTTTTTTTAATGACGTGGGGGGTCCCCCTAAATTCCATACCAGACCCTTATCCGAGCACGCAACCTGGCAGGCCACAGGAAAACAGGGGGGATGAGAGAGCGCCCCCTCCTGAACCGTACCAGGCCACATGCCCTCAACATTGGGAGGGTGCTTTGGGGTATGGAATTTAGGGGGGCCCCCCACGTCTTTTTTTTTTTAATTTTGGTCGGGGTTCCCCTTAATATCCATACCAGACCTAAGGGGCCTGGTATGGAATTTAGGGGGACCCCCCACGTCTTTTTTTTTTTAAATTTTGGTTCGGGGTTCCCTTGTGGGGAATTCCCATGCCGTTTTTATCAATGAACTTCTATGTGTATTGTCGGACCGGCAATGCATTAATAGCCGCGGGGAGTTTTAAATTACTTTTTTTCCTTTAGAAATGTCATTTTGCTGTCAGACTGTTCTAAACACGGGAAACATGCGCCCCTTTACAGGCATACTATAGACACCCCCCAGGTACGAAATTTAAAAGGATATTACACTTATTGTTTCACTTTAAGCATTATTAAAATCACTGCTCCGAAAAAACTGCCGTTTTTAAAACTTTTTTTTGCATTGATCCATGTCCCCTGGGGCAGGTCCCAGGTCCCCAAACACATTTTATGACAATAACTTGCATATAAGCCTTTACAATTAGCACTTTTGATTTCTCCCATAGACTTTTAAAGGGTGTTCCGCGGCATTCGAATTGCCGCGAACACCCCAAATTGTTCGGCGAACTTGCGAACAGCCGATGTTCGAGTCGAACATGAGTTCGACTCGAACTCGAAGCTCATCCCTAATAGAGAGTATGTCTGCTAAAGATTGATCTGATATGACCAATGGTTCTGACTCCAGGTCACATCTTGCTTCCCATTATACTCTATGGGCATTCCATTCTGTCATATGTTTGTCATTCCGTAGAAAACAGCTGTAATCCCAAATAATCTCAATCTTATAATCTGCTACTCTACTTGAAGAACAGCTGTGGTAAAGGATAAATAGCTATGTCTCTCAGATTTGCCTGCAAATGAGTTTAGATTTTACTTCCCATTATACTCTATGGGCATTCCCTTCTGTCATATATTGGTCATTCCATAGAAAACATTAATATTCCCACTTAATGTCAAATTTGAACATCATCACTGAACATATAGAGTATGTCTGCTAAAGATTGATCTGATATCACCAATGGTTCTGACTCCAGGTCACATCTTGCTTCCCATTATACTCTATGGACATTCCCTTCTGTCATTCACCTTTGTTATGCCATAAAAAACAACAATAATCCCACCTAATCTCAATATTAAACATGGCCACTGATATTTAAAAGTAGGTTTTAAAAAAAGAAATTGATGATATGTCTAAAGAGTCTTTCAGAAATATAATTTTTCTTCCATTATTCTCTATGGGCATTCCACTTTGTTCCATTACTCTCTATGGGCATTCCATCTTCCTGTTAAAGTCTATGGGCATTCCATTCTGTCATTCCTTTTAGTATGTCCCTTGTATGGAGGGGAGTTGTGTCTTTCCCCTGAACCGGCACATAAGAGGTAAGAACAAACGCTGCCATTCCTGGAGGGTCAGGTACAGATCAATGAATTACATAATGTAATAAAAAGAACATGCAAATTATTATATTATATAAAGTAGATGTAAACCCAATCACTACAATTTCATACAAGCTGTAAATTTGTAAAAGAGACTGCTATGTATTATTTATTTCAGTGTTGCCAGCACTAGGGTATAATAAAGTCATAGGAGTGTATTTATAAAATAGTACATAGCTGTGTGAATATTCAATTGAATGTTCTCATGCTGTGTAGTCTCTGCAGGCCATATATATGATTGGGGAAAATACTGCATTATGGCCACTAGATGGTGCTGGGGAGTATGATCATTTTCTTATGATGGTCTACACCACCTAGTGGCCATAATACAGTATTTTCCCTATTGACACATTTGACCTGCAGAGCCAGGGAACATTTGATTTTGCCCCATTCAAACAGAACACAGTTGCGTGCAGTTTCCATGGATGAACAGCTATGCAAGTTTTTTTGGGGTTTCTTTTATAAATATGTGCAGAAGGCCGTCATTCGGGCACACAAAGAATGGCCTGGTGCTGTAAGCTAAGCATGCGCAGCTCATATTACAGTCCAGGGATTGCTTTAAGCAGGCAGGTAGATTTTTTTTATCTTTATTGCAGAAGAGACCTTGCATGTCTCAATCAATTGCTAGATTTTTTTTTTTATTTGCTATATTTATTTGCTTTCTGCAAAAGTGGAATCCTCATTTAAAAAGTTCTCCTATCTCCCTTATCACCGTCACTGGGGGACATTCTAACCCCTTCCTAGTCTATCCAAAGCTAAAACAAAAATTCCAGCTGAATTTCTAACAATCATTTCTAACAATCTTCTCTAATTTGTTTCTGCAGATCATGAACAAAAAAATCTTAAGAATGAAATCCTTGATGGAAGTACCTAAGTTAATATGCTTGTGACTCAAACCCACAAGGCAAAGACAATGTTGGTGATCCATATTTTGCTAATTCGGAGCCACCATCTACTTGTCCTGTCAAGCAGGAACATTAGATACGTCCCTTAGAAGTGTTCTACGGTATATAAAAAGTGAACTAAAAATCTGGGGGATCAAAAAAATGAACATGAATTCAGACTGTAGTGTAAGTTATGATCCTGAGAACGCAGAAAAAAATGTCAAGCGATTAAAAAAATCAACTCGGAGAAAGGTGGACAGTGGATTTGACTTCAAACCCTCTAAGAATCGCAGCATTGACAAGCACGTTAATGAAGTCAAGGAGCAGCCAACTAAGGCTGTTGAAGGCAAGAAGGAGAAACAACGGTTTACATGTTCATTGTGCAAGAAGACCTTCAAACAAGTTGGCCATTACAGAAGACACAAAGCCCTCCATGCCGGAAAGATATTCTATAAATGTGCTGAGTGCAAAAAAGGCTTCCGAGACAAGGCGGAACTGGACCGGCACTTGAGGACTCATACGGGAGAAAAGCCTTTTAAATGTTCAGAGTGCGGGAAACCATTTTCCATCAAGTCCCACCTTACTGTCCACATAAGATCCCACACAGGGTTGAAGCCCTTCACCTGTTCAGAGTGCGGGAAACAGTTTGTCAGCAAGGTCCACCTTACTGTCCATGAGATGACCCACACTGGGGTGAAGCCTTTTGCCTGCCCCCAATGTAAACTGAGCTTTGCTTATTCATCATGTTTGAAGAGACACCAAAAAATTCACAAAGGGGAGAAGCCACACAAGTGCCCTGAGTGTCTGAAAAGTTTCGGTCGGAAGACTCATCTTGATAGGCACTTAAGAATCCACACTGGGGAGAGACCCTTCAAGTGTGAGAAGTGCAGGAAGAGGTTTAGCAGGAAGTCTATTCTGACAGTGCACTATAGAACTCACAACCAAACGAAAGTTCCAAATGTGGAACCCAATGAATCTTCCGGTACAACGGATGACTCGGATGATTGGTGATATGAAAAGGCCGATTCAGGGGTCATGTGATGCTTGGAATGGTGGCACAATTGTAGGGGTGGTGGAGTACTGACACTTAAAGATATATTGGTTATGGCGGGGGTCAGCAACCTGTAGATCGCGGTCTGGTCTTGCTGACCCACCATCCTAGAGCATCAAACAGAGTGCAATGCAGAGGGACTACTAATGCCGCAGACTTTTCGACCGGACTGGTCCGACGAACTGTCGACGGACTTTCCAACGAACAATCTTGCGTACACACGATCACACCAAAGTCCGACGGATTTGTACGTGATGACGTACGACCGGACTAAAATAAGGAAGTTGATAGCCAGTAGCCAATAGCTGCCCTAGCGTCAGTTTTCGTCCATCAGACTTTTCAATAGGAACTGAGTCCGGCGGAGTTCCGACGTAAAGATTTGAAACATGTTCAAAATCCAAAGTCCGTCAGATTTTTGACCGAAAAAGTCCGCTGCAGGTCCGATGAAGCCCACACACGGTCGGATTGTCCTCCAGACTTAGTCCGTCGGACCAGTCCAGTCGAAAAGTCCGCTCGTGTGTATGCGGCATTAGAGCTGTAGTAGGGAGCAAAAGCTGCATAAGCCGATGTCTCCTCTGTAGTGCTGCCTCCTGTCCCATGCTGCGTGGCCCCATTTACTTGAAATGGCAGGCGGTAGCATGCACCAAAAGCAACAGGGGGCTTAATTCCTGCTGCGGCATGTGTACACCTTTGGCTGCTGCTTCAGCAGCTTTAAACAGGCTACTAGCAGGCTTTAGTACTACTTGATGCTTGTTGAAAGCCTGTTGAAGCCTGCTAGCTGCTTTTTTTTAAAGTGACAATCAGCATTGGGGTCTGTGCTTAACATTTTCAAAGAGGATCTGAAGGGCACTTTAACCCTAGGTTCACATCTCTGCGTGTTTGTGGGCCACGTTTGCGTGGGCCTGGCAGCCCATTCATTTCATTTCATTACCGTTTTTGACCATGCGATTTCCCTGTGGTTCCTGTACACGCACTGTGATTTTACATGTGTGGAGGTGCCATTCAGAATGAATGGCAGCCCTGTGCATTTTGACAGATTGGCAGAGCAGTGCGCTTTCACTTAAAGGTTTAGAGAATGCCACTTGAAGCTTGCCGACAGGCCTTAAACCAAAAAAAAAGTTTGAACCTTTTAGATGATTTTACATGATCTTAAAACATTGACCATCTTGGAATAATTAGCTTTTACAAAGTGAAAACTGATGACTAGCAGAGAGAACTTAGTTCTGCTTTTTATATCTTCGGATATGCCCTGCTCAGTCAGGTACATAAAGGCTTTTTTGAGGGATCGGGGATTTGCTAGCAAGTGATCAAAACCTACTCGGTGACCAAATTTAGGGCCTTAAACAGGGAGGTTCTGAGCACTGCTTCTGCATAAGTGATTTCGTTTAGAAGAACCGGTCATGATTGCAATATGGCAGTTGCCATTGCTGGCTTCCCTTGTATGTATGTACACTTGTTGTGACTTTTACATTTTTTTATTATTGTATTTTTTTTTTTTTTTTTTTTTTAATGAAGCACAGGGAATTGATACATTTGGGGTTGACTGAATATTTAGCACATTCTATGGTTGCAATTCAGTTACTATTTGGTCTGAAAAAAGTGATCTGCTTTTTTAAAATTAGAACTGCGGGGGGGGGGGGGAGTGCCTTATTTTCAGGAGCCTTGAAAAAGTCCCCAATAAGCTACTGACTAGAAATGAAATATATTGTTTTTAAATCAACTTGTGGTGTGTCATTGCTTTTTTTTGAATGTGAAAACTGAAAAAACAACAATGGAGGGCAGGATGGAGAGGTATACTTCAAGCTGGATCTTATCCTTTTTAAAGGCCCAGTTCACACTATTTTGCTGCTGTACATGCGTTGGGGCCAGGGGCGTATCATGAAATGAGTGGGCCCGTGCGCAAGATAAAAATTGGGCCCTAGGCACAGAAGAAAAAAAATGTGTAGCGCACCGCTGCGAAAAATGGGCGTGGCTTAAATTGCGCTTTAATGTTTGGTGTGGCTAAATGGGGTGTGGTTTAATGGAGTCTGAGATGACTTACCTAGTGCAGAATGCAGTAATGTTATATAGGGAATGTACAGTGCGGGGTGTATGGTGGTGGGTAGTATGTGCAGGAGAGGAGTGGGGTGTGTATAATGGTGGGTATTATGTTCAGGATTGTGTCAGTAGTGCAGTGGACTTTTGTCAGTAGTTTTATATTTTTATTTTATTATTTTTTTACAATTTTTAATTTTTTAGTTTAATTTTTTCAAAATGCTTTTTGGCGGCCAGTAAGTGGTGTCACTAGGGCAGTGGACGGTGTCAGTAGAGCAATGGACAGTGTCAGAATTTTGTTTTTCGTTTTATTTTTTACAATTTTAGTTTTTAAATTTATTTCCTACAATTTATTTTTGTTAAAAAGTTTATTCACAATGATTGAGAGGGGGGGGGGGGGGGGGTTGGACAGTGTCAGTAAGGCAGTGGACGGCGTCAGTCTTTTTTATTTATTTTTTTATCTATTATTTTTTCACTATTATTATAATTATTATTTATTTATTTATTTTTATATTTCTCTTAATTTTTTTTTATAGTGCTTCTGGGGAAGGGGTGAGTGAGGGGTATGAGGCAGTGGATGCGGTGTTAGTAAGGCAGAGGTTGGTGTTTATTTTTTTATGTATTTTTAATTTTTTACCATTTTTAATTTTGTTTTTAGTTTTATTTTTTATTTTTTGTTGGGGGGAGGGGTGTCAGTAGAGTAGAGGGGTGTCAGGGGGGTGGGCGGAGGAGGAAGACACAGTGGGTCGGAGGAGCAGAGAAGGAGGAGGAGAATGGGGGAGCGGAGGAGGAGGAGAGCACAATGGGCTGGAAGAGAACACCGGGAGCGGAGGAGGAGGATATGGAGAACAGCCCAGGAGGATCGGTGTGGCAGGAGGGACAGCTGCAAGCACTGATAGCCGCAGGATGGAGAGGAGGAGAAGCGGCAGTCATGCAGGGAAATTGGTGCTTACAGCTGTCCCCGCATTGGTCACCCCCAGCTGTGAACCAAGGGACAATTATCCATGTGTGCATGGTGGGTCACAGTGGGCACCCCTCCCCTCGGAGGCCCGTGTGCAGTGAACACCCTGCACCCATGGAGGTTATGCCACTGGTCGGGGCAATGCAGTGCCATTCGTTTTAGGCTTGCACCTTTTTTGGTGCATTAGACAGCCCATTTCGATCATTGGATTGCTGTAAAATGATAGTAAACACACACTGTTTAAATTACATTATCCCTTTTATTTCTGTATCTGTATATGGATAATGGCACTGTAATTATTTTGATTAAAAAAACAACCATCTAAGTACTGTCTTTTCTAATGCCGCGTACACACGGTCGTACTTTTCGTCTACAAAAGTCCAACGGACGCTGACGGACTAAAGCTGGCTGGTAATCCGATCGTGTGTGGGCTTCTCCGGACTTTCAACGTACTTTTTTAGCCTCAAATCCGACGTACTTTAGATTTGAAACATGCTTTAAATCTTTACTTCGTAACTACGACGGACCCCGAAATCCGCTCGTCTGTGTGCTAGTCCGACGGACAAAAAGCCACGCTAGGGCACCTATTGGCTACTGGCTATGAACTTCCTTATTTTAGTCCGGTGTACGTCATCACGTACGAATCCGTCAGACTTTTGTGTGGTCGTGTGTAGGCAAGTCCGTTCGTTAGAAAGTATGCCGCAAGTCCGCCGCAAGTCCGCCGAAAGTCTGCCGGAAGTCTGTCGGACAGGCTGTCTGACTTTTGTAGACGAAAAGTCCGACCGTGTGTACGCGGCATAAGAGATATACAGCTGTCACGTGACCCAGCTCTTTCCCAATCTGTCTGCAGGCAAACCGTATCAGAAGGAGCTTCTAGTCCCCTGCTGCAGGTCACACGATAAAAAAAAAAAAAAAGCCTTTGTGTAAAGAACATAGCATATATCATGAGGGACTCCATTTTAATTCCAAGACACCATCTTATGTTTTACAGGAAAATTGGAAAAAACTCAAATATGAGTTTCAACTGAAATCCACATCATGTTTAACCACTTTAAGACCGCCGCACGCTGATGTACGTCCAAACTTTGAACGGGGATATCGTTGTTATGGCAGCAGCTAGCTGCCATAACCCCGGTATCCCCGTTTTCGTGCGGCGGCCGGCTTTCAGATAAAAGTGGTCCCTGTGGCGGATTCGCTGCGAGATCACTTTTATCGGTGGCGGGAGAGGGGCCCCCCCTCCCACCGCGATCCGTTGCCCTCCGCCGCTTACCGGAGCCGTCGGTAGCGGCGGAGGCAATCGCGTCCTGCTCTCTGGTGTGTCTGGAGACGAGTGAGGCTAAGATGGCGCTCACTCGTCTCCATGACACTGCTGGGCAGAAGCGACGTCAAAACGTCACTTCCGTCCACGCCTCTTAAAGGCATATTTTTTCAAATGTCATTTTTCTAAATGACTTTTTTTTTATTTTTTTATTTTTTATTGCATTTTAGTGTAAATATGAGATCTGAGGTCTTTTTGACCCCAGATCTCATATTTAAGAGGTCCTGTCATGCTTTTTTCTATTACAAGGGATGTTTACATTCCTTGTAATAGGAATAAAAGTGACACAATTTTTTTTTTTTCTTAAAACAGTGTAAAAATAAATAAAATATTGTAAAATAAATAATAAAAATTAAAAAAATTTTTTTTAAAACCCCCCCTGTCCCGACGAGCTTGCGCGCAGAAGCAAACGCATACGCGAGTAGCGCCCGCATATGAAAACGGTGGTCAAACCACACATGTGAGGTATCGCAGCGACCGGTAGAGCGAGAGCAATAATTCTAGCCCTAGACCTCCTCTGTACCACAAAATATGCAACCTGTAGAATTTTTTAAACGTCGCCTATGGAGATTTTTGAGGGTAAAAGTTTGACGCCATTCCACGAGCGGGCGCAATTTTCAAGCGTGACATGTTGGATATCAATTTACTTGGCGTAACATTATATTTCACAATATAAAAAAAAATTGGGCTAACTTTACTGTTGTCTTATTTTTTTATTCAAAAAAGTGCATTTTTTCCAAAAAAAGTGCGCTTGTAAGACCGCTGCGCAAATACGGTGCAAAAAAAAGTATTGCAATGACCGCCATTTTATTCTCTAGGGTGTTAGAAGAAAAACCATATATAATGTTTGGGGGTTCTAAGTAATTTTCTAGCAGAAAAACCTGTTTTAAACATGTAAACACCTAAAATCCAAAACAAGGCTGGTCCTTAAGTGGTTAAGCTGTTATCTATAGAAATGTCTTCTCAGGGTTATATATACATCTAAATATAGCTAGAATGTAGAGTTTGTCCTAGCTTGTGTTTGTTCTAGATAAGATAAATTCATTCCTCAACATCTGTTTAAGAATACATATATACTCTTATAGTGAAAGTGATGCAAGATTTTGTCTTATGACACCAGCTAATAGGTAAATATTAACTGAACCTATTTTCATT
This sequence comes from Lithobates septentrionalis, assembly GCA_037952835.1. Lineage (NCBI taxonomy): Eukaryota > Metazoa > Chordata > Amphibia > Anura > Ranidae > Lithobates > Lithobates septentrionalis. Next base: position 54,047 of record JBBDGP010003796.1, read on the forward strand.
TCAATGACACGTATAAGTTTAGTAAAACTCCTCCCATCCCCTCAACTGCATAAATACTGTAATTTTTTGCATTGCAATTAGATATCTTTAAAAGTGGACAAGCAAACCTGTCTCCTGTGTCACATTATTGATATCTCCAGGCCTGGGGGTCTACGGAGGTCTTCCTGCATTACCTAAACCTACCTGGGTGGTCTTAGAAGCCGAAATTCCCTACACTTTGAAATACAGAGTAAAAATAAAAAAAATGAATATCCATAAACTGCTTTAAAAATTGTCAAACAAATCTACATTTGAAATCAAATCTTTATTATTCTTTGGAAATAACATGGTGGGGTTGATTTCCGCCAGTCACAGGCTGTGTCTTAGAATAAGAGGGAGGTGAAGTCTACATCAATCTACATGTAATATCCCGCCCCCATTGTGTTTAGCTGGTTAGTGGGCATGAAGTAGAAGGGAAGGAGTGAGCTGTCATTTACCACTCTGTATACACCCACATGTGTGACACTATAGTCACATGGGCTGCACAGATGTGATCAGGAGGAAATGCTTAGCATAAAAATACCCTGAAAACTGAGCATGTGCATTAGCTGTCAACACTGCTCTGAAAAATCCTTAACTGTAGTGGGGACATAGACAGGAGGGGGAGAAAGAGAACAGCAGAATACAGAAAACAAATCTCATAGTGACTGAGTGAGTATGAACAGCATGTAATACAACATTTATTGATAGTTTTTAATAACACTTTAACTGCTTGCCGACCAGCCGCCGTCATTTTTACTGCGGCAGGTTGGCACGATCCGTCGTAGCTATACGTCGTCTCGTGGGATCGGGATAGCAGGCGCGTGCACATGCCCGTTGCACTGCCGATGCTCGTGCCCGACGATCGCGAGCACAAGAGGCAGAACACAAAAGCGTGTGTGTGTGTAAACACACAAATCCGTGTTCTGCTCTGTGAGGAATGACAGATTGTGTGTTTCTAATAGCTAGGAACCACGATCTGTCACTTCCTCTAGTCAGTCCCCTCCCCCTTCAGTTAGAAACACGTAACAGGGAATACAGTTAACCCCTTGATCACCCCCTAGTGTTAACTCCTTCCCTGCCAGTGACCTTTTTACAGTAATCAGTGCATTTTTATAGCACTGATCGCTGTATTAATGCCAATGGTCCCAAAAATGTGTCAAAAGTGTCCGCCATAATGTCGCAGTCCCGATAAAAATTGCAGATCACTGCCATTACTAGTAAAAAAAAAAAAAAATAACAATAAAAATGCTATAAATCTATCCCCTATTTTGTAGACGCTATAACTTTTGCGCAAACTAATCAATATACGCTTATTGCGATTTTTTTTTTTTTTACCAAAAATATGTAAAAGAATGCATATCGGCCTAAACTGAGAAAAAAATTAGCTAATAAAAAAATGGGGATATTTATTATGTGGTTTTTTTTTTTCAAAATTGTCGCTTTTTTTTTTTTTTTGTTTATAGCATAAAAACCACAGAGCTGATCAAATACCAACAAAAGAAGCTCTATTTGTGGGAAAAAAAGGACGTCAATTTTGTTTGGGTGCAGCGTCGCACGACCGCGCAATTGTTGGTTAAAGCGACGCAGTGCCGAAATCGCAAAAAATGGCCCGGTCATTCAGCAGCCAAATCTTCCAGGGCTGAAGTGGTTAAAGAGTAGCATAGAGATATTCAGAGCCCCACTGGATTCTGCAGCCTGAAAACGATTAGGTTTGGTTTCTTCAGAACTTTCAAGATCTGGGTCTGTGGCCTGTGGTAGTGGAAGTGGAAGTGGACAAAGGAAATGGTAGGCTTCTATTTCTTGCAAATAATTCTGTAACTGTTCCCCTTCTGATCTGCTATGTTCCGGTGTTCTGACAAAATGTAGAACCCAGCAGAATATCGAACCACGTCACTTCCTGTGACGTGTAATCAGCTGTTTTAGAAAACCACACAGTGCGTCATATGCGTACACACAGTGCGTCATCGCTGATGTCAGGACACTGCATGTCAAATTCCTGGACCAACGGCCATCTTGCTACACCCTGCACTCGGCTGTACTAAGGCTGCAGTCAGAAGGCGCTAGCTGACATATTTTTACACCCATGCAAGTCTTGCATTTCAGACTGATTTTTAACAGTAAACTTCCAATTATATAGTGCACAACAGTATCTACAAGTCCCTGACACTATTTTCATGTTGAATTTTTAAAAGCAGCGGTGTTCTGTCAGATTAGCAAACCTGTCAGATGTGCAGGATTGCCGCTGCTTTTAAAATTAAACGGCAAAACAGTATCAGGGACTTGTAAATACAGTTTATCACTATATAAGCGGAGTTTAGTGTTATAAATAAGTCTGAAAGGCAAGACTTGAGTGGATGTGTAAAAAGATGTCTGACATCGTCTTCAGCCAGCAGGCTTAGTACGGCCGAGTGCGGGGTGTAGCAAGATGGCTGTCGGTGGAGGAATTTGACATGCAATGTCCTGACGTCAGCGAGGCCGCAATGCGCAGATGACGCAGTGCGTGGGGTTCCCTAAAACAGCTGATTACATTTCACAGGAAGTGATGTGGTTCGATATTCTGCCGGGTTCGACATTTTGTCACAACACCGGCATTGTAGCCGCTTCGAAAGCACTGTGAGATAATGATGGGGAAGCAGTGTGAAGGATGTGCCTTTTATGTTCCTCTGTGGTCTCTTTTTGTAATTGTCACCTGGATTTAAAGTTTATTTCCTCTCCTCTCCTTAAAGTTTCCTTTCCTCTCATCAATTTCTGAGCTCTCAAGTACATTTTCTTTGCTTGGCCACATTTGGTACTTAATAGAATGTGAAGAAGATACCAGAGCATCTTGGGACTTGCTCAATTTTACTGCCATCAATCCAGGGTTTTGATGTTTGAGACAATATGCCGTCAGCTGTGCCTCCTAATTTATTCTTTGATTATTTTCGTCCTGTGTGTTTCCAGGTGCTTTTAGGAAGATCCCATGATGTCATTATATTTTTCATCCTCTAACCCAGTGTTTCTCAACTCCAGTCCTCAAGGCGCACCAACGGGTCATGTTTTCAGGATTTCCCTCAGGTTCAAAAAACTGGTAGTTACTAAGGCAGTGAAACTGATTAAATCCCCTGTGCAAAATAATGGAAGGCCGGAAAACATGACCTGTTGGGGCGCCTTGAGGACTGGAGTTGAGAAACATTGCTCTAACCTGATAAATCTTTCAAGGTGGTTATTTACTCTGTGTGACACATGCTGGTCTCCAGTAAAACTAATAGCATCCATATTCTCGAAAGAAACTTTTTTTTGGTTCCATTTCAGTCATTACTGTTGATGGGTAATATGTAAAAGAAAATTTTCTCAAAAATGGGACTTTAAGGACCATGAACACTCAAAAGATGAAAATTATATAAAATGAAAATTTATTACAAAAGATAAATACATTAACTAAAACACATGATAACACTGAAATAATCAGTGAGACACAAGATGGAAACATGAATAATGGAAGAAGTCCAAACCAACTGTCAAAAAGACAGATAAAATCCAATGCGTTTCGACGTGTGGGATGAGGGTCTTCAGGGGAAAAAGGGAATGGGCTGAAAACTTCCAAGTAGATACGAACAATCTATAAGATTGATACAGATATAATATTATACATCAGTATTATAATCATGATTATGCATAGAATAGCAAAATATCATATATTGAATAGATACAATAACTAAATCTGTTTAGATAAACATCTATCTATTGAATATATGATATTTTACTATTCTATGTATAAGAAGGAACAGGAAAATACCACGCCGCCGTAAAGCAGCAGTTCAAATTGTGAGATATACACAAAAAGCAACAATAAACAGGAAAAAACTGCACTATACCGTAAATAAATATGTGAGTGCATGAAAATCAATAAATGCATAGCAAAGTTCATAAGGTAGGAGATCGGAGAAATCTTCCATAAAAGTAAAGAAAGTCCCAAAGCATATTCTCTCAATAAAACTTGTGTAGAAAGCTTGAGATAAACACCACTCTGGGGAACCAGACGACGTCAGTTATAGACAAAACGAATGTCGGGAGGTTGACGCTCTGACGTCATCGCGACCTTGATGAGAAAAGGCGCTAGTCATGCCGGCCGCGAATTGCTCTTTTAACTACTCCTTTTTTGTAAGTGTTATACTTTTTACAATAAACCTTTGTGTATCGGATTTACACTATGGCCATCTCCTCTTTTATCCTCATGATTCTAAGTTCGGGTTGGTGTAAGAGCCATTATCCATCGCACTTCCCTTACCACGCTGAACACGGAGAAGCTGCATCATTGGTTGGTCATTTTGGATCTCGGTTCATATACAAGCCTAATTAGCTTGCTTTCTGGTAAGCGTGAATTTCAGGTGGTGGTGGATCACTATGAGTGGTGTTTATCTCAAGCTTTCTACACAAGTTTTCACTGTGAATTATTGAGAGAATATGCTTTGGGACTTTCCTTACTTTTATGGAAGATTTCTCCGATCTCCCACCTTATGAACTTTGCTGTGCATTTATTGATTTTAATGCACTCACATTTATTTACGGTATAGCGCAGTTTTTTCCTGTTTACTATTCTATGTATAATCATGATTATAATATTATATCTGTATCAATCTTATAGATTGTTCGTATCTGTTTGGAAGTTTTCAGCCCATTCCCTTTTTCCCTGAAGACCCTCATCCCACATGTCAAAACGCGTTGGATTTTATCTGTCTTTTTGACAGTTGGTTTGGGCTTCTTCCATTATTCATGTTTTCATCTTGTGTTCTGATTATTTCAGTGTTATCATGTGTTTTAGTTTGATGTATAATGTATTTATCTTTTGTAATAAATTTTCATTTTATATAATTTTCGTCTTTTGAGTGTTCATGGTCCCATTTTTGAGGAAATGTTCTTTTACATATTGTACCAGGGATGTGGACCTGAACCTCTTTCCTTTCCCATTCAATTAGTCCAAATCATCTCTGTTGATGGGTAATAAGTGTGGCATGGAACAATCAAGCAGAAAATGATTTGCTTTCAGTACTGTATGGCCAATTGTCTGATTCTGATCACAGGGTCCTAATTCAAATATTCAGCATACATTGAAGTTGCTACACTGCTGATATTTTCTGCTGTGTACAGGTTGTATCTTGACAACTAGTACGTTAGCTGCAGATAAAACCTATGTACAAAAGAAAAGGCAGACATTTGTGTTTATAGTAGAATGCAGACTAATCAGCAGAGGAAAGTAACTGCAATCCAAACAGACAAGAGTCAGGTAGCAACCTGAGACCTGAGCAAACAGCCTCAGGCACAAAGCATTGTCATTGATTCTCTGTTTACAGATCTGTTAGTTTGGCTACTTTTCCTACTGTTTCAAGTACATAAATAAAGATACTGCAAGCTGTTAAGCCTGGTACACAATAATAGTTGTTTTTTTCATTCAACCCAGCAGGTTGAATGAAAAAAAAACTGTCAACTCTGGTTGGAGCAGCTGTACTAATAATATGATGTTAGTACAGTGATCTCCCCCGCTGAGCTGATGTGTTCTGACAGGGGGGCGCCCGCCCCCCCGGGCCCCCCCGCCAGCACACTCCGAGCAGCCTTCTCAGTCATTGGTTGAGAGTGCTGATTGGGAGCTGGTCAACCATTGGTTTTCCAGCATGATCGTCCGACAGAAGCCAGCCAAATGGCTAACTTCTGTTGGACCGGCTGACATAAACACGGGCCGAATGTTGGCTGTTTTATTTTTTTTTTTACCAGCCAATGTCTCCCGACGTTTGGCCCGTGTGTACGAGGTTTTAGTCTGAGGAGTCATGTTGAACTTTATAACTCGATCTGGGTCAAAGGTAAGACCAAGAAGTACAAGCAATGCAATATTACCATAAACAAATACAATCGCTGTATTTGTATAATAACTCCATAACAACAGTTGTGAATGGAGGAGGGGGGGATGCAGAGGTGACAGTTGTGAATGGAGGAGGTGGCATAGGGGAAAAAGAGGTGACACCTGTGAATGAATGAAGGAAGGATGCAGATGTGACAACTCTGGATGGAGGAAGGAAAGGTGAATCCTAAATCCCTGTACGACGGTCATTATCCATCCTGGACCCCCCTGCATTATGTACATTACTGACCCTCTACCGACAATACTAATATTTTTTTTTTTTTTTTTTTAACAATTTAGACCCTTACATATGGTCAATGTTACACTCACATGTTTGGTAACAGATATCCCCCGATGTCTGGTTTGGTAGCAAAATCGTAGTTTTAAAATCTGTTGCTGGCAGGTTTCATCTTGCTTGTGGGCATGTGAAGCCCACAAGCATAAACTTCCTGGATGCAGTGAATACTGAGCTACCAGCATTCACCGCACGTTCCCGCGGATGCTTAGTTTGTACGGCGCTGAGCGCCGTAAACTTCCACGTTGCCATCACAACGGGCGGCGTTGTCGGAAGTTCCCGCCCCGTTGTGATGGCAACAAAGATAACACTGAACACACACAATTCGTGGCGGGCATCCGCACTGACTGAGCTCTGTACTGGGAATAATGATACAGAGCTCCCAGGAGACAGTGTGGTGTCGGATATTACGACCATACCCGCGGGGGTCATAGACAGGAAACGAACAAGAAAGCACAGATATACAGGTACACCCTCTTAAAAAAAATAAATAAATTCTTCCATTTAACAATGTAAGCAATGCAATAATGTGATGGAGTTAAACTTAGAAATTTGTGTGGACCTCCACTTTAACTGACCAAAGGGGAGCAAATAAGAGAAGTTCATTATTAGGATTTATGTACGTTAGCCAATCTGTCCCCCTGCATGTTCATTATGAAATCACTACATACAATACCCACCATGGTGCCCTGCATGTATATTACCCACCCCTGACCCCTTCACCATGTACGTTTTTCACCCCAAACCCCTGTGTGTTGGCTGAAGTTTTAAACCCCCACACAGCGCAATTTACCCACACCAACCTTCCGCTGCAGCACAATACACATGCCTCTAATAGCTCCAACCGCCCCCCTTCTGAGGAGTTATGATTTTCAAAAGTTCCCAGGTATGTACAGTGCCTGGAAAAAGTATTCACACCCCTTGACATTTTCCACATTTAGTCATGTTACAACCAAAAAATTAACGTAAAAGTATTTTATTTGGATTTTATGTGATAGACCAATACAAAATGGCACATAATTGTGAAGTGAAATAATGAATGGTTTTCAAAACTGTTTACAAATAAATATATGAAAAGTGTGGTGTGAATTTGTATTCAGCCCCCCTGAGTCAATACTTTGTAGAAACACCTTTCTCTGCAATTACAGCTGCAAGTCTTTTGGGGATGTCTCTACCAGCTTTGCACATCTAGAGAGTGACATTTTTTGCAAATTAGCTCAAGATCTGTCAGATTGGATGGAGAGCGTCTGTGAACAACAATTTTCAAGTCTTGCCACAGATTCTCAATTGGATTTAGGTCTAGGCTTTGACTGGGCCATTCTAACACATGAATATGCTTTGATCTAAACCATCCTATTGTAGCTCTGGCTGTATGTTTAGTGTCGTTGTCCTGCTGGAAGGTGAACCTCCGCCCCAGTCTCAAGTCTTTTGCAGACTCTAACAGGTTTTCTTCTAAGATCACCTTGTATTTGACTCCATCCATTTTCCCATCAACTCTGACCAGCTTCCCTGTCCCTGCTGAAGAAAAGCATCCCCACAACATGATGCTACCACCACCATGTTTCACGGTGGGGATGGTGTGTTCAGGGTGATGTGAAGTGTTAGTTTTCTGCCACATATAGCGCTTTGCTTTTAGGCCAAAAAGTTCAATTTTAGTCTCATCTGACCAGAGCACCTTCTTCCAGATGTTTGCTGTGTCCCCCACATGGCTTCTCGCAAACAGGACTTCTTATGGCTTTCTTTCAACAATGGCTTTCTTCTTCCCACTCTTCCATAAAGGCCAGATTTGTGGAGTGCACGACTAATAGTTGTCCTGTGGACAGATTCTCCCACCTGAACTGTGGATCTCTGCAGCTCCTCCAGAGTTGCTTCTCTGATTAATGCTCTCCTTGCCCAGCCTGTCAGTTTAGGTGGACGGACATGTCTTGAAAGGTCTGAAGTTGTGCCATACTCTTTCTGTTTTCAGATGGTGGATTGAACAGTGCTCCGTGAGATGTTCAAAAGCTCTGGATATTTTGTTTATAACCTAACCCTTGTTTAAACATCTCCACAACGTTATCCTTGACCTGTCTGGTGTGTTCCTTGGCCTTCATGATGATGTTTGTTCAGTAAGGTTCTCTAACAAACCTCTGAGGGCTTCACAGAACATCTGTATTTATACTGAAATTAAATTACACACAGGTGGACTATGTTTATTAGGTAACTTCTGAGGGGAATTGGTTCCACTAGATTTTAGTTAGGGGTATCAGAGTAAAAGAGGCTAAATACAAATGCATGTCACATTTTTCAGATATTTATTTGTAAAAAAAATTGAAAACTATTTATCATTTTCCTTCCACTTCACAATTATGTACCACTTTGTCTATCACATAAAATCTCAATAAAATACCGCTATGTTTTAGGTTGTAACATGACAAAATGTGGAAAATGTCAAGGGGTATGAATACTTTAAGGCACTGTATATGGGGAGGTGCTTTGTAGTCCACGGGGGTGAACTATGCAGGGCTAGTGACACTGCTTGAGATTTCAGCGCACCAGAGGCAGTGACCACACAACGTTATGAGCTTGCTAGATTTCTGGCAGAATCCATGTCATTTTTAGCACTTATAAACTGCTTGCTGCCCATTGAATGTATATAAACGTCCTGGGCAGCAAGCAGTTCTACCGGGACCATGGCTGCAGCTGTGATCCTTGTACTGTTTTTTAGTGTTGGTGATCGGCTTTCTTGTAAAAGTGATCCGGGCTGCTTTGTAGCCACTCAATCACTTTTACAGAGCCCTCGTCCCCCCTCCATTCCTGGGTTCTCTCACTCCACCGGGGAGCCTGAGAACACTGTAAACCAAGGATATGCAATTAGCGGACCTCCAGCTGTTGCAAAACTACAAGTCCCATCATGCCTCTGCCTCTGGGTGTCATGCTTCTCGCTGTTAGAGTCTTGCTATGCCTCATGGGACTTGTAGTTCTGCAACAGCTGGAGGTCCGCTAATTGCATGTCCCTGCTGTAAACGGTCTAATCGGCTGCCCACACAGGAGCTATAAGAACATTCGTTCCCCATCTCCTCTGTGGAAAACAATCCCAGAAACGACAAGGTTTCACAGCGGTGATTTCCTGGCTGTTAGAGCCCTGTTTACCCCTGGTGAATCCAGTCTGCTAAAAACGGGTCACAGGAGTTCCGAATGAACTGCACTCCTGTGATCCACAGGAGAAATACAGCCAAATGAGCCTTGGCTGTACTTCTCCTTTAACTCTAAATTTAGAATCTGTGTGTTTTTAAAGGGACAATTTTGGGGACTGTAGTTTGTCGCCATTTCACAGTTTTGTGCGCAGTTTTAAAAATTGTCATGTTTGAGATCCATTTACTTGATACAAACTCATCTTTTATATTATGCCAAATCAATTGGGTATTGTTTTGTGTTTGTTACACAGAGGTGAGGGGGTATGGTTAGAAGGACATTGGCCATCATCCCTAATAGAAATACACAAGAAAAATCCTCAAACATAATGGGATTATAGCGGCCCAAGAAAAAAGTAAAGTCATGTATAAACAGAAATATATATATAAAAAAATATATATTTTTATATATATTTCTGTTTATACTTGACTTTTTTCTTTGGGCCGCTATAATCCCATTATGTTGGGGGATTTTTAGCTTATTTCTTCCTCACAATTTGTATTTGATCAATGGCTGTGCAAATATGGTGCGACATAAAAAATCCCAGCAACCACCATTTTATTTTCCAGGGCCTCTGCTCTCAGAAAATATTTATTGTTTGGGGGTTCTAAATGATTTTCTAGCAACAAAATGCTGATTGTAACACCTGTGTGAAAATGTTAAAATTGGCCAGGGTGACAAAAGGTGAAAGTGGACCTTCCGTCATTTTTTCATCTATTAAATCTTCTGCCCTTGTTGTTTTAACTTTTGGATAGTAAAACATTTTTTTTTTCTGCCAGTAAATACCTCATACAGCCCACTTCCTGTTTCTTGTCTGGTAAAAAGCCTAGGCTTATGACATCATGCACAGCTCTCTCTCACTCTTGTGAGAGTTTGCCAGGAAGAGAGGGGGGGTGAGTCATACGAGGGCCAATGAGAGCTGCAGAGCTGGAGGTGCCTCTGTGTAAATCCAGGAAGTGAACAGGCAGCAGCTTCAGCTGCCCCTAGTTTAAATGGATGCAGCCAGACTCAGTGGAGGGAGATTTCTGCAGCATATTTGGCAAGTACAGAATCACAGTATATATGATATAATATGCAAAGTGGTTGGAGGGAAGCTTCAGAATGGCAAAGATGTGAGCAGACTGCAGTTCCTCTTTAACCACTTCCAGCCCAATCACTTCATATGATGTCTTTGACTTTGAGTTGGTATATTTGAATGATGGGTGCAGCTACAGGCAACATTCAGATATCTTTTACAGCTGGCGATTCTGTGCACCTAAGAACAATGATAGCGGCATTTCAGCCCCTTGATCATTCTTGATGCCCACCCCCTCTGCCAGTGCTTCTCCCGACTCGCTCATAAGATTGACGAGCGGGAGAAGGAATCCGCTGCCGGACGTTGATCATAGAGATTTCCGGTGAGCAGATGGTCCCCAGTCCTCTCTATGATCTTCAGAGGCCCAGACGTGACAGAAGTAAACAAAGCCGAGAATTCGGCTGGAAAGAAATAGTTTACATTTTTTTTTTTTTTGGATCTCGGTCTTTCCAGCCTGGAGGAGAGATGTGGGGACTTATTTAAAGTGCCCCTGTCCCCATGTGCTCACGCACAGGCGCAAACGCATACATAAGTCCCACCCACATACGTAAACAGCGTTCAAATCACACATCTTAGATATAGTATTAGATTGTAAGCCCTTCTGAGCAGCGCCCTCTTAATCCTCCTGTATCTTATTGTATTATAACTGTATTGTCTCCCTTTTATATTGTAAAGCGCTGCGTAAACTGTTAGCGCTATATAAATCCTGTATAATAATAATAATAGCCGCGTGCGTTGGTGCAAGAGCAACGATTCTAGCCCTAGATCTCCTCTGTTACTCTAAACATGTAACCTGTAAAAAAAAAATGTAAAGTGCCACCTATGGAGATTTTTAAGTACTAAAGTTTGGCGCCATTCCACGAGTGCGTGCAATTTTGAAGCATGACACGTTCGGTATCTATTTACTCGGCGTAACATCATCTTTCACATTATACAAAAAAATGAGCTAACTTTACTGTTTTTTTCTTAATTCGTGAAACTGTTATTTTAAAAAAAAAAAAGGGTCTAAAAAATTCCTATGCAAATATTGTGCCGACGTGAAAAAATTGCAACGATCGCCATTTTATTCCATAGGGTCTCTGCTAAAAAAAACCATATAGAATGTTTGGGGGTTCCGAGTAATTTTCTAGCAAAAAAAAAAATGATAATTTAATTTTTACATGTAGGAGAGAAGTGTCAGAATTGGCCTGGTGTGAAAGTGGTTAAGAACAGGCAGTCATAGGAGTAGTCACAGCTAAAATCTGATTGGCTGTTTAGATTCACCAGGAAATATGGCACTTTAAACCCATCTCAGTGCTGACAGGTTCTCGTGAGTGTCTCTGCTTCTCCTGAATAATGTCTCTTCTTGTCTGTTCCTCCCAGTCACAGCCATGGCAGCTCTGCTCCCCTCCAGCCCGGGCTGACCTTGCCTCTCCCTCCCCGGCATGGAAAGTTAACACGAGCCGCTCAGCGCTGTCAGCAGAAAACCGGAAACACAGTGTGCGTTCCAACACAGGCCTCCACCAATCACCGAGCGAACCAGATGCCCGGAAACATGATGGGCGTGCTAGTGGCGGGCTGGACCAATCGCTATGCAGGGAAACGAAGCCCGGAAATGCAGCGAGCATCCCACCAGCCTTCTCCGCCAATCACGGGCGGGTTTCAAGGCCACTGAGCCAATCACTGCGCGACTATCTAACCACTGCACTAACAGCGTCTCCTGTATTTTCTCCGCACCAATCAGATTACAGACTTATTTCCAACTGTTGAATCGCGGTAGGAGTGTTGCATGATCTGATCCTGAGTTTTTTTTCTCGTGGTGTCTCTGCCCTTTCCCCAGAACCTGCAAATAGGAGGTAAGAGCAGGCACTGCCATCCCTGGAGACTCAGCTACAGATCAATGAATGACATCATGTAATGAAAAGAGCATGCAGATTTCTATTATTATTATTATGGTAAATGTAATCCCCCAAAAGTCGACGTTTATAGGAAGTATTAAACTGCATATTGGGAATGATTGGATTATTGGCTGCAATACTAAGAACTGTCACTAGATGTCAGTGTACTTCATACACATATATATGGCGCTGACTGTTGTTCCTCAAATTGTTATTCTTTCCTGCAGTGCTTGATACAATGTTGCCAGAAGCAGTTGCTAATGTTTAACTTTTCACTTGCTGATATATATGCAGCTGTACAACAGGATCATAGTAAATTATACAGAGCTAATGTAAAAATTACATTTGACTTGTTTTTTATGGAAATATGGGTAGAATTATTATTTTTTTCATGGGGATTATGGATGGAATATCATGTGAACACCAAACAATTAAGGATGAGCCGAACACCCCTCGGTTCGCACAGGACATACAGAATAGGCACAAAATTCGGCAGAACACTGTTAAAGTCTATGGGACACGAACATGAAAAATCAAAAGTGCGAATTTTAAAGGCTTATATGCAAGTTATTGTCATAAAAAGTGCTCAGGGACCTGGGTCCTGCCCCAGGGGACATGGATCAATGTAAAAAAAAGTTTTTAAAAACGGATGTTTTTTCAGGAGCAGTGATTTTTTTTTTTTTTACTGCTTAAAGTGAAACAATAAAAATGAAATATTCCTTTTAAATATTTACCTGGGGGGTGTCTATAGTATGCCTGTAAAGTGGCACATTTTTCCCGTGTTTAGAACAGTACAGCAGCAAAATGACATTTCTAAAGGAAAAATTGTAATTTTAAACTGATCGAGGCTGTAATGAATTGTCGGGTTACATAGTTACATAGTAGGTGAGGTTGAAAAAAGACACAAGTCCATCAAGTCCAACCTATGTGCGTGACCATGGGTCTCGGCAATATAGATAAAACTCATTGAAAAAAAGGGCATGGATCCCCCCCCCCCCTCCCCCCAGTCCATTACCAGATCCTTTGGGTCTAGTATGAATATTAAGGGGAACCTCGAACCAAAAAAAAAAAATTGTGTGGGGGTCCCCCCAAAATCCATATCAGGCTCTTCAGGTCTGATATGGATTTTAAGGGGAACCCTACACCAAAATAATCCCAATGAAAAATAATAATTCTACCCATATTTCCATCAAAAACAGGTCAAATGTAATTTTTAAATTAGTTCTGTATAATTTACTATGATCCTGTTGTACAGCTGCATATATATCAGCAAGTGAAAAGTTAAACATTAGCAACTGCTTCTTGCAACATTGTATCAAGCACTGCAGAAAAGAATAACAGAATTTCAGAAACAACAGAGTTATTACCATATATATGTGTATAAAGTACACTGACATCTAGTGAGAGTTCTGAGTATTGCAGCCAATAATCCAATCATCCCAATGTGAAGTTTAGTACGTCCCGGGTTATACAAGCTGTAAAATGGACAGGGACTGCTAAGTGTTGCCAGCACTAGGGTATGATAAAGTTATAGAGTCTGTATTTATTTAAATTTAAAAAATGTGCATAGTTGTTTGAATTCACACGCAGTGTCCATAGACATTCTGTAGCAATGGGGCAAAAGCGAATGTTCTGAGGTTGTAGTCTGCAGATCGAATATGTGAATGGGGAAAATACTGCATTATGACCACTAGATGGAGCTGAGAAGCACGATCATTTCTTATGATGGTCAGCGCCATCTAGTGACCATAATTCGGCATTTTCTCTATTGACGCATTTTGATCTGCAATCAGACATTCAAATTTGCACCATTCGCATAGAACAGATTTACATGTCGTTTTAATGGATTAACAGCTAAGCAAGTTTTTTTTTAAAATGCGTGCCCACAGTGATACTGTTGTATAGAATTGAACCATGGCTTACTATTAGATGTAAAGCTGATTGCAAAAATCCCACAGTAGTAAGCAAGCTGTCATGAATGAAAGTAATTCATGACAATTAAAACAATTGGTGTTACAGTGATCATCACTATAACAAGCAATCGCAGAGTAGTGCAGTGTCACTATGGTGACAGTAAATATAATTACCCACTTCAATCCAGGGCACTTTCCCTCCTTCCTGCCCAGGACAATTTTCAGCTTTCAGTGCTGTCACACTTTGAATGACAATTGCGCGGTCATGCTACACTGTGCTCGTAATGACATTTCTATCATTTTCTTCCCACAAATAGAGCTTTCTTTTGGTGGTATTTGACCACTTTTTTTTTTTTTTTTTTGCTAAACAAATTAAAAAAGACTGAAAATTTTGAAAAAATAAAATGTTTTTCTTTGTTTCTGTTATAAAAACAAATTTTCTCCTTCACTGACGGGCACTGATGAAGCTGCACTGACAGGCACTGAAGAGGTGGCACTAATATGTAGAATTTATGGGCACTGATATACAGCACTGCCTGTGTCAGCTATGAGTAAGCACTCAATTTCGAGTGCGAAACGCGTCAGCTGAACCTGTACATCCTGCCTGATTGTCTTGTATTTTTGATGATCCAATTTTTATAATAAAGACAAGTTTTCAACTTTATCCGGTGTGCGGCATCCAGATTCTCCTGTTCAAAGCTTTGCTCTACTTTGCATTTTGCCAGCACCTGGGACTCTTCACCTCTGAAGGATTCACATCAACCATACACCTGGGTTCAGATCTACCTGAGCGGTGAAACACTCCCTTGGGCGGCACTGATAGACGGCACTGATGGGCACTAATAGATGGTACTGATGGGCAGCACTCATAAGGCGATACTGACAGTCATCACTGATGGGTACTGATTGGCATCTGTGAAGGGCACTGACAGACGTTACTGATGGGCACTGATTGGTACTTTGAGCACTGATTGGCACTTTAAGCACTGACTGGCATTTTGATGGGCACTGATTGGCAGCTGTGGTGGGCACCTCTGATGGGGGCTGCGCTGATAATCAATGCGCTGATTATCAGCGCAGACGCCCACTCTGACAGGAGAGCCGCTGATCGGCTCTCCCTGTCAGCGCAAATGGAGGAAAGCCGATTACCGACACTTCCTGGTTACCGCTGTAATCAGCTGTGATTAGTCAGTGCTGTTTGTACTGAACATTGGTTTATCTCATGGCTACTATGAAATTGTGGGAATGCATCAATGCAGTGCATGTTATCTCAGCTTGCAGAGCTTGGGTTCACTGAATGAGTTTACCAAAAATGTAAATATTGCAGAATACACAACCTCATGATACATGACTAAGCTCCAATTCATGCTGAATAAACAAAATTATTAATGTATCTTAAATGGAAAACTATCTTTATTAATTATTTTTACTCCAAAAGCATTATATTAAAATATATCCAATTTAAACTAAAAAAATCAGATTTTTTTTTATTTTATTTTTTTAAAAATCGCTGATTTTTATCCACCCTGCTTTCATGTCTGTCACATGTGCTCAGGGTGAACCTGCTCTCATCTGTTAAAAGCACAGGGTGCCAGTGGCAGACCTGCCAATTCTGGTGTTCCTGCTGATTTTGGTGTTCAATGGCAAATGCCAATCGAGCTTGACGGTGCTGGGCAGTGAGCGCAGGGCCCATGTGAATGGTCCCAAAATAGCGCCAAAAGTGTCTGATCTGTGCGCCATAATGTCACAGTCATGATAAAAATCGTGATCGGCACCATTACTAGTTAAAAAAAAAACTAATAAAAATGCCATAAAACTATCCCCTATTTTGTAGACGCTATAACTTTTGCGCAAACCAATCAATACAGGCTTATTGCGATATTATTATTATTTTTTTGGGTTTTTTTTACCAAAAATATGTAGAAGAATGCGTATCAGCCTAAACTGAGGAAAAAAAAAAATTTTTTTTATATATTTTTTGGGGATATTTATTATAGCAAAAAGTAAAAAATAATGCGTTTTTTTTTTTTTTCAAAATTGTCGCTATTTTTTTGTTTATAGCACAAAAAATAAAAACCGCAGGGGTGATCAAATACCACCAAAAGAAAGTTCTATTTGTGGGGAAAAAAAGGACGTCAATTGTGTTTGGGAGCCACGTCGCACGACCGCGCAATTGTCGGTTAAATCGACGCATCCCCGAATCGCAAGTGCTCTGGTCTTTTGCCAGCCAAATGGTCCGGGGCTTAAGTGGTTAACAACCCCCCCTGACCCCCCCCCCCGCTACTTAACTGACCACTGGAGTTTAATTGACTTGATGCTATACTCTGATTAAAAAGTGTACCTTTTAATTTTTTGAGCAGTGTATATGTAGCATAGCTTGTAGACTCTAACTTTTACACAGACTAAATAATATATACTGATTTAGGTTATTTTTACCATAGAATTGTAGCGGTATGAATTTTTACCTAAATTTAGTTTTATAAAAATTACCTATTTGCAAAATTTTATAACAGAAACTAAGATGATGCATATTTTGTTTTCTTTTTCAAAAATGTTGGCCTTTTTATTTAGCAAAAAATAAAAACCCAGTGGTGATTAAATACCACCAAAAGGAAGCTCTATCTGTCTCAAAAAATGATAACGTCATTTGGGTACAGTGTTGCATGACTGAGTAATTGTCATTCAAAGTGTAACAGCGCTGGAAACTTAATGGTCTGGACAGAAAGGGAGCAAAAGTGTCCAGTATTGAGGTGGTTAAAGTAGCTGTATACTTCATAAATAAAAAAAATGAATAGAGCATAACCCTCTAAAGTGTGTACTAGCCTCAGTCAAAGCACCAAGTGTGGTTTTTATCTGCTATCTCTTTCTTCTACATTTGCATTATTCACTCCAGACAGTCTATGTCGACACCACAGAATCTTGGGAGACAGCCTCACCTTCCCCACCCCCAGCACACAGCAGGTGATTGACAGTCTCATCTGTGCATGTTTTCATATGATCTGTTTAGAGGCAGTGGCATTTCCCTCCACTCAGGTCTCAGGTTACACTCACCTCTCCGCTCTGTTCTCTGTAGTATGTGACATCAGATCCCAGCCCCCTGCCTGCTAGAGCTCAGAGATGCTGTGTACGCTGTATTTGTTTTAAGCTAAAGTAGAGTTATTCTTCAAAAAGATCTCTCATCCCCATCACTGGGAGACATTCTAACCCCTTTTCCGCTATGTCCAAAGCCAAAAGAAAAAAATACAGGTGAATTTCTAACAATCATTCCTAAAGATATTCTCAATTTTGTTTTTGCAGATAATGAACATAAAATCTTAAGAAATAAATATTCGGTGGAAGTACCTGAGGTAAAATGCTTGTGACTGTAAACCACAAGGCAACGTTGATGTTCTACATTTCGATAATTAAGTGCCACCATCTCCTTGTCCTATCAAGCAGGGACAACAAAGACGTTCCTTAGAAGTGTTTTACATTTATATAACGGGTGAACAAAAAATTTGGAAGATCAATAAAAATAATATGGAGTCATACACAAGTATAAGTTCTGATCCTGAGAATTCAGAAAAAAATGTAAAGAGACTGAAAAAAAAGTCTTGGAGAAAGTCAGGCAGAAGCTCTGACTTCAAGCCCTCGAAGAGTTGTAGCAGTGAAGAGCACTTGAGTAAAGCCAAGGAGCCGACTGAAGGCAAGAAGGAGAAGCAACAGTTTACATGTCCACTGTGTAAGAAGACCTTCAAACAGGCTGGCCATTACAGAAGACACGAAGCCCTCCACTCCGGAAAGAGACTCTACAAATGTACCGAGTGCGAAAAAAGCCTCCGAGACAAGGTGGAACTGGACCGCCACATGAGGACTCATACAGGAGAAAGGCCTTTTAAATGTTCCGAGTGCGGGAAAAAGTTCATCAACAAAGCCCACCTTACTGTCCACGAGAGATTCCACACAGGGGTGAAGCCCTTCCCCTGTGCCGAGTGCGGGAAACAATTTGTCAACAAGACCCAACTTACTGTCCATCGGAGAACCCATGCTGGGTTGAAGCCGCATAAGTGCCCTGAGTGTCCGAAAAGTTTCTGCCGGAAGAATCATCTCAATAGGCACTTAAGAATCCACACGGGAGAAAAACCCTTCAAGTGTAAGAAGTGCAAGAAGAGGTTCAGCAGGAAGTTTACTCTGGATGTCCACTACAGAGCTCACAGCCAAAACAAAATTCCAATTGTGGAATCCGATGAATCTTCTGGTATAACAGATGACTCGGATGATTGGTGAAGTTGAAAGGCCGTTCCAAGGATCATGTGATGCTTTAAATGGTATCGCAACAGTAGGGGTAGTGGGGTATTGACACACCTTTTTTTAATTTTAAATAGAGCGGAAGTGTCAGATCTGTGGGGCTTCAAATTGCAGAATAAGCCAACAGCCAGAGTCGAAATAGGAGAATTCTATACTAGAAGATACAGCAACGTTTCAGGACAGACATTTTGATAAAGAGTGTTGGTGTGACTCCGAAACGTTTTATGTATCTCCTGATATGGGGCTTTACCAAAATCTCCCTCTTTGGACGTTAGTGCTGCCTTTCTCTGCGGTTTCATGTATTCACTGTACCACTGTAGAGCCTTGCACGTTTATTTTTGGCTCAGAAGTTTACAGTATGGTATGATATATCTTGGGTTTCTGTTGCTGTGTCTCTGCTGGGAAGAGACACCCTCTCTAGATTCCCTTGATTGTCACCAAGACAAAAAAGTGATGGATAATCAAAACCTTTACAGTGAACAGCAATAGAGGGGAAATCTTCCACCACGAAGACAAAATGTGATGTATATACCAAAACTTGTCACACAAATGGGAATAGAGGGGAAATCTTCCACTGGGTACACCCTGTTCTGGTGACAACTGCCTAACAGTTGACTTTGGAGAGATGTCCTCATTCGATCCTGTTGTGGTTCCAGGACAGGACAGTAAAAGGAAGTCTAACCCCCCCTCCCCATGGGACACACAAAAAAGGCTAAAAGCAGTTACTTGCAGGTGCACTACTTTTGCGTTTTATTCTAGGCTGTGCTTCTCTGATAATTTTTGGAGTTTTTTCCTGTTCATTTGTGGAATTTTCCTCAAAAGCTATGGAAAGCTAGCTATTAGGATAATGAGAGGCAAGGAATTGAGTGAAAATCATGTGTTTTTAGGTGCTACCATGGAAGCCTGTAGAAACCAAAGACATGTTTAATTGCCCCAGAGAAGCTCATGTACTTTTTCAAGTTTTTAAGTGGTAATCTGCTTTAAGCACCACGACACTTAAAGTAAAACTATAGGCAAAACTTTTTTTTTTTTTCATTTTGGATAGTGCAAGGGAGAGTTATAACCCCTGTGAGATTTTTTTTCCACCCTCTGTGTCCCATTGCAGAGATTTCCCTTCACTTCCTGTCCCATAGCTAAATGGGAAGTGAGAGGAAATCCCTGCAAGTTGAGGGAATCTCTTGGGGACCCCCAGATCACCAGAACTAGTGTCCCCATTGGAAGATTTCCCCTCTATTACTTTTCTGTAGACACCCCAAAGATTGTGATTTTCTTTTACTTCAATAATAATGGTAAACGGGACAAATGGAGATGGGGAATCTCCCTAAAAGAGACACAGACAGCATTGAAAGTGAAAGTAAAAGAAAATTACAAATTTCGGGTTGTCCCCAGAAAAGAAATAGAGGGAAAATCTTCCAATGGGGACACTAGTGCTGGTGACCTGGGGGTCCCCAAGAGATTCCCTTAGTTTGCAGGGATTTCTTTGAACTTCCTGTTTTGGCTATGGGACAGGAAATGAAGGGAAATCTCCCCAATGGGACACAGATGGCAAGAATAAACTTTACAGGGGTTATAATGCTCCCTTACTATTGAAAATGGAAAAAAAAAGTTTTGTCTATAGTTCTACTTTTAAAGCACTTTTAGAAAAGCGCTTCAAATCACTGAGGTGTGAACCAGGGCCTTAGCCTTTCGGTTTGAGATGTTTCTGAGAACATGCAACTTTCATTGACAGGTGCATATGATCTGCAGGCGCTCTCTTTCTAAGCTGCTTCAAATTACTTTCGAATGGCCATCGACCTGCATGGGTAGAGTAGCGGTTTTGATGCAAACAAATGCCTGTTTACACAGGCCCACAACCATTCTCTGTTCTTTCCAAAATTATAAAAACAAAAAAAAAGGTCTCAATCTTCAGACTTTCCTTTTTGCGTGATCCTAAAATGTTGACCATATCGGAATAATTTTATCATACAAAGTGAAAACTGCAGACAGGACTTTTTTACATCCTGTAGTATGCTTGTTCCTGTTGGGCACATTTTTCTGATTGTCACGATTTGCTAGCAAATGATCAAACTAAAGTCAGTGACCATATTTAGGGTCTTAAACAGGGAGGTTCTGAGCACTTCTTCTGCATAAGTAATTTAGTTTAGAAGAAGTTGTCATTATTGACTTGTTTTGAAGCTCCATGGGAAAGTTCTCTAACCTGCCAGCGCTTAAACTGTTATACATCCAATGGTGCCACAACCCATAATGCTTCCTCTGATACAGACCGGGAAATCTCCAAAAGAACTGAAAAAAGCACAGGAGAGAGCAAACGTCTAAAGCAGGGGTCTCCAAACTGCGGCCCAAGGGCCAGATGATGCCCTTTGCGGGCCTTTATCCGACCCTTGGGGCACTATTCCTCCAAATGATATGAGGCTCCAGCAATGGGGCACTATGTCTTCCACTGATACCAATGATGGGATACTTTTCCTCCTACTAATACGAATGATGGGGCACTTCTCCTAATACTGACTAACAACCCTGAGGCCATATTTATTCTCACTGATGCAGGGCTCGGGACATTTTCTACCCTCACTGGCCACAATCCGGCCCTCCTAAAGTCTGAAGGACAGTAGACTGGCCCTTTGTTTAAAATGTTTGGAGACCCCTGGTCTAGAGCATTACCAACATCAACATTTATTAAATCCAAAAGATAAAATCATACTCACAAGTATAGAAAGGAACAGGCATATTAAACACAACTCCATCTGTGGGCAGTGTCATCTGACCATGTATGCCAAAGTTGGAAGGCTAACGTGTTTCGGGGAAAGTGCTCCCTTCTTCAGAGATCTGAAGAATTTGTGTTTAATATGCCTGTTCCTTTCTGTGCTTGTATTATTTTATCTTTTGGATTTAATAAACATTGGTGTTGGTAATGCACAGGGCAGTTGCGCCCTCCTGTGTGTTTTTACAGTGAAAACTCCATAGCTATAAACCCTGTTTACACTGATGTAGTAATTTGGTAAATTAAAGTGGACCTACATTTAAAAAATAATTAGGTTTGCCATGTTTTAGGGCACATCTGGAAATGTTGAAGAGATATGATCTTTATTGCATACTTACGTTGGTCCAGCTTGGACCAATGCAAGTATTAATATTTCATACCTGAGGGGCCACTGGGGAAGTACCAATCACTGTAGTAGTCTGCGCTACTACGGTGATATTTACAGTCTTCTGGGTCCTGTGCCGAGCAGCTTCCTTTTTGCACACTGACAACAGGGGGTGCTCACTCAGCACTGCACTCCATTCATAGAACGCTTTTAATTTTGTCATGAATACAAGCCCTCTGCTTGGATGAAGTAGCTATTGTGATGTCACTACCCCTCCTTGCCAATTCAACCAAACAGAGCATGGCCTTGTATTCATTGAAGAAATATAAGATGTCCTATGAGTGATGGCAAGGCTGAGCTGGTGAACCTCTTTGGTCAGTTAGCGCCTAAAAGATCACGGCTATCACTGTAGTAGTGCCAGTATGAACTATGCATACTTTGATCCAAGCTGGACCAATGTGACTAATCAACATAGATCATACCTGGAGTTCAACATTAACTGGTAATTGCACGGTCATGCAACACTGTGCTCCTACAGACTCATAGCTGTAGATCTACAGAGTGAGATTGAGGACACTGCTTCCTCTGTTTGTTTTGTTAGTCCAGGTGAGTTGGAGTGAGATCTGGTGATGTCATTACTGTGCTGCCCACTGTTCTCCTTGCTGGAGGCTCTGACTTAACCACTTGCCAACCAGCCGCTGTCATTATACTGCAGCAGGTCGCCACGATCCCGCGAACCGTCGTAGCTGTACGTCGGCTCTTTTAAGCGGGATAGTAGGCGCGCGCCCGCTGCATTGGGGGGTGCCGATACTCGTGGCCGGCGGTCACGCACACGAGAGGCAGAACAGGGACGTGTGTGTGTGAACACACAAATCCCTGTTCTGTTCTGAGAGGAGAGGCAGATCGTGAGTTCCTAATAGCTAGGAACCACGATCTGTCATTTCCTATAGTCAGTCCCCTCCCCCTACAGTTAGAACACACAGTCGGGAAACACAGTTAACCCCTTGATCGCCCCCTAGTGTTAACCCCTTCCCTGCCAGTGACATTTACACAGTAATTAGTGCATTTTTATAGAACTGATCGCTGTATAATTGTCAATGGTTTCAAAAATGTGTCCGATGTGTCCGCCATAATGTCACAGTCCCGATAAAAATCGCAGATCGCCGCCATTACTAGTAAAAAAAAAAAATGCCATAAATCAATCCCCTATTTGTAGGCGTTATAACTTTTACGCAAACCGATCAATATACGCTTATTGCGATTTTTTTTAATACCAAAAGTATGTAGAAGAATACATATCGGCCTAAACTGAGGAAAAAAATAGCTTTCCTGTCGCATCATGGCAGCATACACGTTGGGTTGTGACTCCGCCTCCACAACCTGATAGGACCACATAGCTATAAATTAGAGAGTAGACACCTGCCCCAGTATTCTCTTATTTTTCCTCACCTGTCAGGACGCACGGATCAGCACCCCCTTACCGCTTCGCCCCAGCCAGGTTCTAGCCTCTCCTGGGTGGAAGTCCTTCTTGTACAGCCTCTAAACGAGCTAAATAGAAGGAGCCCCACTCTGGTGGTCTCAGGGGCACTCATCTCATCTTAAACTGTTTGCCAGAAGACAAGCCTTAAACAGGCTTCAAGTGCAACAGCCCGCAAAAGCCTTAAACAGGCTTGCTGGAGGATTGGCCAGGGAACCATCTATATGGCCTCAAGAAAGTAAGCCTTAAACAGGCTTCATTGTGTGCAGCGGTCTCCATTCCCCCCCCCCTCTCCGGCATACCGTGGGTGTCCTGCTGGGCTCTGTGGTCCATGCAGTGCTGTGGGGGACCACCGCGCGTTCTCGGCGTCCTCGCGCATGCGCAGTACGGCTCTTTGGGCGCTTCTAAGCTATTTGCCAGTCTCCAAGATGGCGCCGGCGCCTCGCGGCGCTACTGCGCATGCGCGGGCGTCCGACGCTAATGGCGGCAGATTTAAAAACCACAGCATTGCTGTGGAGGCTGCTGATGGTTGCTGCACGCTACAGACGCCTGCTCTGCGATCCATAGCAAAGGAAAACGCTCTACAAAGGTGGGTCTTCCCCCCCCCCTCTCCCCCCCCCCCCCCCCCCGTCCAGGCTGGGTCAGTTTCTACATTGCTGCATGTCTTTTCCTTGCAGGTTTCCAACTTACTCACCATGGAGACCACTGCCCCAGCAGATCACCGCCAGCCGACTAGGTAAGGGGGGGAAGAAGTGGGTAAGTAGAGAAGATTGAAAAAGAGAGCACTTCTAACGCTACCTAAATTGGTCAGCCCTACCAGGTCCTCAGGAACGTCTGCGTCAAGACATAGAGAGTCCTCACGCAGGAGAAGTCGCTCCAGACATAGACGGATCCTACCATAGGAGAAGTCGCTCAAGAGGAAGCCGCAGAAGAAGCCGCTCCAGATCACGTTCTCGGCATGGTCGATCCCGCCACAGAAGGTCGTCCTCACGTAGGCACCGCTCCCCTGTACGCCATTCCCGTCCCGCCGGGAACGCATGCTGGATCTGTGGTACAGCGGCTCTTCCGGATAAGCTGGTTTGTCAGAGATGCCTAGAAGAGGCCACAAGAGAGAGAGCCTCAGAAGTCGGGGACTCAGCCCCTCAGGCCTCAATACCAGATGTGGATCTCTCCCCCATTACCTCTCCAGCCCGGGCCAGCACATCAAAGGAGCAAGACTCCCTATCTGATAATGAAGGCCTGGAGGTGTCGGCAGGATTCGACTTTGGCCTTATAGAACCGTTTGTTAAATCGGTCAAGGAGGCAATAGGATGGGAGGAACCCCAGGAAGTCCAGCCAAAGCAGAGAAAATATTTTCCTCAGCTTAAAAAGGAGCCTGAAACCTTTCCGTTCATCGATGAGCTGGAAGATTTAATCAAAGAAGAGTGGCAGAGACCAGAGAAAAAATCTAGTCTGAACAACAGACTCCAGAAGCTGTACCCACTCAAGGAGCCTAAAGTGAACCCCCTGGTATCCCCTCCGGTAGTGGACGCATCTTTAATGCGCCTCGCCAGGCATGTTACCCTCCCGCTAGAAGATGCGGTTACGTTTAGAGACGTTCTTGACCGAAAGATCGACACAGATCTCAAGCGGGCTTACCTTTCGGCCGGAGGTGCATGCAGGCCTGCGATAGCACTCGCGGCAGTAGGAAGGGCCATCTCGAGTTGGTCGTCAAACACGGAAAAGCTGGTATTAGAGGGGGCAGACCAAGAGAAAATTGTGAAGGCATTACAAGAGTTAAGCTTGGCTGGTGATTTCGTGGCTGAGGCCTCAGTTGACACCATCAGGTCTGCTTCAAAGTCTATGTTGGCCTCAGTGATGGCCAGAAGAGCTTTGTGGCTGAAGCCCTGGACGGCGGATCCGGCATCCAAGTCCAACTGGTGCCGTATTCCGTTTGACGGTGAGCACCTTTTCGGAACAAAGTTAGATACGGCCATCTCCAAGGTAACTGGTGGAAAATCCGGGCTCATTCCCTCAGATAGGAGGCCCAAACAGAGACCCCCTCCTTTTAAGCGGAATCTCCCAGAAAGGTATAGAGACGCGAAAGCGTACAGACCAGGGAAGGAGTACCGAAGGAACTGGAAGAACCCACAAACTTCCTTTATGAAATTCCAAAAGCCTAAGACCTCCGCTCCCAGTGACCAGAAGCCTTTTTGAAGGTGCGCCCGTCCGGCCAGCAGTAGTAGGAGCAAGGCTTTTCAGTTTCAGGCTGGTCTGGACGGAAACCATACACGATACCTGGACCCTGGCCACCGTCAGTTTCGGCCACAGATGGGCCTTCAAAAATCGACCCCCAAGAGATCATTTCTGCCCAACCCGTATTCCTCCTCCCGGGGAGAAAAGGTTATCCCTTCTAACTTATGTCCTAGAGCTGCTTCAAAAGCGAGCGATAGCAGAGGTTCCGCCAACACAACGAGGCAGAGGATTCTATTCTCCACTATTCCTCGTCAAAGAGAAGTCAGGGGACTTTCGGCCGGTTCTAGACCTGAAGAAACTCAACAGGTCCATCAAAGTGGAGTCGTTCAGGATGGAAAGCCTGCAGTCTATCCTCCAGGCCATAAACTTGAGAGACTGGATGCTCTCCATAGATCTCCAGGATGCCTACCTACACATACCAATTCACGTGGCATTCCAGAAGTTCCTGCGGTTCTCGGTGGGCCAGGAACACTTTCAATTTCAAAGCCTCCCTTTCGGGATCTCTACGGCACACAGAACATTTACAAAGGTTCTGCTTCCAGTAATAGCCTCTTTGAGGGAGAAGGGTCTAAGGGTCCACCATTACCTGGAGGACATTCTTCTCCTCTCAAACAGCCAGGAATCACTCGTGCAACATCGCGAGATCTTAGTTTCCACCCTAACGAGTCTGGGTTGGATAATCAACTGGCAGAAGAGCAACGTTCAGCCTACCCAGAGGATGGTCTTCCTGGGAGCCGAGCTGGACACCCGGGCCAACACGGTAGAACTGCCAAGGGAGAAGTTGTCCCTACTAATTCAGAAAGTGAAAGATGTGGTTCCAGCATCATACTTACCGGCCAGAGCATACCTCAGCCTGCTGGGGTCCTTATCAGCAACCATTCCAATGGTCAGGTGGGCGCAATGGAATACCAGACCTCTGCAAGCCTCCTTCCTGTGCCAGTGGGACGGATGGTCCATGTCCCAATCGATTTGCATCTCAGAAGAAGCCAGATTATCTCTACGGTGGTGGACTCACCCCGGCAACCTCAGCAGATGCAAACAGATAGTCACTCTCCATCAGGAGGTAGTAACTTCGGACGCCAGTCTGGAGGGATGGGGGGCACACTACCTACATTATGCAGCTCAGGGCCGCTGGCACTTCAGAACCAGGGATATTGTGTCAAACGTCCTAGAGATGAAGGCAGCCTTCCAAGCCCTCTTGGCATTCAGCTCTCTTCTGAGAGGGAAACAGGTCCTCATCCAAATGGACAACCGAGTAGCTGTGGCCTACATCAACAGGCAGGGGGGTACCAAGAGCATCTCCATGATGCGGGAAGTGGGTCCGGTGATGCGATGGGCTCAACTGAACCTGCAGGACCTGAAGGCGGCTTATATTCCGGGAATTCAGAACAAACTGGCGGACTCTCTCAGCAGGACATTCGTTTCCAACAACGAGTGGTGTCTAAGCCCGCAGGCCTTCGCCCTCATATGCCAGACATGGGGTCATCCAGACATAGACCTCGCAGCAACACCAGAGAACAGGAAATGTCAAAGGTTTCTGTCGAGGAGCCCCTTCCCCTCAGCGGAGGGAACGGATTGTCTCCAGCATACCTGGAACTTTCGCCTAGGTTACATTTTTCCACCAACCCCACTGATTGCCAAGTTCCTTCTGAGGCTCAAACACTCAGCAGCTCTAGTCCTGGCCGTGATTCCCTTCTGGCCACGGAGGCCTTGGTTCACCACCCTCCTGCAACTGAGCACAGCGGATCCAATTCCTCTTCCGGTGACAACGGATCTACTAACCCAGGGCCAGCTACTACATCCGAATCCAGAGAGGTTGCACCTAGCGGCCTGGAGACTGAAAGGTCTAGGTTCCTAGATCAAGGCTGTTCGCAGAAGGTAGTCGAAACCCTGCTTTTAGCCAGGAAATCTTCCACGAATAACACCTACGAGAGAGTCTGGGGGAAGTTCTCTTCCTTTGCTCAGGAACAAGGTTGGGACCCTTCTTCCCCATCAGCAATACAAGTGCTTGAGTTTCTACAGTCAGGCCTAGACAAAGGCCTTAGATCTAGCACCCTGAAGGTCCAAGTCTCTGCCATCTCTGCTCTGACAGGGGTTAGATGGGCACTTAACCCTCTTGTAGTTCAATTCCAGAAAGCATGCCTGAAGCTAAGGCCTCCCAGAAAGCCTTCATTTCCAACATGGGACCTATCAACTGTCCTAGAAATTCTATCCAGAGAACCATTCTCCCCTCTTGAAGATACCTCCCTCTGGGACCTGACTCTAAAAGTATCATTCCTAATTGCCATCACTTCAGCGAAAAGGGTCTCGGAAATGCAAGCTTTACTGATCAAGGAACCATACCTGATGGTTTACCCAGACAGGCTAACCCTGAAACCTTCAGACAAATTTATCCCAAAGGTTTCCTCTGCATTCCACTTTAACCAGGAGATTGACCTCCCGGCTTTGAACACAGATCAGGGCGTTCCTCATCCCCTGGATGTTAGGGGCAACGTTCTGCATTACCTCTCGGTGACCAAGTCTTTCAGGAGATGCGAGAACCTTTTAGTCATCCCACATGGGTTGAGGAAGGGCCAGGCAGCCTCTGCCCGTACCATCACCTCATGGCTCGTGAAAACTATCAAAAAGACCTACTCCTTAAGCACCTTGCAAATCCCGGAAGACCTTAGAGCGCATTCCACCAGGGCAATGGCTACTTCATGGGCAGCTTACTGTAAAGTTTCAGCGGAAACCATTTGTAGAGCGGCCACTTGGTCTTCAAGAAACACCTTCATTTCCCATTACAAAATAGACGCTGCACGCTTAGCAGCAGTTGAATTTGGGAGGGCCGTCATACAGGCCAATTCTTCTGTTCCTTGTCAATAAATTTGATTTTTTTTGCACTCCCACCCAGTTTGGCGAGTTACTCCCCAACGTGTATGCTGCCATGATGCGACAGGAAAACGGAAAATTGTATACTCACCTTTCCGTAATTTTCCTTTCCTGTCGCATCTTCATGGCAGCATACAATCACCCACCCTCTGAGGTGACATGTGTATATATTTACAGAGAATACTGGGGCAGGTGTCTACTCTCTAATTTATAGCTATGTGGTCCTATCAGGTTGTGGAGGCGGAGTCACAACCCAACGTGTATGCTGCCATGAAGATGCGACAGGAAAGAAAAATTACGGAAAGGTGAGTATCCAATTTTCCGTTTTTTTTAAAAAAACAATTGGGGATATTTATTATAGCAAAAAGTACAAAATATTGTGTTTTTGTTTTTTCAAAATTGTCGCTCTTTTTTTTTTTTGTTTATAGAGCAACAAAGTAAAAACCGCAGAGGTGATCAAATACCGCCAAAAGAAAGCTCTATTTGTGGGGAAAAACGGGAATTCATTTTGTTTGGGTACAGTGTCGCATGACCGCGCAATTGTCAGTTAAAGCGAAGCAGTGCCGAATTGCAAAAAATTACCTGGTCATTAAGCAGCCAAATCTTCCGGGGCTGAAGTCGTTAAGGAAAACAAAGCCTTGCTTCTGCCAAGATGGCCACCTTCACATAGAGACACAGTGCAGGACAAGGCACGGTAAATCACGACTTGGGAAAGACCACGGGCACTACTGGTGATTAGTTCTTAGTCCTCCGCCTGTCTTTTTGGGCACAGCTTCCAGACTTCAGTTCCTCTTTTTAAAGTGACTTTGTCACCAGAAAACCTTCTCTCTTTTTTTTTTTTTTTTTTTTTTTTAAATCCACCCTGCAAAGGAAGAGTTATAATACTTACAAGTGCTGTGGGCAGGGACTCCAATGTTCTCTTGAAGGACTAGACCTTGATTGTCCTACACACTTCTAGGTGTGTCGAATGTTTCATGTTTCACCCACCTGCTGGGTCCCTTAGTGTGTCCTGTAGTGACATGGAGTTGGCAAGAGGAACCACATCAGCCTATGTCTTTGGCCTTCGTAACTCTTCAGAAGAGCGAAGATACGAGTTCTACCCACCAGATTGGTTCTTTTGCAGGGTGGACTTCTTAAGAAAAATATTTTTCTGGCTCTAGAGTTGCTGTAAAGTATTTGGAGCACAGCCACAACAATAAAGGTAAAATGCGTTGTTTGAAAATGATACGTTGTCTTAACACATATGTTTAACATGTTTTAAAGCAAATATTTTGGGGAGAAAAGAATGCTACACTCGTTTTCATTTTTAAAAAGTTGGTAAATGATTCCTTCTGTTTATTCCATTCCAAATATAGTTTAAATACTTGTATGTACACTGAATAATGTAACGTTTTTTTTTTGTTTTGTTTTTTTACCTAAAGCACAGGGGCTGGATGGAATTGGGAATGGCTGAAAATTTGATACAT
This sequence comes from Lithobates septentrionalis, assembly GCA_037952835.1. Classification (NCBI taxonomy): domain Eukaryota; kingdom Metazoa; phylum Chordata; class Amphibia; order Anura; family Ranidae; genus Lithobates; species Lithobates septentrionalis. The sequence goes on from JBBDGP010003796.1 coordinate 83,696, forward strand.
TATACTTGTTCAATTTTGCAAATAATTGGTCTGAAAAAAGTGACCTGTTTTAATAAAATTAGCACTGCAGAAAATAAATCTGCACAGTGCTGAGATTGCCTGGTTTTCAGCAACCTTGAGAAGTCCCCATAGACTACTGATAAATAATAAATATTGCTTTTAAATCAACTTGTGGTACGCCATCTTTTTTCAATGTGGAAAATGCAAAAACAACATACGGTAAGCGGACAGGATGGAGAGGGAATCTTCAAGCCGGATCTTACCATTTTAAAAGGCCCAGTTCACACTCTTTCACATGCATTAGTGCAATGTGATGTCATTCATTCTAAATGGCATTCCAGCGCAAATCGCTAACAGACATGCATTGCAGCTCAGTAAGACACACAGTACACACACTGTGCTTCTCATTACCCAAAAATTGGGCTTGCACTTTTTTTTTTTTTTTTTTGGTGCATCAACCAGCCCCTTCCAAGAATTGAACTGCTTTAAAGTGATATCAAACCCTCCAGGTTTTTTACCACCTCAGCTCTGAAAAAGGCCCCCCCCCCCCCCCCTTTCATGACCAGGCCATTTTTTTTGCGCTTTTGCTATTTTACCTGGTAATTGCACGGTCATGCAACACTGTACCGAAACAAAGTTTATCTACTTTTTTTTCTCACACAAATATTTCTTTTGGTGGTATTTGATTACCACTGGGTTTTTATTTTGTGCAAAAGGACCAACAATTTTGAAAAAAAAAACAAAAAAAACAAACAATATTTTTTACTTTCCGCTACAAAACAGGTGCAATTTAAAAAAAATAGAATTTCTTCATTAATTTTCGCCAAAATGTATTCTGCTACATCTCATTGGAAAAAAAATCCCAATAAGTGTATATTGATTGCATGACAGTTAGAGCGATTACAAACTATGGTATATAGCAGGGATATGCAATTAGCGGAGCTCCAGCTGTTGCAAAACTACAAATTTTCATGCCTCTGCCTCTGGGTATCATGCTTGTGGCTGTCAGAGTCTTGCTATGCCTCATGGAACTTGTAGGTCTGGAATAGCTGGAGGTCTGCTAATTGCATATCCCTGGTATATAGAGTATACTGGATTTTTTTTTTAATACTACTAATGGTGATGATAAGCAACTTATGATAGGACTGCGATAGTGCAGCGGGCAATCTGACACTAAGTCTGGCCATACATTATACAATGCTATTGTACAATTTTCCTTTAGATTTACCAAAACCATATAATAGGTCAAACCTAAAAACTTTCAATTTGTATACAATCAGGCAGGCCCTTGCACTACATAGTTGAGAGTAAATCTAAAGGAAATTGAATAAGAAAATGGTATAATGTATGACCAGCTTAACTGACACTGGGGGGAACTAACTGACACTGACCTCACCAGTGATATTAATACAGTGATCAGTGCTAATATTATACAAGGGGTTAACATCTAGGGTGATCAAGGGGTTAAATGTGTGCCTAACTATGTGTAATCTGTGGGAAGTGTGCTGCTTTTATTACTGGATCTCTCAGTTTCTCATCCCAACAGCGAGATCATTTTCTCTGTACAGAGCTCTGTGTTCAATGTCAACACAGAGCTCTGCGCTGTGATTGCACACAGCCGATCAGCAGGTCCTGGCCGTGAATCATTGGGCAGGACTTGCGGACAGGCTCCCGCTGTGTACAAGCACAGCGGGTGCTGGCTGGGGGGGGGGGGGGCGTGCATGTGTACACCCTAAACACAGAAGTAGGCAGCGACATATGGGTACATTGTTTTGCCTACACCGGCCACCCGTCCACAGTACATTGCAGGAGGTGGTTTAAAGAATTTTCAGCAACTGATTTAATCACTTAGTGCAAATGCAGCTTCTTTATCTTTTCATCCTTGTTTGTGTTCCAGTTTAAGCTGGTGCCCAGTTCAATGCCCTAGGTTTCCTGTTTCAGGCTGGTTGCCTTCTCTTACAGCATCCTATGGAGCCACCCTTGTATGCAGGGCCGTCTTTTTATGGCGGGGAAAAAGAGGCAGCTGCCCAGGGCCCAATCATTGTGGGGCCCAAAGCAGCTGCCCCTTTAGCCCCTTGTCAAGGAGAATCCCAGTCAATTGATGGCAAGGTGCAGGGCAGCGGAGCTAAATCTGCCAATCCGGTGTCGGAGCTATATTCGCCCAGACCCAAATTTGCGACTTTGACATGTGTTAGTAAAACTGTACATATCTTCGCAACTACTTTGTATATCCAGGTGGATTATACCACGTTTTTTTTAGACAAATTGGGCTTTTTTTTGATGGTAATGAATATGTCCTGTTTTTTTTATTATCAAGGAAAAACTGGCCAAAAAAAATTTAAAATTAATGAAAATTTAGCTGTATATCTCTTGCTAGTACGGTAACTTACCACCAAAGAACGACCCAAAAAAATTTCTCCTGCTCCTGCTGATCGCATATACCACATATGTGTAAGTTATTTGCTGTATGTACCTGTAAACACACCACCACCACTGATACAATTTTTTTTTTAAAACTGTATAGCAGACATGGACCTGTCATCCACATGCTCAGTGGAGAGATCCCCTGCTGAGGAGGCAAATCAGCTTGACAGAGTCTGCCCCCCATGAAAGGGGCCTTAGGGCTAAGGGCTAGGATTAGAGTTAGCAGTATAATCATTAGGGTTAGCGTTCTAACCCTAACAATTACTGCAAACTCTAACCCTAACAGTTACCGCTAACCCTAGCCCTAACATGCGACTTTGGACACATAAAAGTTCCTGCACCACTTTGATGCTACTTGAGTGCCACAGAGTGTAAAGTCGCATCAAAGTCGCACGCCAGGAACAGAACTGTCATACTTTCCTATTAGCCAAAAAAAAAAGCAACACAGTGATTATTAGGGTTAGCAGTAATTCTTAGGCTTAGTTTTGTAAACCTAACAATTACCGCTAACCCTAACATGCGACTTTTGGAAACAAAGATTCCTGCACTATTTTGATGCTACTTGAATGCCAGACAGTGTAAAGTCGCATCAGAGTCGCACTCCATGAACAGAACTGCCATACTTTGGTATTATCCAAAAAAAAAAAAAACCACTTAAAAAACACAACACCCAGGTATGTGTAAGTTACCCTGTGTCTATTAGGGGCACAGGGTGACGGAGAACCCCAGTTGGGTCTGCATTAACCAGACTCTCACCGTACAACCACACCGGACTCAGCATTTCCTTTTACCCCCTGTTATCAAGGGTTCTGTATGTGTGCTTTGTGTTGAAAGACTGAAGGGGCTCTTTCACTTGGGACATTAATATTTCTGAACAATCTCCCTCAAGAAATAAAGATAAATTAATTCCACCTTTCCGACTGCTGGAATATTGCATGAGCTTGGTTTTATAGACTGCTATTTACTAGATTGTTAGAGGTGTGGCTGTATCCCACCGTTCTATTGTTTTACTAGATTGTTAGAGGTGTGGCTGTATCCCATTGTTCTATTGTTTCTGTCTGCCTTGGGAGCAACCTAATATGGGATGTGTATGCTTATGTGGATTGGCTTACATGTTAATAGACATGTGCACTGCCAAAAAAATTGTTTGTTTTCGTCTGATTCGTTTTTATTTTTTTTGTTCAGGCCATTCGTTATGATAGAAATTCATTATTTCGAATAAATTTGGAAATTCGAAATCCGGAAATTCAGAAATCTGAAAATCCAAAAATTTGAAAATCAGAAAATCCGAAATAACGAAAATCCAACATAATAACTAACTAATAATAACTAACTATTAAATGATAGGTATTGGAATTTCCTTTCAAATTTGGCTGTCAGTGAATAGTGAACGTAACGAATACGAATTTATCCAAAGTTACCAATTATCTCAAATAACGAATGCCGCATCTAAACTAATGGAACGTAAAAAAATAATAAATAATAATAATAATACAAAGTGAAAATGTGGAGCCCTTGCGCTACTATGATAAATAAGCGAATGAATAAATTAGGCGAAAACTAAAATTAATGTGATTAAATCTCAAAGTGCTAATTAGTGCATGAAGGTGTGACCATAAATAAATAGTAACTGCCTGCAGCAGAACCTAAGTGTATCACAATCCACTCACAATAATATTAAAAAAGTGATTCCGCGCTACAGTGTGGCAAACCTAATAAAAATACTCAATATATAATAAAATCAATATAAACGTCAAATGCTTGCTACATAATAAATTAGTGTACAAAGTGTAAAAAATAAAATATTCACATATTCCAACAATGTCCGGGCAGATGATTGTTCAGTCTCTTGACCAAATTAGCGATAAGATCAAAGATAAATAAATAAATAAAGTTCTTGTGCTCAAATAATGCCAAAAAGATGGGAGATAAATATCTAATAAGACGCACAGGTAAGGGTTAAAAAACTTACAAAATAGTGATCACAAAATCCTCACCTTCATGTAATGTGCATGAATTAAATAAATTGGTGATTTGGAGTAGGTTATAAGATGTAATTCAAACTTCCACCACTAGGGGATCCTTCGTGTCAGAAAAAATAAACTAACAGTAATCCAAAGTGTCAGCTTGTAGCCTTAAATCAAATGTCATCCGTTATAATTGTTTCCACCACCAGGGGGTCCTCTCCTTCCACCAACTCTCCCAGGCAGCACTGCACTTCCAAAACGTCCTCCTAGACCTCGTATCCTCCGCACACGGGGGGGGGGGGAGGAGGGTTGCGGCAGCAAACACAGGTGGGAGAGAGAAAGAGAGAAAAAGCCCCAATAGTGTAATATTGTTAAAGCACACAGGTTTATTTAAGGTATATAAAATGGACTCTTACAATGAAAATTAAAAAACAGGCATAAATGGTTGCTAAGGCGTCTGAGCGCCGCTCTCACATCACTTCCTGGTATCGCTCAGTCTCTCCGGCCACTCCCTAGGCGTTACGTCATCACGTGACTTCTTCCCCTGAAGAAGTCACGTGATGACGTAACGCCTAGGGAGTGGCCGGAGAGACTGAGCGATACCAGGAAGTGATGTGAGAGCGGCGCTCAGACGCCTTAGCAACCATTTATGCCTGTTTTTTAATTGGGGCTTTTTCTCTCTTTCTCTCTCCCACCTGTGTTTGCTGCCGCAACCCCCCCCCCCCCCCCCCCCCCGTGTGCGGAGGATACGAGGTCTAGGAGGACGTTTTGGAAGTGCAGTGCTGCCTGGGAGAGTTGGTGGAAGGAGAGGACCCCCTGGTGGTGGAAACAATTATAACGGATGACATTTGATTTATGGCTACAAGCTGACACTTTGGATTACTGTTAGTTTATTTTTGCTGACACGAAGGATCCCCTAGTGGTGGAAGTTTGAATTACATCTTATAACCTACTCCAAATCACCAATTTATTTAATTCTTGCACATTACATGAAGGTGAGGATTTTGTGATCACTATTTTGTAAGTTTTTTAACCCTTACCTGTGCGTCTTATTAGATATTTATCTCCCATATTTTTGGCATTATTTGAGCACAAGAACTTTATTTATTTATTTATCTTTGATCTTATCGCTAATTTGGTCAAGAGACTGAACAATCATCTGCCCGGACATTGTTGGAATAAGTGAATATTTTGTTTTTTACACTTTGTACACTATTATGTAGCAAGCATTTGACGTTTATATTGATTTTATTATATATTGAGTATTTTTATTAGGTTTGCCACACTGTCGCGTGGAATCACTTTTTTAATAATAATACAAAGTATTTATTATTGTTAATTTGTTACATTCCATTCATTTAGATGCAGCATTCGTTATTTCGGATAATTCGTAACGTAAATTTGTATTCATTACATTCACTAACAGCCAAATTTTGAAAGGAAATTCTAATACCTATCATTTAATAGTTATTATTAGTTAGTTATTTCAGATTTTTGGGTTTTCTAATTTTCAGATTTTCGTTCTTTTGAATTTTTGGATTTCCGAATTTTCGATTTTCCGAATGTTTGTTTTTAAAATTTTCGAATTTCAGAAAAATTAGTTGAATGGGTTTTCGGAATTAGAATATTTCAGAATTAACAAATTTGCCAAATTTTGAGGAAAAACGAATTTGGAACTAAACTAATTGCACATGTCTACATGTAATGAAATCCTGTTAGCTATTAGATGCTTGGGGGGGGGGGGGTTCCAGCAGGATCTCCTAAAGTCAGTCTAGTGTTGGAAAGCTGAATGTAGTTTACCCCGCCCTGTGTCATCATTTGAATAAACAGTCTTATGTTTTCCACCCTACACTGATGTCTCCACAAGTGACTGGGTGGGCTAAGGGATCTTGGATCGTGGATCGTGTTGGTACCGGATAAAGGAAGGTTATACGGCAGACATACTCCTCTTGAGTACGGGGGACTGTCACAGGCGTTTAAAGCGTCGCCTATGGAGAGTTTACGTTTGCCGCCATTCCACGGATGGACGCAATTTTAAAGTGTGACATGTTGGGTATCTATTTACTTGGTGTAATGTCATCTTTCACATTATACATAAAATTGGGCTAACTTTAGTGTTTTGGGGTTTTTTTTACTAATGAAAGTGTTTTTTTTTTTTCCCAAAAATTGTGTTTGAAAATCCGCTGTGCAAATATCGTGCGACATAAAAAATTGCAACACCCACCATTTTATTCTATATTTATTATATCTTTTAATGTGACAACACTGAAGAAATGACACTTTGCTACAATGTAAAGTAGTGAGTGTACAGCTTGTATAACAGTGTAAATTTGCTGTCCCCTCAAAACAACTCAACACACAGCCATTAATGTTTAAACCGCTGGCAACAAAAGTGAGTACACCCCTAAGTGAAAATGTCCAAATTGTACCCAAAGTGTCACTATTTTGTGTGGCCACCATTATTTTCCAGCACTGCCTTAACCCTCTTGGGCATGGAGTTCACCAGAGCTTCACAGGTTGCCACTGGAGTCCTCTTCCCCTCCCCCATGATGACATCACGGAGCTGGTGGATGTTAGAGACCTTGCGCTCCTCCACCTTCCATTTGAGGATGCCCCACAGATGCTCAATAGGGTTTAGGTCTGGAGACATGCTTGGCCAGTCCATCACCTTTACCCTCAGCTTCTTTAGCAAGGCAGTGGTCATCTTAGAGGTGTGTTTGGGGTCCGTTATCATGTTGGAATACTGCCCTGCAGCCCAGTCTCCGAAGGGAGGGGATCATGCTCTGCTTCAGTATGTCACAGTACATGTTGGCATTCATGGTTCCCTCAATGAACTGTAGCTCCCCAGTGGCGGCAGCACTCATTCAGCCCCAGACCATGACACTCTCACCACCATGCTTGACTGTAGGCAAGACACACTTGTCTTTGTACTCCTCACCTGGTTGCCGCCACACACGCTTGACACCATCTGAACCAAATAAGTTTAGCTTGGTCTCATCAGACCACAGGACATGGTTCCAGTAATCCATGTCCTTAGTCTGCTTGTCTTAATCAAACTTTTGCAGGCTTTCTTGTGCATCATCTTTAGAAGAGGCTTCCTTCTGGGACGACAGCCATGCAGACCAATTTGATGCAGTGTGCAACGTATGGTCTCAGCACTGACAGGCTGACCCCCCCCCACTCCTTCAACCTCTGCAGCAATTCTGGCAGCACTCAAAAGTCTATTTCCCAAAGACAACCTCTGGATATGACGCTGAGCACGTGCACTCAACTTCTCCAGTGGACCATGGCAAGGCCTGTTCTGAGTGGAACCTGTCCTGTTAAACCTCTGTATGGTCTTGGCCACTGTGCTGCAGTTCAGTTTCAGGGTCTTGGCAATATTCTTACAGCCTAGGTCATCTTTATGTAGAGCAATAATTCTTTTTTTTCAGATCCTCAGAGAGTTCTTTGCCATGAGGTGCCATGTTGAACTTCCAGTGACCAGTATGAGAGAGTGAGAGCAATAACACCAAATTTAACACACCTGCTCCCCATTGACACCTGAGACCTTGTAACACTAATGAGTCACATGACACCGGGGAGGTGAAATGGCTAATTGGGCCCAATTTGGACATTTTCACTTAGGGGTGTACTCACTTTTGTTGCCAGCGGTTTAAACATTAATGGCTGTGTGTTGAGTTATTTTGAGGGGACAGCAAATTTACACTGTTATACAAGCTGTACACTCACTACTTTAAATTGTAGTAAAGTGTCATTTCTTCAGTGTTGTCACATAAAAATATATAATAAAATATTTACAAAAATGTGAGGGGTGTACTCACTTTTGTGAGATACTGTGTGTGTGTGTGTATATATTATATAAAATCTTTGAGGGTTCTAAGACATTTTCCAGCACAAAAAAAAAAGTAAATGTTTACACGTAGGAGTGAAGTGTCAGAATTGGCCCAGGTGAGAAGTGGATAAAGTAGCGCAGTGCCGTATTGTAAAAAATGGCCTGGTCATGAAGGGGGGTAAATCTTTCAGTAAATAAATGTTTTTGGGGTTTTTTCCAATCAATGTCTAGTACGGCCCTTACAGCTCATTTCACTTTTGTTTGGAACGATTGGCTTACTTCATTCAAACAAAAGTTTTCCAACATCTTGAAGTGAAAATTGACTGTCGCGGTGAGCGCACTAGCCATAGAAAAATCGAACAATTAGTCTATGGACTTGAGTTTTCATTCGATGTTCTAGCCATGTACTGTATGGACAGCTAAAGAATATTCATTCGCTTTTCTAATCATTTGTGGGAGCAATGAAATTTGGAAGGAGCAGGATGGAAATGTTCTTGTTCTTCTTGAATGTGGGAATATCTAACAGTGCATGTGGTTTTTATTCGATAAAATCCATTTATTCCAAAATAGAATGTTAAATCTTGAACTACTTTCAAATGAAATTCAAATGTTTTAAGAATATTCTGTCAGTGTATGGGCAGCACAGCCCTGGACGTCCCCCCACAGAGCTGACCCTGAACCGCATAGAAACTCCAACTCCCACAATGCACTGCGATCAGCCCTGACCTCGCCCCAATTGCATTGTGGGAATTGCAGTTCATAGGGCGTTGCAGGGCGGAATCGCGAGCTGGTCTAAGAATGGCTTCCATGCAGCTCACATGGGAAGGAGTGGAGCATTGTGGGGATTGTAGTTTGCAGTGATTCCCTCCATCACACAATAGAAGCAGGCCAGCACAAACCCTGCCTTGCAGGGCTGCTAGAAGTGAGCCATCCAGCCTGCTCGGTGATCCGCTCTTAGGTGACCGCAGTGCGGAGAGCGCCGCCTGAGACTAGGACAATAGGCGTGTATGCCTGCTGTCATTCCTGCATTGTCCTGTAGGCGGCCTCCAGGAGGGGTAAGTAGGTAGAGAGTGGGGGCAGTACGTGCTTTGTATGCTGGCACAGTGCCCCCTGCTGGGAGGGTTTTATAGCAGCGATCTGCTGCATGTCAGTATGTGTGCAATTTGCTGAGGATTACCATATATATATATATTGTATATAGTCAAGGCTCACTGTCACCACTAGAGTCCCTAGGCCCTTTTCTCCTAAAAAGGGGTTATTTACACAGGCAGACAAAACATGGCATTTATCTGAATGCAACACCATAGTAATCAATGAGCCCATACACACAGGTGCGTCTACATGCGACAACGTGCGCTGCATTTAGTCCTACACAACAAAAACAGTAGGACCCAGCTGAAGATATTACATGTGTACACATATAAAGGTGTATAATCATGTAAAAGCACATAAACACGTATAGAGACATATAAAAGGTGTATAAACACATATACAGACATATATAAAAGTGTATAGAGATATATATGTGTATAAACACGTATAGAGGTATATAAAGGTGTATAGAGATATATATATAAAGGTGTATAAACACGTATAGAGACATATAAAGGTGTGTGTGTGTGTATATATATATATATATATATATATATATATATATGTGTGTATAAACACGTATAGAGACATTTAGATATAGATATTTCTGACATTTGGTGTTTACACGTTAAAATCTGTATTTTTTGCTAGAAAATTACTTAGAGCCCCCAAACATTATATATGGGTTTTTTTAGCAGAGAATCTAGAGAATAAAACGGCGATTGTTGCAATATTTTATATCACACGGTATTTGTGCAGCGGTGTTTTAAACGCAACTTTTTGGGAAAAGGGACACTTTCATGAATTTTAAAAAACCAAAACCGTAAAGTTAGCCCAATTTTTTTGTATAATGTGAAAGATGATGTTACACCGAGTAAATAGATACCAAACATGTCACGCTTTATAATTGCACGCACTCCTGGATTGGCGACAAACTACGGTACCTAAGAATCTCCATAGGCGACGCTTTAATTTTTTTTACGGTTGCCAGGTTAGCGTTACAGAGGAGGTCTAGTGCTAGAATTATTGCTCTCGCTTTGACGATCGCGGCGATACCTCACGTGTGATTTGAACACCGTTTACATATGCGGGCGCGACTTCCATATGCGTTTTCTTTGCTGCGAAAGCTCACGGGGACGGGGGGCGCTTTAAAAAAATTTGTTTTTCTTATTTATGTTTGTATTATTAAATTGTGTTAAAAAAAAAAAATTTTATCACTTTTATTGCTGTCACAAGGAATGTAAACATGACATCCCTTGTGACAGTAATAGGTGGTGACAGGTACCACCATGGAGGGATCAGGGGTCTAAAAGACCCCCGATCCCTCCTTTGTACTTCAAAGTATTCAGATCGCCGTTTTCGGTGATTCTGAATACCGTATATTTTTTTTAAAACCGGCGCCATTGGCAGCCGAGTAAACCGGAAGTGACGTAGTTTCCGTGTTTACAATCAGACTGGAACGAAGCCGTCTTCGGCTTTGTGCCAGTCTGTCCCTAGCCGCCGGAAGTGGCGGATTGTCGATCGGGTCTCCCGGTGGGACAGGAGCCCCGTTCAGAGCGGCGGGAGGGGGGGACGTCCCCTCCCGCTCCTCCGGGAAAACAGCCGAGTGGTTTTTAGCCGCATCAGTTGTTATACCTGGAAAGCCAATCGCCCGCTCTACAAAACGGTACCGGGATGATGCCTGCAGCTGCGGACATCATCCTGGTATAACCCCCGAAGGCCGATGCCGCACATCTGCGTACGCTCGGCGGGAAGGGAATAAACACATATAGAGACATATAAACACATAAAAAAAAAACAAAAAAAAAAACGTATAGAGCATAGCTCCCAACTGTCCCTGATTTCGAGGGACTGTCAACCTGTCCTCATTTTGGTCTGATCTATATAGATGTATATAAAATGCACTTTTTAGCTATCAAAAAGTGTTTTCCAGCACTAAACCTTTCATCTGATTTCTAAATTACTGCATTTGTAAATTCCAAAAGCCAATATAAAGTAATAGTAGTGGTAAAAAAAAAAGCACTTGTGGGTTTAACCAATCTTGTTTTTTTTTTTGTACAATTCTCCTTTAAGGGGGCGTGGTAGGGGGTGTGTCCTATGCCTGCATACTTTTGCTGATAGTCGTTCCTCATGCCCATCTCAAAAAGTTGGGAGGTATGATAGAGACAGTGCCTTGCAAATGTATTCACCCCCTTGGCATTTTTCGTGTTTTGTTGCCTCACAACCTGGAATTAACATGGATTGTTTGAGGATTTGAATCATTTAATTTACAGAACATGCCCACAACTTTGAAGATTTTATTTTTTCATTGTGAAGCAAACAACAAATAGGACAAAATTAAAGAAAAATTCAATGTGCATAACTATTCACCCCCCTAAAGTCAATACTTTTGTAGAGCCAACTTTTGTGACTATCACAGCTCCAAGTCGCTTTGGATAAGTCTCTATTAGCTCACCACATCTTACCACTGGGATTTTTCCATTTCTCCTTGCAAAACTGCTCCAGCTCCTTCAAGTTGGATAGTTTGCGCTTGTGAACAGCAATCTTTAAGTCTGACCACAGATTTTCTATTGGATTGAGGTCTGGACTTTGACTAGGCCATTCCAACACATTTACATGTTTCCCCTTAAACCACTCAAGTGTTGCTTTAGCAGTGTGTTTGGGGTTATTGTATTGCTGGAAGGTGAACCTCCATCCTAGCCTCAAATCACACACAGAGTGGTACAGGTTTTGCTCAAGAATATCCCTGTATTTAGCACTATCCATCTTTCCCTCAACTCTGACCACTTTCCCAGTCCCGACTGCTGAAAAACATCCCACAGCAAGATGCTGCCACCACCATGTTTCACAGTGGAGATGGTGTTCTTTGGGTTATGTGATGTGTTGGGTTTGCACCAGACATAGCGTTTTCTTTGATGGCCAAAAAGTTCAATTTTAGTCTCATCAGACCAGAGCACCTTCCTCCATACATTTTGTGAGTCTCCCACATGCCTTTTCAAAAACTCAAAAAGTGCCATTTTGTTTTTTGCTGAAAGTAATGGCTTTCTTCTGGCCACTCTGCCATAAAGCCCAACTCTATGGAGTGTACGGCTTATTGTCGTCCTATGTACAGATACTCCAGTCTCTGCTGTGGAACTCTGCAGCTTCTCCTGGGTTACTTTAGGTCTCTGTGCTACCTCTCTGATTAATGCCCTCCTTGCCCGGTCCGCGAGTTTTGGTGTGCGGCCGTCTCTTGGCAGGTTTGCTGTTGTGCCATGTTCTTTCCATTTGGTTATGATAGATTTGATGGTGCTCCTAGGGATCATCAAAGATTTGGATTTTTTTTTTATACCCTGACTTGTACTTCTCAACACCATTGCCCCTTACTTGTTTGGAGAGTTCCTTGGTCTTCATGGCAGTGTTTGGTTAGTGGTGCCTCTTGCTTAGGTGTTGCAGCCTCTGGGGCCTTTCAAAAAGGTGTGTATATGTAATGACAGATCATGTGACACTTAGATTGCACACAGGTGGACATCATTTCACTAATTATGTGACTTCTGAAGGTAATTGGTTGCACCAGAGCTTTTCATGGGCTTCGTAACAAAGGGGGTGAATACATACGCACATGCCAATTATCAGTTTTTTTATTTCTGAAAAATAGTTTTATGTATATATTTTTCTAATTTTACTTCACCAACTTAGACTATTGTGTTCTGATCCATCACATATAATTCAGATTAAAAAAAACATTGAACTAAAGGATGTAATGTAACAAAATAGCTAAAAAGCCAAGGGGGGGGGGGGGTGAATACTTTTGCAAGTCACTGTATAAAGGTGATAAACACGTATAAAGACGCATAACAGGTAAAGCTGTATAATCATGTATAAAGCTGCATACATACATACATACATACATACATATAAAAGCGCATAAACACGTAGAAACACACATAAATGTGAATATTTTAAGTGCGTATTTTACGCAGGATCATTCTTTCATGCAAAAAAATATGCAACTAAACATGTTTTTTCTGCCCTGTGAATGAGCCCCACGTCCCCAAGTCTCAGATGGTCTTATTGGGCGATGTCTTGTTTCCGCACACAGACGCTGAGAGACGCACGGGAGCTCTTTGCGGCCTTTTGCTGTGCACGGGGAGCCGCAGGTAACAAGCACAGGCAGCCATAGAAGTGAATAGCTGTACAGGCTTGTACTTGGATACATGCTGATGCTTTCATGCATCTGACATTACAAACACGTGCATATGATGTATTTCCCAAGCGTACGTGTAAATGCCAATTTCTTCTGGAATCAACCCAAAATGTGGGATTTTCCTTTGACTTTCAGTCATAGCAGTAAACAGGACTAACACAGAGGGTGAATCTCCGTAAGCCCCCTGTTCACACCGGAGCGGCTTGTAATTGCAAAAATGCAATAAATTACCCAATTTTTAGGGAAAATATAAAGGTTGAGGTTGCACCAAGTAAATAGATACCCAACATGTCACACCTTTAAATTTGCGTGTGCCTGTGAAATGGCGTACCTTGAGTACCCTATATTTTCCATAGGCGACTCTTTAAAAGCCCCTTATAGATCATCAGTTTAGTGTTACAAAAGATGTCTGGTGCTAGAAATATTGCTCTCATGGCGCACGCGGCCATATGTCACATATGTATCGCAATCAAAGTTTTCAGGCGTAGGTGCCCTACCGTGTGCATTTACATTTGCATGTGGGGGGGCTCACATTTTGTTTGGGGGGGGGGGATTTATGTGCATGGGTGTAACTGATTGTAAAGTCTTGTTTTTTTTTTCCTATAAAAAAAACAAACATGCTTACCTGCTCTGTTGCAGTGGATTTGCACAGAGCAGCCAAGATCCTCCCCTTCTTGGGTCCCTCTTTGATGCTCCTGGCCCCTACCTCCTGTTGAGTGCCCCCACAGCAAGTAGCTTGCTATGGGGGCACCTGAGCCGAGTCCTGACCCGGCCCCGCCCCACCCCCTCTCTCCCCTGATTGGCTAGCTGACTTTGATTGCAGGAGGGAGAATCTCAGACGGTTGAGACACTCGTGGACATCGCTGGACAGAGAGGAACCTCAGGTAAGTATTGGGGTGGCTGCTGCACACAGAAGGCTTTCTATCTTAAAGGGGTTGTAAACCCTCGTGTGTTTTTAACCTTAATGCATCCTGTCATGTTGCTGCCTAGCAAACTTAACAGAGATCTACTGCTCCCTGTCATCGGGAGCAGTGATCTCTGTCATGTTATAGTGAGACACTCCCCCCCTACAGTTAGAATCACTCCCTAGGACACACTTAACCCCTTGATCGCCCCCTAGTGTTTAACCCCCTTCCCTGCCAGTGTAATTTACACAGTAATCAGTGCATTTTTTATAGCACTGATCACTGTATAAAAAACAATGGTCCCAAAATAGTGTCAAAAGTGTCCGATGTGTCCGCCATAATGTCGCAGTCATGATAAAAATCGCAGATCGCCATAATTAAAATGCCATAAATCTATCCCCTTTTTTGTAGACGCTATAACTTTTGTGCAAACCAATCAATATACGCTTATTGCAATTTTTTTTTTTTTTACCGAAAATATGCAGAAGAATACATATCGGCCTAAACTGAGTAAGAAAAAAAATATATATAATATAATATATACGGTATATAGGGGATATTTATTATGGCAAAAAGTAAAAAATCTTGCTTTTTTTTCAAAATTGTCGCTCCTTTTTTTTTTTTTTTGTTTATAGTGCAAAAAAAATAAAAAACGTAGAGGTAATCAAATACCACCAAAAGAAAGCTCTATTTGTGGGTAAAAAAGGACATCAATTTTGTTTGGGTGCAACGTCGCAATTGTCAGTTAAAGCGACACAGTGCCGAATCGCAAAAAGGGCTCTGGTCAGGAAGGGGGTAAATCCTTCCGGGGCTGAAGCGGTTAAATGCCACTAAAAGAAAGCTCTATTTGTGTGAAGAAAAAGATTTAAAAAATTGATTTGGGTACAGTGTTGCATGACTGCACAATTTGTCATTTAAAGTGTGACAGCGCTGAAAGCTAAAAAATGGCCTGGGCAGGGAGGGGGTGAAAGTGCCCGGTATTGAGGTGGTTAAAGGGCCTCCTGGAGGCAACATTAAGACCCCTTTCACACTGGGGCGGTTTGCAGGCGGTATTGCGCTAAAGATACCGCCTGCAAACCGCCCCTAAACAGCCTCCGCTGTTTGTTCAGTGTGAAAGCCCGAGGGCTTTCACACTGAAGCGGTGCCCTGACAGGACGGTGAAAAAAGTCCTGCAAACCGCTTCTTTGGAGCGGTGAAGGAGCGGTGTATTCACCGCTCCTGCCCATTGAAATTAATGGGACTGCGCGGCTATACCGCGGCTATGGCCGCGCTGTACGAGTGATTTTAACCCTTTTTCGGCCGCCAGTGGGGGTTAAAACCGCACCGCTAGCGGCCGAATACAGCTGCAAGAACGACGGTACAGCAGCGCTAAAAATAGCGCTGCTGTACCGCCGACGCCCCCACCGCCCCAGTGTGAAAGGGGCCTTAGGGGTTACATATAGTTCATGGTAAATATTAGGCTCCCTCTCATAAAAAAGCCACAAATAAACAACAAAATACAGATTCAAATCCACTGAGACTAAAACCGTGTGATGTTTGTAATGTATGCGTAGTGCCAAAATGAGAATCAAAGAATGAAAACTGGATTATTAAAATGATAGAACAAGAAAAAGGCAATAGATTGGGAATAAAGAGGAAGTGAATGAATGTGCAGGTTGGGGTCCATTCACACCAGCACATTGTGGTGACCCGTAGTACAATGCATACATTATCACAACATGCAGAATCGCTTTGTATGTGTGTTTGGTGCCTAGTGATTCCATTAATTTTGCATGACACCACAATACACAATGTGCAGTGCATTGGGCTGCACAGAAATGCAGCAAGACCTCTATTATCATGAAGCAAGGTGCATTGCAGACCAATCAGTTTGAATAGGCTGCCTAATGCAGTGTGCCGCAACATTTGCGTTTGACGCATTGTGTTGGGCAGTCTACTCTTGCGGCACAGTGCAATGAGGTGTGAACAGACACAAAATATATTATGGTCCCTGGTTATTATTGTATGTAGAGGATATTATGCAAGATCATATGTTCCCATTTGATTTGAAACCTTGAAAGCTAGGAACAATGTAGAGCCTTCCTAAAACAACTGGAATTGGCTTGTCCCACCTTTATCACAGGTTGAAAAAAAAAAAATAAGGGGAATATTTCATATTGCAGGTTAGGAGTCTCCAAACTTCTAATCAAAGGGCCAGTATACTGTCCTTCAGGCTTTAAGAGGGCTGGACTGTGCCCAATGGGAGTAAACAATGTCCGATATTTGGCATTAAGGGGGAGAAATAGTTGGTGTCAGTGGGATGAATGGTGCCCCATTTTTGTTTTCTGTGGAAGGAATAGTGCCCCATTGTTGGTGACAGTGGAAGGAATAGTGCCCCATTGTTGGTGTCCGTGGCAGAAATAATGTCTCAGGGGCCAGATAAAAGCAAGCAAAGTGCCGCATCCGGCCCTAGGGCCACAGTTTGGAGACCACTGTTATAGGTCATGGGTGGAATCATGCAAATTGTATTTTTATGTCTCCGTGGCCAACCGCACATGTAAAACCCCTGGTTTATAGTACAGATATGGCCTCATATTATAGAGCCATTCATTTCAGCTTTTTCAGACTAACTGGCTATCATTAGTGAAATGTATGGCTTCAATGGGGCAGGGCTTATGGGCCAACACAACTAGATGGGGTATGGTCTAACACAGGGGTTTTTAACCTGAGGTACATGGACCTCTAATGGCGCGTACACACAAGCGGACTTCTCGTCGGACTGAACTCCGAAGGACTTTTCAGCAGAGTTCCGACGGAGTCCCGACGAAACGGACTTGCCTACGCACGATCCCACCAAAGTCCGATCGTTTCGAACTTGATGACCTATGACCAGACTAGAAAAGGAAGTTCAATAGCTAGTAGCCAATAGCTGCCCTTGCGTAGTTTTCGGTCCGTCGGACTAGCATACAGATGAACGTTTTTTTCAATAGGAATCAAGTCCGTCGGAAAGATTTGAAACCTGTTCTATTTCTAAGGTCTGTCAGATTTTTCGACAGAAAAGGTCAGATGAAGCCCACACACGATTGAAATGTCCGACGGATTCGTTCTGTCGGACCTTTTCTGCCGGAAAGTCCGCTCGTGTGTACGCGGCATAAGTGGTCCATGGGTGGGTTTCAGAGTTTCAGGTGTCCTGATTAAAAAGCCATAGCTACCTCAACTGTAAAGGATGGGGCCGACTTAGACACATTATGGTTCCCTTTTGTGTCCCACTAAGGCTAAAACAGAATTAAATCGTAGTGAGGGCAGCCAGCTTTTTGCCATAATGGCATGCTTGCACATTAAGCCACACTTGCCTCCGGCTGCATTCTGCTCCAGCAATGTGAGGTCTGAGATCCCTGCATCCACTCTGTTCCTTCTGCTGCCATATCCTCTTCTGGGTCCACCATCTTTTTTTCTTTACCAACTGGGCTGACATTGTCAATGTATCTCCCACACATGTGCACTGGGGATACATTATCTTCACACCCGGCTCCATTCCCGGCATCTGTAGGATGCCAGGACTGTGCACTGTGCTGGGTATGTGCTGTAAAGAGTGTGCAAAATAAAAAAATGCTGGCAGCTAAATTGGTTATTTTGGCTGAAGAGAATTTTGAAAGGTCCTACTTGCTGGTAAATTTTAGGGTTTACTTATGCTTTAGGTTGTAGGCCATTTAAACCGATGCATATTTGTTGTTGCATCAGCATGGACCTCCCATAGATTAGAAGTGCACAAATCCTGTAGTGCCCTACAAATAGTGCCTAGGTTGCTGATTCTGACCCTTACTCTCCTGCCTCTTGTACTTAAATAATGACCCATCCCATTGATGGGGTGGTCTGCCTAATAAAGAGTAAAGCACGGAGAATACACTCACTGCTCCCTATTGTTTGTTTTTTTCAGGTGAAGGGTGGCTCCAGTTACCAACAGGGAGTTGAGGAAAGTGGAAGTCAAGATTTGCCTATAAGAGCGCTCAAGTTTTTTGGTCTTCTAGGATGCTCAAGGTACTGTATGTACATATGGCACTAACCTTTAATATTATTAAACTTGTCATTACATTTTCAAGAGGGCACACTACGTGGGTACAGGGCACATTACATGGGAGCAAGGCACATTGCATGAGAATACACAGCAGGGCACATTATGCAGCACATTACATCGGACACACAGCACATTATGGGGCATAGAGCACTGTATCGGCAGCCTCCAAACCCCCCCCCCCCAAACCATATCAGGTCACATGCCATCAACATGGGGACATGATGCTTGTCCCCATGTGTTAAGGGCATGTGGCCTGGTATGGTTCAGGGGGGCTTGCTTGTCCCCTCCCTTTCCTGACCTGCCTGGCTGGATGCTCGGATAAGGGTCTGGTCTGGATTTGGGATGGGAACCCTATGCCATTTAAAAAAAAAAAATGACAACTGATGACTCATAGGTTGTTAAGGACGTGGCAGCCGGCTTCCCAGGCCTGCTCCTTAGCAACCAGCTATACACTGTGTGTTTTTAAAGTGGGGGAACCCCCCTCCCCCCTGGAAAACGCAACAAAAAACGCAACACTTGCGTTTTTGGTGCGGCTCCATTGAAGTCTATTACATGCAAAACGCAATCTGCTGCAGGAAAAAAAGTCCCTGACCCTTTCCAAAAACGCATCGGCTAAAAATTGCATAGATGTGAATGTGTACCTTAGGAAACCATGTTAAATAGACTGTAATGCGTTTCTGAAAGCTAAATAACACACTAAACACATAAAATGTAGGGTTAAGAACCCAGGAGTGGGGATGAAGGTATTTTACTACTAGTCAGCAATCTTAGGTTACCAGTCAAGAACATCTATTGAGTTTTTTTTTTTTTTTTTTTTTCCATCTGGTAACTTTTTGCTTTTTCCTTCAATTATTTTTTGCTTCATTTCTCTTTTGAAATTGTTTAAGCTTACAGGCAATATGATATCATCAGGGGTCTCCAAACTTTCTAAACAAAAGGCCAGTTTACTGTGCTTAAAGTAAACCCTCCTATTGTTTTCAGCCAAGGAAGCTGCCATCTTTACCTCTGTTTAATCTACAACTGCTAGGATGCTGCACATGTGATCAGTTATGACACCAGCCATTGGATGGTTTGACAGTTTGGTTGAGAGCACAACCGATGGGAGTGTTACATTTCCGGCACGTGCCGGAAATGAAACTGTTTTATGGATGGGTTTACTTCCGCTTTAAGACTTTTTAGGGGGGTCCGGACCGTGGCCAGTGGGAGTAAAAAATGTCACATCTTTGGTATTAGGGGAATTGCAGTATTTCACAAAAGTGAGTACCCCCCCCTCACATTTTTGTAAATATATTATTATATCTTTTCATGTGACAACACTGAAGAAATTACACTTTGCTACAATGTAAAGTAGTGAGTGTACAGCTTGTATAACAGTGTAAAATAACTCATCACACAGCCATTAATGTCTAAACCACTGGCAACAAAAGTGACTACACTCCTAAGTGAAAATGTCCAAATTGGGCCCAATTAGACATTTTCCCTCCCCGTTGTCATGTGACTCGTTAGTGTTACAAGGTCTCAGGTGTGAATGGGTAGCAGGTGTGGTAAATTTGGTGTTATCGCTCACTTTCTCTCATACTGGTCACTGGAAGTTCAACATGGCACCTCTTGGCAAAGAACTCTCTGAGGAACTGAATTGTTGCTCTACATAAAGATGGCCTAGGCTATAAGAAGATTGCCAAGACCCTAAAACTGAGCTGCAGCATGGTGGCCAAGACCATACAGCAGTTTAACAGTACAGGTTCCACTCAGAATAGGCCTCGCCATGGTCGACCAAAGAAGTTGAGTGCACGTGCTCAGCGTCATATCCAGAGGTTGTCTTTGGGAAATAGACGTATTAGTGCTGCCAGCATTGAGGATACAAAATAAGGTAGTACTGAGTATTACCAGGGAGGTGGACTTTTTAGGCTAAGAAACAGTGGAGAAGATATAGCAGTATAAAAAATATAAATTTATTGAAAAATACAAATATCTAAATAACAATGACAATTGTAACATATAGCATCTAATACAATTGTCATTGTTTTTTAGATATTTGTATTTTTCAATAAATTTATATTTTTTATACTGCTATATCTTCTCCACTGTTTCTTAGCCTAAAAAGTCCACCTCCCTGGTAATACTCAGTACTACCTTATTTTGTATCCTCAATGATTTATGGACGTGGCCCATTTTTGGTGCACTTTCCTCTCTTTTTTTTGTGCTGCCAGCATTGCTGCAGAGGTTGAAGGGGTGGGGGGTCAGCCTGTCAGTGCTCAGACCATACGCCGCACACTGCATCAAATTGGTCTTCATGGCTGTCATCCCAGAAGGAAGCCTCTTCTAAAGATGATGCACAAGAAAGTCCGCAAACAGTTGGCTGAAGACAAGCAGACTAAGGACATGGATTACTGGAACCATGTCCTGTGGTCTGATGAGACCAAGATAAACTTATTTGGTTCAGATGGTGTCAAACCTGTGTAGCGGCAACAAGGTGAGGAGTACAAAGAAAAGTGTGTCTTGCCTACAGTCAAGCATGGTGGTGAGAGTGTCATGGTATGAGGCTGCATGAGTGTTGCCAGCACTGGGGAGCTACAGTTCATTGAGGGAACCATGAATGCCAACATGTACTGTGACATACTGAAGCAGAGCATGATCCCCTCACTTTGGAGACTGGGCCGCAGGGCAGTATTCCAACATATTAACCCTAAACACACGGTAGAAATAGGAATGGGGGGGACTTTTAAGGTGCCTGAAACAGAGCACTATATCGTGTATAGTAAAAATACCAAATTTTATTTAGTACATCAGATTAAAAAAGTATAACAATCTCCAATTTTAAAATTGCATATTTGTGGAAGTGTATTATATTAAAATTGGAGATTATTATACTTTTTTAATCTGATGTATTAAATAAAATTTGGTATTTTTAATATACATGATATAGTTCTTTGTGTCTGGCACCTTAAAAGTCCCCCCTTTCCCATTTCTACCTCTTTCTAACAATTTGGGATGTGATGCCCAGCTCCACCTATCCTTGGCTAAGTTAAATATATTGGACCCTAAACACACCTCCAAGATGACCACTGCCTTGCTAAAGAAGCTGAGGGTAAAGGTGATGGACTGGCCAAGCATGTCTCCAGACCTAAACCCTACTGAGCATCTGTGGGACATCCTCAAACAGAAGGTGGAGGCGCACAAGGTCTCTAACATCCACCAGCTCCGTAATGTCATCATGGAGGAGTGGAAGAGAACTCCAGTGGTAACCTGTGAAGCTCTGGTGAACTCCATGTCCAAGAGGGTTAAGGCAGTGCTGGAAAATAATGGTGGCCACACACAATATTGACACTTTGGGCCCAATTTGGACATTTTCACTGAGGGGTGTACTCACTTTTGTTGCCAGTGGTTTAGACATTAATGGCTGTGTGTTGAGCTATTTTGAAGGGGCAGCAAATTTAAACTGTTATACAAGCTGTACACTCACTACTTTACATTGTAGCAACGTGTCATTTCTTCAGTGATGTCACATGAAAAGATAGAATAAAATATTTACAAAAATGTGAGGGGAGTACTCACTTTTGTGAGATACTTTATTAGTGTCCCACTGTTGGTGTCAGTAGGAGGAATAGTGCCCCAACATTGGTGTCAGTGGGAGGAATAGTGCCCCATCGTTGGTATCAGAGGAGGGAATAGTGCCCCACTGTTGGTATCAGCTGGAGGAATAGTGCAAGTCGGCCAGATAAGGGTATGCAAAGGGCCGTAGTTTGGGGACCACTGTCCTAGAGCAAGCAATTACCGCTTATCTTAATATATACTGTAGCCTGTGTGTCTGTAAAGGGTTAATGCCTATTCCTTTTTGTAATGAATAGAGCCAGTAGTATTGCAAAATAGGGTATAGGGGAATGTTGGCTTGTTAGCCCAATGTCAATCACACTAAGTAGCTGTATTGCTTTTTTCTTGTACAGGTGTTTTTTTTTTTTTTTTTTTTTTTGTTATATATAGTAAGCACCTGAAAACTTTATATTTTTTGTGTGTCTGTCAACAGTGCTGGGCTGAGCAATCAGGAGTAAGCTATTTAATCCTGGCAAATCAAAGATTTTAGGAGCCACTTTCATGGTTTTGCTTGGGAGAAGATCATGGGCCCACCTAGGAAAAGAGCCTCATCCAGGACATCTAAAGGAGTTCCTATAACACAAAAGAAGCAAAGAACCGATAATTCTTCACCAGATCCAACTGCTCCCACTGAAGAATTGATAGAACAGAATGCAGTTCTATGCAAAACAAATTCAAACATGGCAGAAGAGTGGGGAGTAAAGCGAGAGCCAGAAGAGCAATCTGATCCTAATAGAATAAACGGAGAAGTCAGTGGCTTGGCAGATGTACCTCTTGTACAAGGTATCAGCCCAGAAAAATATAACAAAATTAAAGAAGAGCAGGAGGAATGTGACATCAGTCAGAGTACAAACCAGGAACCTGGGGGACATTTTTTTGGTCCACCATTCAAAGTGGACCCCGAAGACCAAAAATGGATGGTGAAAGATAATGATGAGAATCAAAATGAGACCACAGTGGAAGAAGAGAAAAGGGTAAAGCCATATACTTGTTTCTGTGGGAAAAGCTACACTTGTACCTCACATCTGAATAGACATCATCGGAAGACCCATGGCTCACAAATCCAGCCTAGTGAACGCTACAATAATGTAATCCGAGAAAAGAAACCTGTAGAACGATGTTTTACCTGCCAGTGTGGAAAACAGTACACCCGCAACTCAAACCTGAGAAGACACCAAAACAATTGTAGTGAGCAAGCTCCACCGGCGACTACAGAGTGCGCTGCCACATATCGTATTGTAGAGGACCAGGAGGAAAAAATAAAGCCCTATGTCTGTGCTTGCGGCAAGAGCTACACATGCTCCTCTCATCTATATAGGCATCAGAGAACCCATCTGGATTCCGACATCCAAACCGCAAGGCGCTTTATATGTGAGTGCGGGAAAGCCTACAGCTGTAGCTCACACCTTTATAGACATCGAAAAACGCACTCCGAAGAGAAGGTTTTTCCAGAAGGACGTCCAGTAAAAGAAGAACCAGAGAACTTAGAGCAAATGATGAAACCCCATTTGTGTTTCTGTGGGAAGCGTTATACTTGCAGTTCTCATCTCTATAGACATCAAAAGGCTCACCATGTACAGAATTTGCCTCTCGTTGAGAACCACGAGGCTGAGGACAATGAAACAGGGAAGCGCTACAAGTGCGATTGTGGTAAAAGCTACACTAGCAGCTCTCATCTGTACAGACATCAAAGAACACATAAGAATCAGGATTTGACTGAGGAAGTCAATGACTTGGATCATGATAGTGAGGTTGAGTTTGAGGAATGTAGACAGAAGCCATACACGTGTGAGTGTGGGAAAAGTTTCATTCTCAGCTTTTCCCTTTTACTGCACAAGAAAATACATTGTCGGTGGAAGCACACCACAGATAGTGATTCACCAGGTCACTGATGTGGAGAAAATGTAAAGCCTAAGGCAGGGGTGCTCAACCTTTTGAAGAGCGAGGGCCACTTAAGTGATTTGGTAACTGGTCATGGGCCTTAATGAAATGAAATGCATGAATGAATTTTGACTTTTTTTTGAATAGCATAATAAACATTTTCCTTCTGCAGCTGCTGAATGTTGGCAGGAGGGAGAGGAGAAGCTGGCTTTCAGCAGTTGCAGGAGGAAAATGGAGAGGATTGGTTCCTGTATATGCTGCCCCTGCCACTGTTCTTGTCCAAGTGTAAAAAAAGAATATGACTGGGAGGCCACACGGGCCCTCTGGAGCATGGGGCAGGTTCATCATTGTGACTCCTGATGCTACATCAGTGGTGGTGGTGGGGGGGGGGGGGGGGGTTGGGTGTAAAAACACATCTCAACTATGGGGTTTTACAACCCCCCCCCCCAAACCGCAAATGTAAATAAACCCTTACTGTCCTAAGCCCCCTATAATATGTTTTCACACCGATGCGCTGTGGGTTACCCACACCGCAGTGCACCTGTGGCTTTCCTGCGGGTTAGCTGCACTTTGCCACAGCCTTCTATTATATTGTGCAGGTGTGGTGCACTTTAAGAAAGCGCACCGAATCTCCTGAATTCAGTTTGAGGTCGAAGGCCACATTAAAGAGACACATGTTGAGCACCCCTGGCCTAAGGCCTCATGCCAACTGTGAGTTTAGCCCCTGTGCATAAGATCCCAACATTTTACTGTGGGCAGAAGGCACAGGCACACCTTCCTGTCTTGCTGCCAGCAGCCTGTAGAGGCTGTAGCTATATGGGGCTGGATGGTGCATCGCATGGTACTAAGGTTTGGGGCACTATTTACCCGAGCTGAATGCCCAAAACACGGACCGCTTGTGTCCCAGACATTCGTCCCTGGCAGTACAGTGCTTTATATGTTCGTATCACTCGGTGCAACTTCCAACACCAGCAGCAGCTTTTAGTCTCTCATAGAATTTCACAGAATGACGACAATGGCCTGGTTGGTGCACCTGTTCCCTCCACCCACACCAAAACGCCAAGATCGCATGCGTTGGGGCTAAAAGCCCAGTGTTCATGAGGCCTAACTGAACTTTGTTTAAATTGGCTAAAGAAATTCCAGGTGTATCCAAACAAATGGTATGCAAAGGCTTGCAGTTCATTCTTTATTTTTTTTTAAAGAAAAAGCAGCCACAGCCTGAGTAGAAAAGCCTGTCCCCTGCTAGCATGTGTCAGAATTAGGACCCTTGTTCTGTGTGGAAGCAGTGATCTGTTAGCAGATGTCTGAGCTAGAGTTAGCTAATCAGCGAGGAGTATGAGCTTTTCTGGCTGGAGAGCTCTAGGTCTTAGGCCTGTTTCACACTGACTTCAGCTTATAGAAGAGCAGTGTGAACAGCAAGCTTTGGCAAAGCAGGGCTCTCAGTAAGCTTTGTTGAAGCGTTTAAAATAACATTCAGCTTCAGTTTATAAATGTTGAACACAGATCCTAATGGGAATGTTGATTGCCACTTAGCCACTGTTGGCAGGCTTTCAACAAGTGTCAAGAGATGCTGAAGCCTGCTAGCAGCTTGTTTTAAAGTGGCAATCAAAACTCCTATTAGGATCTGTGTTCAATATAAACTGGAGTTAAAAGCTTGCTGAAGGCTCTGCAAATGCTTTTTGTCAAAGATTGCTATTCACACTTCTCCTATACAAGCTGAACCCCATTCGAAACCGGCATAACTCAGCAGGGAGAATAAACCTGGAATATATTTAACAGATTTAAACCTAAAATTAAATTGGGCTTGTGGGGTAAATATAGAAAGTATTTTACTAAGGACGACAAAAGAGACTTTATATGTTTTTTTTTTTTTGTTGTTTTTTTTTATGATTTAGCTTTACTAATCAAAGAATACCTTTACATGTTTGTTGCTGCATAGCATGAACCCAATATCATTTTAGAAAATGTACAATTGTTTGTAAGAAAAATACAGTGTACCCAAAACTATGACTGTCCAAATTTAGAGTTTTATTCTTCTATGTGTATCCATTCTTTGTCCTTAGCACTTTATAGCTGGGCAAACAATTTACTTTGAATGTAGACCGATTCCTGCTGAACTGGACTAAATTTGAGCCAACTTGGCAAATGTCAATTTCAAAATCAAAAGAGCCAAGTGGAGGTTTTGTCTTTTTCAAGCTAAAGCAAGCAAGATATCTACAAATGCCAAAAAAAATCAACCACCCACCTCCTTCCTCCACACACACCTCTGATCCATTTGCACTTTTTTTGTACCCTGTAATCAGCCAACTTCTTTTTTTGGACATAGAGGTCATGTGACCATACCATCTAGACCAGGCTTCCTCAATCAGGGTTCCTTCCGAGGATGCTAGGAGTTGCTTGAGCTGTACCCACTGGTAATCTGGTCTCCTCCTGGATTTTTGGTGGATATTTTGTCTCTATCATTTCAAATACACCTGTGATAAGAATTATAGACCCTTTGTTTCTTTGCCAGTGCGCAAACTTACAAGATCTGCAGGGGATCAAATAATTTCTCCACTGTACTAGATAAGCTATATAATTTTTTTCTTATATTAAAAAAATGAAAACTTTAATGATCACATTGTGGAACATCAAACTGTAGGTATAAGTTATTTTATCAGGGGTTCCCTGGTTCCTCCAAGGTTAAAAGGTTGAGAAAGTCTGATTTAGACTATCCTTGTCCTTGCGTGATTGGGTCTTGGGCAAGAACTAGTGTCACACGCTGGTCTCACTTTAGTAATGTGCCTACATATCCCAATAGGTATTTTATCCACACGCCAATATGTTGGCTTCATTACTCCACCAACTACAGGGGGGGGCGTACACATGACAGCCAAGCTGCACAAGAAATACCTGTGTTGTGCTGGACATCGTGGGACTGGAAGTGTCTTGGAACCCATTCATGTTTTGAAAAGTTGCGATCACCGCATTGTGGAAAAGAAGCATTATAGAAAAAGATGTGTTATGGGAGACAAGACACTGGAATATCTTCTTTTTTTTTTTTTTTTCAAAATTTCCCAATGTTTTTGCTGAAATTGCAGAAAATGAAAACTCTCAATTTGGCTCATCCCTTGTCATTGGGCACTCTCTATAGGTGAACAGAGGTGTCAGGCTGCCAAATGGTCAATGGTAAATACCACAGACCCATAGGTGTTTGGTAATACTTGACCCGGATCCCTGTTATATGAATAGGAAAAGGTGACAAAATCTTGCCTCCAGACTATTCCTATCCATATCCAAGAATGCAGATATGGCTCATAACCTGTGGGTCTGCTTTATTTAGATGGGCCCAGTGCGGGTCTCTACTTTAGGGACAAAGTTTACTGTGCCCCAGGTTAAAGCGCTACTTATTTTATTACTTATTTATTAAAGGTAATATAGCGCTGACCGTTTACGCAGTGCTTTAAATTACTTCAGCCCTTTTTCTTTGTACAGGGTTATGGGCTAAAATATGTGTCAAGTTTTTTTGTCTCCAAAGGAAATACTTCTCTTTGCTTCCTGGTGACAAGGGATTGGGACGGACCAAAAGGCATTGCAATTATTTGCACTTCTGTCCCACTGACTCTTTCATTGTCTTTGGGGAAAGCAGAAGACATGTGTTTTTTTTTTTTTTTTGTTTTTTTTTGCTACAGTTCAGTAAGGTTGGGTTCACACCTATGCGGTTTTAGTGCGTCAGTCTGGTGCGTTTCTATTTACCGGTTCAGGTGAAATTGCACCTGAACCAGACCCAGAAATGCACAGGACCCTTTTTAAAGCGTACCGCGGCTGCCCTGCACATGTGTGAACCGGCTCTATTGAAAGCCAGTCCGATTCACATGTTATGCAAATTGGATGTGGATATCCAATTTGCAAATATGTGAACCGAGTCTGACACAGGTCTTGTCTCTTCCCCAGAACTGATTTGCTCTTTTTCCCTCCAACATCCTGAACTCTGGTGTACAAGGTACTGCAAGGGGCTGATACCAAGCCAACTTTAGATACTTGTACCAATTTCATAAAAAATATATATATATTATATTTTTAACAATGCATAAATGAAAACAAAGCTGCAATCATTTTTGAATTTTATATCTTCTGGGGGTACAGCTTTAAAAAGCTGAGTTTCCCTTTTTTGTAAAAGGAATTGATAAGCAACTACATGGCTACTGCTATGCTTGGATCTGTCCTTGCTTATTCTTGCTTTGTGAAAAAAAAAAAGTGTTTCTGCAGAAAAAGTCCGCACTGCATGAGTTTACTGCTCATTTTGTTCTAGGGGAGAGGACAGCAGAGATACAGTGGGGACGGAAAGTATTCGGACCCCCTTAAATTTTTCACTCTGTTATATTGCAGCCATTTGCTAAAATCATTTAAGTTCATTTTTTTTCCCTCATTAATGTACACACAGCACCCCATATTGACAGAAAAACACAGAATTGTTGACATTTTTGCAGATTTATTAAAAAAGAAAAACTGAAATATCACATGGTCCTAAGTATTCAGAACCTTTGCTGTGACACTCATATATTTAACTCAGGTGCTGTCCATTTCTTCTGATCATCCTTGAGATGGTTCTACACCTTCATTTGAGTCCAGCTGTGTTTGATTATACTGATTGGACTTGATTAGGAAAGCCACACACCTGTCTATATAAGACCTTACAGCTCACAGTGCATGTCAGAGCAAATGAGAATCATGAGTTCAAAGGAACTGCCTGAAGAGCTCAGAGACAGAATTGTGGCAAGGCACAGATCTGGCCAAGGTTACAAGAAAAAATTCTGCTGCACTTAAGGTTCCTAAGAGCACAGTGGCCTCCATAATCCTTAAATGGAAGACGTTTAGGATGACCAAAACCCTTCCTAGAGCTGGCTGTCCGGCCAAACTCAGCTATCGGGGAAGAAGAGCCTTGGTGAGAGAGGTAAAGAAGAATCCCTATATCACTGTGGCTGAGCTCCAGAGATGCAGTCGGGAGTCAACCATCACTGCAGCCCTCCACCAGTCGGGACTTTATGTCAGAGTGGCCCGACGGAAGCCTCTCCTCAGTGCAAGGCACATGAAAGTCCGCATGGAGTTTGCTAAAAAAAACACCTGAAGGACTCTACCTTGGTCTGATGAGACCAAGGTAGAATTTTTTGGCCTTAATTCTAAGCGGTATGTGTGGATAAAACCAGGCACTGCTCATCACCTGTCCAATACAGTCCCAACAGTGAAGCATGGTGGTGGCAGCATCATGCTGTGGGGGTGTTTTTTAGCTGCAGGGACAGGATGACTGGTTGCAATCGAGGGAAAGATGAATGCAGCCAAGTACAGGGATATCCTGGACGAAAACCTTCTCCAGAGTGCTCAGGATCTCAGACTGGGCCGAAGGTTTAACTTCCAACAAGACAATGACCCTAAGCACACAGCTAAAATAACGAAGGAGTGGCTTCACAACAACTCCCTGACTGTTCTTGAATGGCCCAGCCAGAGCCCTGACTTAAACCCAATTGCGCATCTATGGACCCAAAAATGGCTGTCCACCAACGTTTACCATCCAACCTGACAGAACTGGAGAGGATCTGCAAGGAGGAATGGCAGAGGATCCCCAAATCCAGGTGTGAAAAACTTATTGCATCTTTCCCAAAAAGACTCATGGCTGTATTAGATCAAAAGGGTGCTTCTACTAAATACTGAGCAAAGGGTCTGAATACTTAGGACCATGTGATTTTTCAGTTTTTCTTTTTTAATAAATCTGCAAAAATGTCAACAATTCTGTGTTTTTCTGTCAATATGGGGTGCCGTGTGTACATTAATGAGGAAAAAAATGAACTTAAATGATTTTAGCAAATGGCTGCAATATAACAAAGAGTGAAAAATTCAAGGGGGTCTAAATACTTTAGGTCCCCACTGTACATTACCCGATCCTCCCTGCACAAGACCGATCCGGCACCCATGCTCCCCAGTGGTCTTGAAAATGGACTGTTCTGATGTCAGCATGCTACATAGACAGAAACTGTCCACTGCTGGACTGTGGGGGAGCGTGGTTTTCTGGAGGATTGGCGGATCAGGTGAGTATGAACTTTGTGCAAAAAAACGGAGAGTTGTCCCATGTAGTGCGGGCACAGCACCGCTGCATGGGGGAAAGAAAAATTGCCTGGAGTTGGGCTTTAAAGACAGTAAGTAGCTCCTGCTCATGCATCTGACCACTGGGAGGAGTAGATGTTCAACTAAGGGGGAAAAAAAAAAAAAAAGTGGCTGAAGTTGGGCTCTAATGCCGCGTACACACGAGCGGACTTTATGGCAGACTTTGCCCGGCGGACTTTTCGAATGAACGGACTTGCCTACACACAATCCACCAAAGTCCGTCGAATTCGTACGTGATGACGTACGACCGGACTAAAACAAGGAAGTTCATAGCCAGTAGCCAATAGCTGCCCTAGTGTGGCTTTTTGTCCATCGAACTAGCATACAGACGAGCGGACTTTTCGACCGGACTCAAGTTTGACGGATAGATTTAAAACATGTTTCAAATCTAAGTCCATCCAACTTTTGAGAAAACAAAGTCCGCTGGAGCCCACACACGATCGAATTGTCTGACGAAATCCCGTCCGCCGAACAAAGTCTGCCGTAAAGTCCGACCGTGTGTACGCGGCATTAGGTTCATCTACATCTATTGTAATTGATGTAGTGCTTAATGCAATAATTTGGAAATGTAATTCATAGTCCCTAAAAAATTAACGTGTTTTATTATGAAAGTATGAGCAGATATGGGGTCTTCAAAATGAATATTCAATTTAATTATTCTTGCATATAAAACTTTTTGCATACAGACTAAAGTTTGTAATGCAGAATGACTCGTTTTAAGACTTTTTTGCCACATCTTCGACCAAATGGGCAGCCTGGTGCTTGACAAGTTGATAAGTTTGTGCAAAGCGTGCTCCGCACATGAGACAAGAATAAGGTTTTTCCCCCGTGTGGCTTCTTCGATGTTTGATAATGCCAGAATAATCAGAAAATCTTTTCCCACACTGCTTGCAGGTGAAAGGCTTCTCCCCAAGGTGTGTCCTTTTGTGCGTCACTAGGGATGACATCCAAGAGAAGCTCTTGCCACATTCGGAACATGTGAAAGGTTTTTCTCCAGTATGAAGTCTCTGGTGTCTTGAAAGATAGGAGTTACAAGAGAACATCTTTCCACAGTCACTACATGATACCATTTTCAGTGGCTTACCGGAGGGCTGAACTCTTCCTGTTTGCCAAGTGCTGTTTTTATTATGTTGTATAGGTTCCTTGATGAAATACTGGTGATCTAAATTAGAAGGCTTACTGTTTGTCTGCCAATCTATACTCAAACTGCTGTTTTCTTGGGTAGAACGGTGGAACTCTACTATCTTAGTTTGCTGACTACGCATTGAACATTCTTGATAGGTTAATTCTCTCTTGCTGTGACATTGCAGTGGATTTGGGTCACAGCCAAAAACATGTCTGCCCACCACAGCAGAGTCAGTTGTATCCATTGTTTTCTGCTGAGGACCATTTGTGGCATGCTCTTGGTGGATTAGTTCTGTCTTTATGCAAGTTCTTTGAAGTCCATCTGAAAAAGAGTTTGGGAGCTGGTACAAAGCATCACTGCCCTCCACCAAATGGTCATTGATCTCTACTTTCTTTATTTCATTTTGGTAAGTTAGTTTTCTTTTTATATGAGCTTTTTCAAATACATTCTGAAAGATGTTTGAGATATTCTTAGTATCGTTGTTCTCCAAGGGACATTCTTTTAGGTTTACTGTCTTGGTTTGATGGCCATCTAGTTTTTTAGGTTCAGTCTTTGTATGTGTTTTTTGAGGTATATCCCTAAAAATATTTGTGACACTTAAGCTACGGTCATTCTGCAGACAAAAGTCACTCACCTCTCGGTTCTCGATTTCTTGGCCAACTACTGAGCGTCTTTCATTAGATAGCCCTTTCGTAATGTGTTTTCTCTGGAGCACATCTCCAAAATGGCTTTGAACATGATCCAAAGTATGACTTTCCAACAAAGCAGGGTCAGTGAATTCTGCCATCTTAGATTGATGGCCATCCAGTATGGGTATGTGTTGAAATTTCTCTGAAAAGGACTGTGGAATAAAATCAAAATCATAATTGCTCTCCACAAAAGAGTCTGTAACATTTACTGTTTTTATTTGATGGCTGTCCAGTAAGCACTCTTGGTTGCTCCATGCATTATGGTTACATGCTTTTTGAAGTATGCTTGAGAAAAGGTTTTGGACACTGTCTAGGGATGGATTATCCACCTGATCAGAGTTATTGATCTTTACTGTTGTATCTTCACAGTCAAAATTACTTTGTTCGTCCTTTATTTCTGTTCCCAAGAATGTGCTAGACAGAGGTTCATGGTTTAAAGTTTTGTTATTCTGCAAAGCAGAGAATTCTGTACTTTGTGTAGAGGCCCAGGTTTTAACTGGCATATTCTTTGGTTCATAAAATTTGTCTACGCTCTCTCTTTTAGGTGAAGAGGTCGTCTTGCAAGCTCCGAAACAAGGTACTTTAGGGGCTGTAAACCTGTTTTCTGAATTCCAGTCTTTGGTTTTTGCTTCTTCCATAGTGTCATTACTGTTACAGTCTCTTTGTTCTGAATCTAACTTGGAATGATAATTATCTTCTAAACATTGCCCATTTGGTCCATCTGCTGAAACAAAATAAATCTGTTAAGTTATCCTAGTGACATGCATGGCAGTACTTATTCATCTAAATGATAATTTAGGTTTTTTACATTCCTAGGACTTGATTGGTGAAATCCCTGTGCTGGTGTTCCTGGGTCTGCACACATGCTGTGGCCTTTATGGGGGATTCCCACTCTCCCAAACATTTTCACAATTAAAGTTATTGTAAAACCTTACATCTACACAGTGAAGTTACTGTCCTCAGGTGATACACAGAGATGAAACAAATCCTCCTACATTAGTTGTACTTGTTTATCTGCAGCCGTCTTTCCCCTACATCCAAAGTGCATTTACACAGGATCTCTCAGCTCTGAAAAAAAAGTAGGGGTTGGAGAGCTGAAGTTACATCACTGAGGAGAGCTCTGAGAGCTGATTGGAGGGAAGGGACATAGCACACAGGAACAAAGCTGAGGGCAGCAATCGGCTGGAGCTCCCTCCCTATCACCTTTTTTTTTTTTTGGGGGGGGGGGGGGGGTTTAGATTACACTTGCTTCAAAACAAGGCTTCGGACAGGCTTTGTTAAAGCTCTCTGAATGCTAGTCAAAGCTCCTGTCACTAAATAAAATGGTTAGCTTACAGTCCTGTTTACATCTTGCTTTAGCTTCGCTTCAAAAATTATACCCCATGTAGCTTTAGTGGTGCTTCAAAGTGTCTTCAAAGCCTCCATAGAAGTCTATGGCAAAGCTCCCTTGAAATTTGCTTGAAGCACCTGCAGCTTTTGAGGGGAGGAGTCGCTTAGGCCGCCAAAAATTCAGCTTTACTTTGTTTTGGAGAAATTGCAGGTATGACACACATACACAACATCTGCCAAGCTTCAACAAAGCTTCAAAAGAGCATCACTGAAGCATCACTAAAGCTTCATAAAAGCGCGTTGAAGGTGCTTTAATGTGTGTTGAAGCTTAAGCAAGTGTAAATGAGCCCTTATGCCCTGTACACACGGTCGGACATTGATCGGACATTCCGACAACAAAATCCTAGGATTTTTTCCAATGGATGTTGGCTCAAACTTGTCTTGCATACACACGGTCACACAAAGTTGTCGGAAAATCCGATCGTTCTAAACGCGGTGACGTAAAACACGTACGTCGGGACTATAAACGGGGCAGTAGCCAATAGCTTTCATCTCTTTATTTATTCTGAGCATGCGTGGCACTTTGTGCGTCAGATTTGTGTACACACGATCGGAAATTCCGACAACGGATTTTGTTGTCGGAAAATTTTATAGCCTGCTCTCAAACTTTGAGTGTCGGAAAATCCGATGGAAAATGTGTGATGGAGCCTACACACGGTCAGAATTTCCGACAACAAGGTCCTATCACACATTTTCCGTCGGAAAATCCGACCGTGTGTACGGGGCATTAGTGTTAGGAAAACTTCTCAGAAGTGACTTGTGCTGCTAAGCGAGAAACTAAGCAACAGACAAATGACACTAAGGGCTAGTTTACACTTGCTTCAAAACAAGGCTTTGGACACGCTTGAGCTCTGAATGCCAGTCTAAGCCCCTGTCACTAAATAAAATGGTTAGCTTACAGGCCTGTTTACACCTTGGGTTTGCTTTTGGCTTTGCTTCAAAAATGATACCCCATGTCACTTTAGTGGTACTTTAAAGCATTTTCAAAGCCTCCATAGAAGTCTGTGACAAAGCTCGCTTGAAGCACCTGCAGCTTTTGAGAGGCTTCAATTCATCTTTAGCTTCACTTTGTTTGGGAGAAATTGCAGGTATGAGATATCCACACACAGGCAGGGCATCTGTCAAGCTTCAAAAGAGCATCACCAAAGCATTTATCGAAGCATCAAACACACATCATAAAAGCACGTTGAAGCGGTAGGCACTTTAAAGCGGAGTTCCACATGTTTTTTTATTTTATTAAAAGTCAGCAGCTATGCTTTTTGTAGCTGCGGACTTTTAATAAACAGACACTCACCTGTCCCACGGTCCAGCGATGTGGCCATCCGGAGCCTCGCTTCTCTCCCCCTCCTCGACGCCATCATAGCAACTGTGTGGGCACCTGGCTGTGACAGCTTATGGCTTCACGGCCGGGCGCGCACTGCACGAGTTGCTCTGCTATTGGCCAGCCATTCTTCTGGGACCTGTGTTGTGTCCCAGAAGATCGCTGGCAGGGAGGGGCCACCTAGGGCGAGAGGAGGAGTTGCCTAGGCGGCCAAAAAGAGGAAGTGGGACAGGAAGTCCCACTAAAAATAAGGTACATGCGCTTCCCCCCCCCCCCCCCCCCCCCCACAAAAAAAAAAAAAAAAAAAGATATGCCAAATGTGGCATGTCAGGGGGCGAGGAGTGCTTAAAGCGGAAGTTGCACGTTTGGGTGGAACTCCACTTTAACGTGTGTTGAAGCCAAAGAAAGTGTAAATGAGCCCTTAGTGTTCTGGATTGAGACAAGTACACATTATAGATGGATATGCTTTGCTCATATTTCATGGCTGAGGTTTAGAACCACTTTAGTTGTATTTTATGGGGGAATATATGTGCAGAGATGGGCGAGAACACCCAAAACTTCTAAGAGGACAAGAACGGAATTGTCTTGGGGAGATTTTGCTGTTGATATCTATAACACACACACACACAAAATTATATTTATATATATATATATATATATATATAATGCCAGGCTCCAACACTGACTAAAAGAATCAGTTTTTGCTGTAATGACCATACCAATACCATACAGATTTTTTTTTTTTTTTTAAACCTGTAAGGCAAAAGGCATAATGGGCTAGTATGCACCACATACTAGCTCATTATGAAATACCTTAGAACGAGACGTCGGCAGGTGATCTCTGTCTTCCGGGTATTGTGGCTCCGGCGCTGTGAGTGGCCGGAGCTGCGATGTCGTCACTCCCTGCATCTACTGGACCTTTCAGCCGGGAAATACAGAGCGCATGCGCCACTGAAGTCAGCGACTGCATGCAAGGGGAATATCTCCTAAACCCTACAGGTTTAGGAGATAATCTTTTTACCTACAGGTAAGCCTTATTATAAGCTAACCTGTAGGTCAAAGTCAAAACAATGGGTATACAACCGCTTTAAGGAATGTGTTCTGACAATACCAGCAGCCATAGACAGAAACTGTTACATAATAAGGCCGACTATACAACAGCTTGTTTATAGCCCCCTAAACCACGCTGAAGACCAGTGCTGCTAGCCACCAAGATTGGTGGTTGAAGAGGACCATTCTGTTCCTCTTTTCTGATGAATACAGAGAGCCAGGCACTATCTACTGCAGGGGTCTTCAAACGTCGGCCCTCCAGGTGTTCAGTAACTACAATTCCCATCATGCCTAGTCATGTCTGTGAATGTCAGTTTTACAATGCCTCATGGGATGTGTAGTTCTGCAACAGCTGGAGGGCCGTAGTTTGAGGATCCCTGCTCTAATTACAGTGCTTTTATACAGTATCTCACAAAAGTGAGTACACCCCTCACATTTTTGTAAATATTTTATTATATATTTTTATGTGTGACAACACTGAAGAAATGACACTTTGCTACAATGTAAAGTAGTGAGTGTACAGCTTGTATAACAGTGTAAATTTGCTGTCCCCTCAAAATAACACACAGCCATTAATGTCTAAACTGCTGGCAACAAAAGTGAGTACACCCCTAAGTGAAAATGGCCAAATTGGGCCCAATTAGCCATTTTCCCTCCCCGATGTCATGTGACTAGTTAGTGTTACAAGGTCCCAGGTGTGAATGGGGAGCAGGTGTGTTACATTTGGTGTTATTGCTCTCACTCTCTCATACTGGTCACTGGAAGTTCAACATGGCAAAGAACTCTGAGGATCTGAAAAAAAAGAATTGTTGCTCTAAAGATGGTCTAAGCTATAAAAAGATTGCCAAGACCCTGAAACTGAGCTGCAGCATGGTGGCCAAAACCATACGGCGGTTTAACAGGACAGTTTCCACTCAGAACAGGCCTCGCAATACTTGACCAAAGAAGTTGAGTCCCCAATTCCCAGAGTCATATCCAGAGGTTGTCTTTGGGAAATAGACGTGTGAGTGCTGCCAGCATTGCAGCAGAGGTTGAAGGGGTGGGGGGGTCAGCCTTTCAATGTTCAGACCATACGCCGCACACTGCATCAATTTGGTCTGCATGGCTGTAGTCCCAGAAGGAAGCCTCTTCTAAAGATGATGCACAAGAAAGCCTGCAAACAATTTGCTGAAGACAAGCAGACTAAGGCTGGCCATACACTATTCAATTTTCCTGTTCAACTTTCCTTTAGATTTACCAAAACCATATAATATGAGGTGAAACCTAAACCCTTTCAATGTGTATGCAATCAGGCAGACCCTTGCACTACATAGTTGAAGGTAAATCTAAAGAAAATTGAATAAGAAAATTGTATGGTGTATGGCCAGCTTAAGGACATGGATTACTGGAACATGTCCTGTGGTCTGATGAGACGAAGATGAACTTATTGGTTCAGATGGTGTCAAGCGTGTGTGGCGGCAACCAGGTGAGGAGTACAAAGACAAATGTGTCTTGCCTACAGTCAAGCATGGTGGTGGGAATGTCATGGTCTGGGGCTGCATGAGTGCTGCCGGCACTGGGGAGCTACAGTTCATTGAGGGAACCATGAATGCCAACATATACTGTGACATACTGAAGCAGAGCATGATCCCCTCCCTTCAGAGACTGGACCCTAGGTCAGTATTCCAACATGATAACGACCCCAAACACACTTCCAAGATGACCACTGCCTTGCTAAAGAAGCTGAGGCTAAAGGTGATGGACTGGCCAAGCATGTCTCCAGAGCTAAACCTTATTGAGCATCTGTGGGGCATTCTCAAACTGAAGGTGGAGGAGCGCAAGGTCTCTAACATCCACCACCTCTGTGATGTCATCATGGAGGAGTGGAAGAGGACTCCAGTGGCAACCTGTGAAGCTCTGGTGAACTCCATGCCAAAGGGGGTTAAGGCAGTGCTGGAAAATAATGGTGGCCACACAAAATATTGACACTTTGGGCCCAATTTGGACATTTTCACTAAGGGGTGTACTCACTGTTATTGCCAGCAGTTTAATTATTAACGGCTGTGTGTTGAGTTATTTTGAGGGGACAGCAAATTTACACTGTTATACAAGCTGTACACTCACTACTTTATATTGTAGCAAAGTGTCATCTCTTCAGTATTGTCACATAAAAATATATAATAAAATATTTACAAAAATGTGAGGGGTGTACTCACTTTTGTGAGATACTATACATACTAGGGCCAATTAATCTATTAGCATGTCTTTGGAATGTGGGAGGAAACCCACACAAGGACATGGCTCGCCTTCAAATTGAGGGCCCTAATGTTGCAAAGCTTAACGTGGTTGTAAAGGCTGAAGGTTTTTTTTTTTACCTTTTATGCATTAAGGTAAAAAACTGTATGCAGCTCCTAGCCTCCCTCTCCCCCCTTATACCTACCTGAGCCATGCGCATGAGAGAAGCTGCTCTCCTGGCTCTCACCCTCCTCATTGGCTAAGAGACAGCAGTCAATCACAGCCAATGGGGGGGGGGGGCGTGTATGGACACACAGAGCCAGCTCAGGACGAGCATGCACAAGTGCCTCCATAGCAAGTACCTTGCTATGGTGGGTGGAGCCAGGAGCACCGGCAGGGGACCCGAGAAAAGGAGGATTGGGGATGCTCTGTGCAAAACCATTACATGGAGCAGGTAAGTATACTATGTTATAAAAGTTGATCCTTTACAATTACATTAAGTGCTAACTACTATGCTGCCCAATGTGGAAGTTGAAGTTTTCAGTGGCAGAAGATCTTCATCAAAAGGGACTGCCTGTATCACTACCTGACCTGAGAAACAAATAGATATTTTTCTTTTACAGGGGCCCTTTAAAAAACAAAAAAAAAAAAAAAACTGGCTTTCAGGTTTCTTTAAAAGTCAATCCCTCTATTTCCCTCAGTACAGGTTTCCTTTAAATGCACTTACCAGGAGAAGACTGATTCTTCCCAATCATAACTTCATATTCTTCTTTATGATGGTCCAAAAATTCCCACTCCTCCATTGACAAATACATTGCTACATCATCACACTTAATTTGCACCTGAGTCAAAAGAAAAAAGAAAATACATCATGTCACCTGCTAACAATGTATGAACCGAATGTACAAAGCACTCAATCAGCAATTCTTACAGATTCACTGGTTTTAAAGTAAGATGCAGACATCTATTGTCACTCACCCATCCTCGTCACACTTACATGGGCACCACCAGGATGTGGCGGGAAGGCCGAATCGTGAGCCTCGGTCTGTGCTTCTCCCGGCATGCCATGGGTGACCCATGAAGCAGGGTTGCATCCGTTCCTCCTTACATGAACTGCGGAGTCCGCTGGGATCTCTAGGACAGAGTTCTTGATCTGACAAAGGCTCTCGGAAATTTGGGAAAAGCACTTATACGGCGACGGTTTCTTCACGATCATGTATTCCTGTATGATACAAGAAGCTGCTGATCAGCTGGCACCATAGATGTCATACCCTCTATCAGTGAAACACTCCTTAAAGTGATTGTAAATAATCACCTTGTAAAACAACCCATTAAAGTGGAGTTCCTGGCAAAATGTAACTCTGTTTGAAACCGGCACTCGTTTTTTGATATTTTTTTTTTTCATACCTTTTTTTTTTTTTAAATTTGGGTCACTTTTATTCCTACTAAAAGGAATGTAAACATCCCTTGTAATAGAAAAAAGCATGACAGGACCTCTTAAATATGAGATCTGGGGTCAAAAAATCCTCAGATCTCATATTTGGACTTAAATGCAATAAAAAGAAAAAAAATTTGTCATTTGAAAAAATGACAACAAAAAAATGTGCCTTTAAGACGTATGGGCGGAGGTGACGTTTTGACGTCGCCTCCGCCCTGCTATGGTATGGAGACGGGTGGGGGCCATCTTCCCCTCACTCGTCTCCATACCCAGCCACGGATAGGTCCCAATCGCCTCCGCCGCTGCCGACGGCTCCGGTAAGCGGCGGGAGGGAGGGTGGCCCCTCTCCCGCCACCGATGATGGTGATCTTGCGGCGAATCCGCCGCAGAGACCACCATTATCGTTAACAGAACCGCTCACTGAAAAGATGGATACCTCGTTTATGGCAGCAGCTGCTGCCGTTACCGAGATATCCATCTTCAGGCCTCATGCACACTGGACATTTTAGGATGTATTTACAGCAGCTGTTTTGGCAGTAGACTTTTTTTCTACAGTCATTAAACTCTCCATCATGTTATCCTATGTGTCCATGCACAATTAGGCTATTACCAGCAGTTTTGGACAGTGGCGTTTTTGAGCAGTAAAAAAACCCAAAAACGAGTGGGTTCTGAGAGACGTTTTTCAGCTGTAAAAACTCTCTAACGCTGATAAACGTTGATAAACGCTCAAACGTCGCTCATCAGCGTTTTTTACCGTTTTTGATCCTGTGGAAAAAAGAGAAAAAAAAATTCTCGTCAAAGAAAAAAAAACAAAAAAAACCACTAAAAAAAACGCAGAAAACGCTACTAAACACTAAAAAACGCTATTGCAAAAAAGTTGAAAAACTCACTGCAAAGCTACTGGCATTTTTATAACGTTATTTTAACGTCCAGTGTGCATGACCTCAAAGTTCCAACATATATGTACAGGAGCCTGTCGGCAAGTGGTTTAAAGTGTTTAAGTCTAATTTCAAAATCACTGCCAGCCCCTCTTAGAGCCTGGCATACTACACTATGCAAGTAATTTCTAAAAACGAGCGTTGTAAATACCTATTTAGAGCTATCTTCAGGTTGGTCACATGACTGGCGGCCGCTTTACAGCTCCAATACAAGGCTTCTGCGGGAGGGGCCAAGATCTCCCTCTGTCAGCTGGGGAGATCACGTGGCCTCCTGCAGAAGCCATGTATCGGAGCTGTAAAGTGGCCGCCAGTCACGTGACCGGCCTTAAGCTAAAACAAAAAAATGTGGCGCACAAGTGAACAACATGTGAATCAAAAAAGTTGCAAAAAAGTGAACAATTTGAAGTGATGAATAAATTAATATATCCACAAACCGAACATGAAATGCTTCCAAAGTGAAAATGAAAACATCTAAAGGAAAGTCCATTTAAAACCAAAATAAAAATGTGAAAAGTCTTTCTTGTGTAGTCCAAGATGGATCTTAAAAGGTACAATCAAAGTGGTAAAGTATTCACGCTTACCACATTCGGTGGATACACGTACCATATAGCATGTGGGTCAAACAGGCAATCTTGAGAGAACAACCTCAATCAGGATCTCACACCACTGGAACAAATGGTAAGGAGGATTCCACCCGATGATTAGACAGGGTATATCAGGCATCCAAAATAGGCACCAAAGCATGCAATGAATAACATCATGTGTTGTGCATGAAAAAAAGATAACCCGGACATAGTGTGATACTGTATGACGTTTAATAGTAAAAAAGGGGGTTTACACTTACAGCAAATCCAATAAAACAAGCTTGTAGATAAATATGACATAAGCAACCATTCCAGGACCGTCAACCAATGCGTTTCGTCCTATTGAACATCATCTGGGGTGTCCAATAGGATAAAACGCATTGGTTGACGCTCCTGAAATGGTTGCTTATGTCATATTTTATCTACAAGCTCGTTTTATTGGATTTGCTGTAAGTGTAAACCCCCTTTTTACTATTAAACGTCATACAGTATCACACTATGTGCGGGTTATCTTTTTTTCATATATAGCGCCAACAGTTTACACAGCACTTTACAATATAAAAGGGAGGCAATACAATAAAATACAAGAGGATTAAGAGGGCCCTGCTCAGAAGAGCTTATAATCTAATAGGGAGGGACAGGTGGTACAAAAGGTTGTAACTTTGGGAAATAGACTGATGGAAGTGATAAAAGATTAGTTTGAGGCGTGATGGGCTTCCCTGAAGAGATGAGTTTTCAGGGATTGTCTGAAGGCAGCTAGAGTAGGAGATAACCGGACAGGTTGAGGTAAAGAGTTCCAGAGGCTGGGAGAGGCTCTGGGAGAAGTTCTGGAGATGAGCATGGGAGGAGGAGACAAGGGAGCTTGAGAGGACAGTTTGGGTGATATTAGGAGACAAGATTGGTTATGTAGTTCGGGGCAGAGTTGTGAATGGCTTTGTATGTTGTAGTTAGTATTTTGAATTTAATTCGCTGGGCGATCAGGAGCCAATGTAGGAATTGGAGGAGAGTGGGGTAGCAGACACTGAGCAGTTGGTAAGGTGGATGAGTCTGGCAGCAGTACTCATGATAGACTGAAGAGGGGATAGCCTATGGAGAGGCAGGCCAATTAGAAGGGAGTTACAATAGTCAAGGCGAGAGATAACAAGGGAGTAAATGAGGAGCTTGGTGGTTTCATTAGATAAAAAGGGGCACATTTTAGAGATGTTACGAAGATGAAGTCTACAAGCTTTTGACAACGATTGGATTTGGGGCTAAAAAGACAGGTCAGAGTCTAGGGTTACATCTAGTACCCTGGCATTAGGGAAGGATTGATGGTTGCATTATTGATTTTGATGGAAAAGTCAAGGAATGGGGCACGGGCGGGGGGAATAATTCCAGCTCAGTTTAAGAGATTTGAGCTTTCATCAAAATACAGCAGTCAGGACTGTAAAAGCTCTAATTGGTTGCTGTTCTACTTCACTTCATTCTTTGTTGAAGACCAATGCCAAGCAACACGTGAAACCAATATTTACAACCTATGAATGTTATCTGGGAAGTCAGCATCTTCACACAGTTTCCACCTAATCTAATTCATCTCTAATTTACTGCAGCAGGAATTCAGAAAGCACCTCAGGGTTTCTGGGAGTGTACTTCCTAAAGCCTTTACTTTATAAATTCCTCTGCTTATCAGTCACCTTCCAGGTATTAAGATTGGTGACTGTAAGAAACTGCTTCTTTTTTTTTTTACGTGAGGCTTCTGGTAAGTGAACAACAGGAAAGATCCTATAGTGCAGGGGTCCTCAAACTATGGCCCGCGGGCCGAATGCGGCCCTCCAGCGTTTTTTATCCGGCCCGCGGACTGCCCCTTTAACACTGCAGCACTCCCCCTGCCATCTGCTCCCTCC
This sequence comes from Lithobates septentrionalis, assembly GCA_037952835.1. NCBI lineage: Eukaryota > Metazoa > Chordata > Amphibia > Anura > Ranidae > Lithobates > Lithobates septentrionalis. The sequence continues at coordinate 126,398 of JBBDGP010003796.1, forward strand.
ATCACACAGGACGGGAAACATGACAGGCCGGACAAAGGACCTTTTGTGCTAAGAAGCAGGTGATTGGTTACTAGGCATCAGGGCGGTCCCAGGAACCAATCACCTGCCCCTCACTTCCAAAGTCCCGCCCTCCGTCCGGACCTACCATGCCTCATGTCCTGCGTGATACAGGTAAGTGTTGAGTGGGAGTGCTGTGATATAGCTGGAGGCAGTGTAATATTGATATGGGGGGGAATCTGTGACACACGGGGGGAGTCTGTGATAGGGGGAGATCTGTGAGGTGGGGGACTCTGTGCTATGGTGGGGGACTGAGGTGGGGGACTCTGTGCTATGGTGGGGGACTGAGGTGGGGGACTCTGTGCTATGGTGGGGGACTGAGGTGGGGGACTCTGTGCTATGGTGGGGGACTGAGGTGGGGGACTCTGTGCTATGGTGGGGGACTGAGGTGGGGGACTCTGTGCTATGGTGGGGGACTCTGTGCTATGGTGGGGGACTCTGTGCTATGGTGGGGGACTCTGTGCTATGGTGGGGGACTCTGTGCTATGGTGGGGGACTCTGTGCTATGGTGGGGGACTCTGTGCTATGGTGGGGGACTGATGTGGGGGACTCTGTGCTATGGTGGGGGACTGATGTGGGGGACTCTGTGCTATGGTGCGGGACTGATGTGGGGGACTCTGTGCTATGGTGGGGGACTGATGTGGGGGACTCTGTGCTATGGTGCGGGACTCTGTGCTATGGTGGGGGACTGATGTGGGGGACTCTGTGCTATGGTGCGGGACTGATGTGGGGGACTCTGTGCTATGGTGGGGGACTCTGTGCTATGGTGGGGGACTCTGTGCTATGGTGGGGGACTGAGGTGGGGGACTCTGTGATGGGGGAAGTATGTGATTGGGAGTGGTTCTGTAATGAGGGGAGTCTGTGAAATACTGATACGTTTATATTGATTACAATTGTTCTTTATTCCTGTTTTTTTTTTTTTGTTTTTTTTTTGCACTACAAATAAGATGTGTGCATAGGAATTAGTTCATATTTTTTTTAAACTATAGTGCGGCCCCCCAACAGTCTGAGGGACCGTGAACTGGCCCCCTGTCTAAAAAGTTTGAGGACCCCTGCTATAGTGGGTGTGTAGGGGTGGGCCACATTGCACTACAGATTAGGGGTGTCTTGCTCTCATACCCAAAGTACACTGGGCCCCACCACCACCTGGCATATAAAGGGGCACTATTTTCAACACTACTATTAAAGGGCACTAACACCTGCCAACATGTATTTAAGGATTTCTATGCCAACAGCACAGAGGGGAATCTCAGGACATGAGACTACATACAAAAGTCACCAGAGTGAACCTGGCAATTAGTCACAATCATTAGACTTCATTGTATGTATTGAGGGTTGAACCTGCTGTGAGGTCAGGGTTGTCACCTGGTTGGCTAGTAAATATTGGACTTGTTTACAATGTTGTTAATAGAAAAAAATACCATAAGGCTGATATTTTTCCAAAAAATACAGCAACCCTAAGTTAGCTGCACTGAGCAGGAGTGGTAGGTACAATCAGGTTCGGGTGATTTTAGCAGCCATTTTCCTATAATTTTTTTGCACCACGAGCTTGGATCTTTTACCTTTTTTTTGCTTCAAGCATTGGAAGAACTGGTGTAAATACTGCAGCTACCCAAACCCTTAATTGCCCAACACTAAGGCTGGGTTCACATACATGCAGCTGCGGTTTGCAGTCCAGAGTCCGATGCGTTTCTATTCACCAGTTCAGGTGCGATTCAGGTGCAAATTTTTACCTGAATTCGCACCTGAACCGGACCCAAAAACGCACAGGAACCTTTGCAAAACCGTATCACCCTGCACATGTGTGAACCGGTTTCATTGAAAGCCAGTCACATTCACATGTAATGCGAATTGGATGCAGTTAAAAACGCATCCAATTCGCACATATGTGAACCCAGCCTAAACCTTGAAACTACACTTCCCTCCCCAACACTAAAATTGAATTCAGTCTCAACACTAAAATTCTCCCAAACCTAAGTCTTCAGCGATCCCTTAACCACTTCAATACCAGGTACTTTCCCCCCTTCCTGCCAGACCAATTTTCAGCTTTCAGCGCTGTCGCACTTTGAATGATAATTGCGCGGTCATGCTATACTGTACCCAAATGACATTTTTATCATTTTGTTCCCACAAATAGAGCTTTCTTTTGGTGGTATTTTTTCTTATTGCTAAACAACCAAAAAAAGACTGAATATTTTGAAAAAAAAAAAAAAAAAATGTTTTTCCTTGTTTTTATTATTATTAAATTTTGTAAATAAGTAATTTTTCTCCTTCACTGATCAGTGCTGCACTGACAGGCACTGGTGAGGTGGCACTGATATTCAGCACTGATGGACAATGTCAGGTGGCACTGATGGGCATGGATAGGTGGCTCTGAGGCAGCACTGGCAGGCTTTATTACTGGGCACCGATTGGCATCTACAATGGGCACTGATTTGGTGTCATGGGTAGGCATACCTGGTGGTCCTGGGTGGCTACCCAGGTGGCACCTGGTGGGCATCAAAGATCAGCATCCCTGGTGGTCCTGGGTGGCATCCCTGGTGGTCCTATGTGGGCATCCTGGGGGGGGGGGGGCTGCACTGATAATCAATCAGCGCAGACCCCCCCTGTCAGGAGAGCCGCCAATCATCTCTGCTGTACTTGCTTCTGGCAGACGTGAGTGGGGAAAAGCCGATACAAGGCTTTCCCTGTTTACACCGTGATTGAACACAGCTGATCACCTGGTAAAGAGCCTCCGTTAGAGGCTCTTCACCCAGATCGGAGGGGGCGCGCGATCACGGGTTATCCCGATCACGTCATACGACGTCCGATCAAGATAACACAACCACTTTGCCAACGTCATATTGTTATATGGCGAGCAGGAAGTGGTTAATGTCTAGGCTCACCTTTGGGGAAAAAAAATAATAATAATAAGCCCTAGTTCACACCAGTGTGATGTGTCATGCGATTTTGATGTGTTCAAAATTGCACGACAAGTCACATCCCATTGCAACGTAACCGTTCAAATCAGAGCGACTCTGAAAACAGTTCCTGCACAACTTTTTTGCAATTTCATTGCGACTTGCATAGACTTCTGTTAAATGAAGTTGCAACCCGCAATAAAATCAGAGGTCCAAATCGCACTTATCTGCGGCTTTGAAGTGATGCAATTTTAATGCTGCACTGGTGTGAACCAGGGCCAAATGCACAATTTTTGCAGGAAAAAATGTCCCTTCATTCTTTTTTTTCCCTTAAAAGGAGCCTGCAAACCATTCCCCCAGTGATCAGTGAATTATGGGTGCAATGTCAGGTTCCTGCAGACTCTTCCTCCAGCTCTCTGCCTGTACCTCTGTATAGGCTGTCAGTTGGAGAGCAGGAGGAAGATTCAATGGACTGTGTGATTACCACACTTGTAGTCCATTGAGAACTATTAAGTCTGTCTGCTGCAGTTACAGATTCCCTGTGAATGAATGACTCAGCTGTGCGGGGGAGAAGAACCTCTGCCCACAGGCGGGGGGGCGGGGGGCGGTTAAGTGTGGGAGGGGAGGCATTTGCACCATGTTACACCTTACACCCTAAGAGCCCTTTCACACTGAGCCGCGGGTAGCGTTAGCGGTAAACCGCCGCTAGTTTTAGCAGTGATTTACTGATGTTTTAGCGGTGCTATTCGGCCGATATTGGGGAGCTTTTAACCCCCGCTAGCAGCCGAAGAAAGCGTTAAATGCGCCTGTGTAGCGCCGCTGTCGAGGAGCTTCGGCAGCAGTGTCCGTTGATTTCTATGGGCAGGGGCGGTTTAGGAGCGTGCTATACACCACTCCTGCACCGCCCCAAAGATGCTGCTTGCAAGACTTTTTTTAACGTCCTGCCAGTGCAGCGCCTCAGTGTGAAAGCACTCGGCTTTCACATTGGGGTGGCAGGGGAGGTGTTTTTCAGGTGCTTTACAGGCATTATTTTTAAGCCCTTTAGCGCCTGAAAAACGCCTCATGTGTGAAAGGAGTCTAAATACGGGTGCAACATAGTGCAAAAGGTGAACTTGGCCTTTAAAGTGATTGTTAGGCCCCTTTCACATTGGGGCAGTGGGTGCGTCGTTTTAGCAGAGCCTTACCGTCAATTTTGCGTCGCTATTCGGCTGCTAGCAGGGTGCTTTTACCCCTGCTAGCGGCCGAGAAAGGGTTAAAACCACCTGCAAATCACTGCTGTAGCAGCGCTTTGCTGGCGGTATAGCCGAGCTGCCCATTGATTTCAAGCGCTTCCCCGAGTTGGTTACCTTGCAGGCGCGGTCCCGAGTCCAGCATTTGTGTCCATAGAGGCCGAATGCAGGACTCGGCCCCGCTCCCCGGAACTCGCGTCATTGGATTTGATTGACAGCAGCGGGAGCAAATGGCTGCGCTACTATCAATCTATCCAATCAAGATAACCCCGGGCAGAGAGAGAGCGCGTCCCCGCCAGGTCAAGATCGAGGGTCCAGGTAAGTAAAAAGGGAGGGGGCTGGGGGGCCGGTCATTGACAGGTGTTTATTCACCTAAATGCATAGGATGCATTAAGGTGAAAAAATACGAACCTTTACAACCCCTTTAAGACCTCTCCCCAACATGTAAATTCCTAAAGGCTAAGACTGACACTAACTTAACAAATAAACTAAACCTGGCCAGAGATGGATCAAAATTTGACCGGTTCAGCAGAGAATGACTGAATATTGATCAGTGTGTGGCCTTCCCTATTTGACAGAATTTGATCAGACAAGTTGGAGAACATTTATCGATCAGTGGCTACAGCCACTGATCAGCATACTCCGACAGCACAGTGTCCTGCTGTCAGAATACAATTTCTGAAGGGGGGGGGGAGATTTCTCTATTTATCTCATTTGCATGTATATTCATGGATGAAGAAATCTGGTTTTTCTTCTTTTTTTTTTTTTTCCCGCTGGCTGAAAAAAAACAAACAAAAAAAAAAAAACGAAATAACCTGCCCAGCTCTGGCCAGCTTAAAGCAATATGAAACCTAAAACCAAAAATGTACTATAGATGGCTGCATTAGTTTTCTTTTATTTGGCTTTTCCTCCCTCTGTTTTCACCTGCTGAATTGGCCAGTAACACACCTCCTGTATTAGTGAGACACAGCTCTGCTGGCCCTCCTGTGCTCATTCCTCCAAAACGGGAGTAGTCTGAGAGGAGTTGAGTGTTATAATTATTATTATACAGGATTTATATAGCGCCAACAGGTTGCGTAGTGCTTTACAATGTAAGGGGGGGGGGGGGGGGGCAGTACTATTACAATACGGTAGGAATAGGTGGCCCCTGCTCATGGAGCTTACAATTTAAAGGGAGGGGAGGTGGTACAAAAAGGTAATAGCTGTGGGATATGAACTGATGGGGGTGGCTCAGGTACAGTTCTTAGGTGGAGGTGGCGTAGACTTCTCTGAATAAGTGAGTTTTCAGGGATCACCTATTCCTACCGTAGGGGATAGGGGCTGACTGGACATACTGGGGCAGGGAGTTCCAGAGGATGGGAGAGGCTCTGTAAAAGTCCGGGAGACGAGCATGGGAGGAGGTAACAAGGGAGCTAGAGAGCAGGAGGTCTTGGGAGGAGCAGAGAAGAGGATTTGGGTGATATCTGCAGGTGAGGTTGTTGATGTAGCTGGGGGCGATGTTGTGGATGGCCTTGTATGTTGTGTTTAGTATTTTGAATTTTATATGGTGGGGTAGTGGAAGCCAGTGATTGGGATTGGCATATGAAAACGAATGCAGCCATCGCAACTAAGAACTGGTAAGCTGCAATATAATAAATGTTTGCTTTTGGGTTTAATACCACTTTAAGCCCTATCGTTGAGTGACTCTTATTTTGTAGCATACTCACCTCATCATACCGAAAACCTTATAGAGTGGAGATCAGAAGAAAAGCAACATGAAGGGAAAATAAATGATGTCAGAAGGACACCCTACAGTGAAGAATCATGAAAGTGTCACCAAGTGGTCACACAAAAGCAGGAATGATGTTCTGTCCGTTCTCACCTCTCCGGTCATTAGATAGATGATCTCCAGGATGTGGCTGATGACTTTCTCTGTCTGCATTGTACAGCCCTTCATCTTCTATTCCAGCTCACAGGTTATGGGGAACGTATGGGGCTCTCCTTCTACACCACGTAGACTCAAATGTTCTTTAACAGACCTGTAGTAAAGCAGATACTTTAGCATATCTAAGATACTCATTTAAATGAATTCAGCTGTAATAAGTACATACTCCGACATCTATTTTTACAATAGGAGAACAGCACTGGTGCTCTTCAATTCAGGATTGCCTCGAAGGTCTTAGTATAGACCATTATGAAAGTTTTAATTAAAGCTAAACATCAAGTATGATCTTAATTTCATACTTATATTGCTCCAGCTGGGACAAATGTAAGTATGCATATCAGATGTCTGAGGTTCTGCTGTGGAAGCTGACAATTACTGTAGTAGCTGGCACTACTACAGTGATCATGTTGATCTTCTAGGGTCTGTACTGACCACAGGAGGTCACCACCATTCATAGAATGCCTTTTTATTTTTTCAATATATACAAGGCATTCTCTAATTGGATAAGAGATGAAGAGGAGGAGTGGGGATGTCACAATCTCCATCCTGACCAATCAGACCTTTTATTCATTTAGGCCTGGTTCACATATGTCTGGCCGTGTTTCCCAGCATGGGGTCCAGTGCATTTCTGTTCACCGGTTCATGTGCAAATCAGGTCTGAATTTTTGCCTGAATTCGCACCAGATCCAGACCCAAACACCCACAGGAGCCTTTTGGAATGCAGTCCGCGGCCACCCCGGATGCGTGTGAACCGGTTCCATTGAGAGCCGGTCGCACTCGCATGTTATGCAAATTGGATGCGGGGAAACTATGGTTGCCACCTCATCCCTTTAAACCCGAACACATATTAATTACGCAGGTTCTGTGGCTGATTAAGGTGGTAATTAAACTCACTTGTTGCCTTATCTGCATTTAATTAGTCTCAGAACCTGTGCAATTCAAAGGTGTTCGGGTTTAAAGGGATGAGGTGGCAACTCTAGGGGAAACCCACATCCAATTTGCACATACACTGTGTGCACAATTATTAGGCAAGTGAGTATTTTGAACAAATCATAATTTTTATGCATATTGTCCAACTCCAAGCTGTATAAACTTGAATGCTTATTGGATTTAAGCATATCAGGTGATATGTGTAATGAGGGAGGGTGTGGCCCAAGGAGATCAACAGCCTACATCAAGGTGTGCATAACTACCCTGTTTCCCCAAAAATAAGACCTAGCGTGATTCTCGGTGATGGCTGCAATATAAGCCCTACCCCCAAAATAAGCCCTACCCTGTTTCCCTGAAAATAAGCCCTACCCTGAAAACAAGACCTACAAGCACTTTAACTAGGGCTTATTTGGGGGGTAGGGCTTATATTGCAGCCATCACCGACAATCACGCTAGGCCTTATTTTCGGGGAAACAGGGTATTAGGGCTCTTTCTCACAGGCGGTCCACCCAATGGATTCCGCTTTGCTCAGCGGGGAATCGATCTGCTGATCCCCACTGAGCAGGCAGATGACCGGTCCATCTCTACTCACTGTGCAGAGACGGACCTGTCAGAGCCCCGCTCTTCACTATGGGGAGATTGGATGAAAATGGATCGCCTGTCCGTTTTCATCAGATCCCATCCGGTCCTCCACCAGGTCTCCATCCGTCTGGATTTGGTGGAGAGGATCGGATAGCAGCGAGTGTCAGCAAACACATCACCGCTGACATCCGCTGCTCCATAGGGCTAAATGAAGCCTTCGATCAGGTCCACCTAAAAAACGGACAGGCAGACCTGATCGGAAAGCTGCGTGAAAGGGGGCCTAAGGCAGCTTCTTTTCCCCAAGCAAAATGGGCCAAAAAAAGATTTAACTGACTCTAAAAAGTCAAAAACTCTTAAAAGGCTTTCAGAGGGATGCAGCACTCTTGAAATTGCTAAGATATTGCGGCTGGATTACAGAACCATCAAACGTTTTGTTGCAAATAGTCAACAGGGTCGCAAGAGACGTGTTCAGAAAAAAAAGACGTAAATTAACTGCCAAAGATTTGAGAAGAATCAAACATGAAGCTACCAGGACTCATTACGCTCCAATGCTGTTGTATTCCAGAACTGCAACCTACCTGGTGTGCCCAGAAGTACAAGGTGTTCAGTGTTCAGAGACATGGCCAAGATAAGGGAGCCTGAAACCCGACCAACACCGAACAAGACACATAAGTTGAAATGTCAAGACTGGGCCAAGAAATATCTGAAGACAGATTTTTTCTAAGGTTTTATGTACTGATGAGATGAGTGACTCTTGCTGGACCAGATGAATGGGCCTGTGGCTGGATCAGTAAAGGGCAAAGAGTTACACTGCGACTCAGACACCAGCAAGGTGGAGGTAGGGTACTGGTATGGGCGGGTATTATTAAAGAGGTGCTAGTTGGACCTTTTCGGGTTGAGGATGGAACTCAAAATCAACTCCCAAACCTACTGCCAGTTTTTAGAAGACACTTTCTTCAAGCAGCGGTACAGGAAAAAGTCTTCATCTTTCAAGAAGACCATGATATTTATGCAGGACAATGCTCCATCGCATGCACTGAAGTACTCCACTGCGTGGCTAGCCAGCCTTAAAGATGAAAGAATAATGACGTGACCTCTTCCTCACCTGACTTAAACCCCATTGAGAACTTGTGGGCCCTTAAACAGGAGATTTACGGTGAAGGAAAACAGTACACCTCTCTGAACAGTGTCTGGGAGGCTGTGGTTGCTGCCGAAGGCTTATGACTGTTATTGAAAAGAAGGGTGGCTATAGTGGTCACTGATTTTTATTTTTATTTTTTTTATTTCTTTTAAATGTCAGAAATGTTTATTTGTAAATGTTGAGTTGTTTATTTTCATCTGTAAAAGTGAGAATAATAAACAAACAAGTGAGATGGTTGGTTGGTTTAGGGTCGGTTCACACTGGGACGACTTGGGATCCGACTTGTACGCCCTCAAGTCGCCCCAAGTCGCCCCAGAAAGAGATTCACATTAAGTGAATGGGAGCGTCTTAATAGACACTACTGAAGTCGCTCCGACTTCAGAGCGTACTCCCTGTACTACTTGGATCCGACTTGGTAGGCGACCTGTACCATAGAAATCAATGGAAGTCGCCTCCAAGTCGGATCTCTCTCTCAAAGTCAAGCGACTTTGCAGGGAAAACCCCTCCCTCCCCCCCTCCCTCCCAGAGAGCCGATTGTCCTGTGATTGGCCACAGCCGAGGTCGCCTGTCCTGGAGGCGACTGGAAGTCGTGTTGTAATTTGCTAAAGTCGCGCTGAAGTCGCCGTGCAAAGTCACGTTGAAGTCGTGTTGCCCCTGTGTGAATCGAGCCTAAGTTGCATGATAATTCTGCACATTGAGGCCTCATGCACACTTTTACAGCTGCTGTTTTTGGCTTCAGACGTTTTTTCCTACAGTCATTAAACTCTCCATCATGTTATCCTATGTGTCCATGCACACAGAGGCTGTTATCAGCAGTTTTGGGCAGTAAAAAACCCCCAAAACTAGTGGGTTCTGAGAGACGTTTTTCAGCTGTAAAAACGCTCTAAAGCTGATATACGTCGGTAAACGCTCAAACGTCGCTCACCAGCGTTTTTGATCCATTGAAAAAAAAAAAAATTATATTTTTCCTCAAAAAAAAAAAACAAACAAAAAAAAAAAAACGCTAATAAACTCTAAAAAACGCTATTGCAAAAACGTTAAAAAAACTCACTGCCAAGCTACTGACGTTTTTATAACGTTATTTTAACGTCCAGTGTGCATGAGGCCTAATAGTTACCCAATAATTGTGCACATATAGATATTCTCCTAAGAAAGCCAAAACCTCACTTTTACTTTCTTAAGTATTCGGTTTTGAGGTTTTTTAACATTTTCAACTGACCGAGAGCACTGTAGTTGTTCAATAATAAAATGAATCCTCAAAAACACAACTTGCCTAATAATTGTGCACACAGTGTATTTGAACCCGGCCTGAAAAAAAAAATACAAGGCATTTTGTGAATGGTCGCATTACCGAGTGAGTGACCCCCTGTGGTCAGTATGCAGTGGGGCAGCTGCTCAGCACAGGACTGACTACTACAGTGATTGGCAGCTTCCACAGCGGAACCCTAATTCAGATCATACCTGGAATTTTATTAAAACTTTTACACTTGGAACCTCAGGTATGAGATCTGCCTACTTACAGTACATTGTGCCAAGCTAAACCCATGTAACTAGATTAACTGCTTCTGGAGTGCCCACCGCACATTTACTGTGGCAGGGCAGCCCAGCTGTGCGAAACAATGTACCTGTATGTTGTTTCCGCCTCAGGGCCTGGGGAGTGCACTGGCGGCAGCCAATCAGCAGGTCGGGCAGCCGATCGTTTGCTGGAGAGGCAGAATGGCAGACTGCCTATGTAAACAAGGCAGACCGTCGTTCTGTCAGACAGGAAGAAAGAGAACTTTTATTCCTGCTAATGGGGAACACATCTCTCTTCCTGCAGTCAGTCCATCCCCCACACAGTAAGAACTCACTCCCCAGGAGCACACTTAACCCTTTTGATCGCCCCTGATGTTAACCCCTTCCCAGCCAGTGTCATTTATACAGTAAGTGCATTTTTTTTTTAGCACTGATCACTGCTAGGGTTGCCACCTCATCCCTTTGAACCTGAACACATATGAATTACGCAGGTTCTGAGGCTAATTAAATGCAGATAAGTGCGTTTAATTACCACCTTAATCAGCCACAGAACCTGTGTAATTCATATGTGTTGGGGTTTAAAGGGATGAGGTGGCAACTTTAATCACAGCATTAGTGTCACTGGTCCCCAAGAAGTGTCAGTGTCCAATATGTCTGTCGCAATCCTGCTAAAAATCGCCGATAGCCACCATTACTAGTAAAAAAAAAAAAAAAAAAAAAAAAAAAAAAAGGAAAACAAAATTAAAAGGCCATAAAAATATTATTATTATTATAAAAATTAAAATGCCATAAAAATTATATATATATATATATAAAATATTATTATTAATATACATATTATATATCATATGGGATAAAAATATCCCATAGTTTGTAGATGTGATAACTTTCCAATCAATATAGGCACATTGGGACTTTTTTTACCAAAAATATGTAGAAGAATATATATTGGCCTAAATTGATGAAGAGATTCGATTTTTAAAAAAAAAAAAAAAATTATTGGATATGTTTTATAGCAAAAAAAGTAAAAAAAATATTGTTTATTGTTACACATTATTGTTCTGATAACTGCCACAAATTCTCTTACTGAGTGTAAGCGCACTTGCAAAGTCCACGGTCTATTTGTCTTTAGTAAATCCACCCCATTGTATTACATCGGATTTTCACTGACCTGTAAAACAGTTTCAAGCTCCTCCCTCTCTCAGGTCAGTGAAAAACCGATGTAATACAATGGGGTGGATTTACTAAAGACAAATAGACCGTGGACTTTGCAAGTGCGCTTGCACTCAGTAAGGGAATTTGCGGCAGAGTTTAGTAAATGGGGTGAAGCGTCACTTTGCAAAGAACAATAAAGTGTTACTATGCGCCAACAAAACAAAAGTTCAAAATGTGAGAAGAGGAAATACGTACGGCTGCCGCCGTTTTCTCAATGGGTTTGCTATACACATTTATCAACCAGGTATTTTATATAAATAAACTGCGCTGCTGAATCGAATTATTCACATTATACACATAATTTGATTCAGTTTAATTATATAGAATAACTTTGCAAAGAACACCCAATCACATGCAAGGAAAAAAAAAACTGCATTTTTGCTTGCACATGATTGGATGATGGAAGTCAGCAGAGCTTCCCCTCATTCACAAAGCTCTGGAGCAACTGTAATTACAAAGTGCACATTCCTACTAATCACCCCCAATGTAACCTTTCACATGATCACATGTACATCACACAGAGAGTCCGTTACATCATTGTTCTCTATACTGACTAGCAAATAATCCTGAGCTGTCATAAATCACATCTGTCTGATCATCTATTGTTCTAATAAATAAGATCTGTAATAGAAATAGATGGAGAAATCACCCAATCCCATCACTGTGTAATCATCATAGAGAAGACATAAGATCATCACCAACATCAGCAGAATGATTTCTATTGTCAGGAATGAGGACATTTCATGGAATAATGATGACAGATCCTCTTTCTATCTCCAATGTAATCCTGCACAGATCTCTCACCTTACATGTCACCCCCATCCCCCACTCTCCTCCTCTCCTCCATGCTCATTGGCTGCTGCACACACAAGGGACCCCGCCCCCTAGCCTCTGGGGCTGATGGGAGTTGTAGTCCCAGGATCTCCTCCCTGCAAAGCCAAGCTATCCCAGCATGCCCTGCAATCCATTCGGTGACAAACATCCAATCAGAGCTGGGACTCGGCATTGAGCTGTCTGGACTTGTAGCCCGAAAGAGATTTCTGCTTTGTAAGCACTACAAGTCCCACAATGCCTTTGGGGGGAGCTGGAGAGGTGAGCCAATGAGAGGTGAGAGTCAGCAGCCCCGCCCACTCACATGGTAGAAGCAGGTAAGATCTTTGTTGGGGTAAAAGTTGTGTGTTTGGTGTGTATAGAATCATCCATGTGTGCTGGGGGAGGGGGAGATCCATTTCTATGGAGAGGAGAAGAGATTTCTTCCTGGATCCCCCTTTATCACATCATAGGGGGGGGTGGATGGGGGGGATAGGAAGTGTTACTTTGTGTAGACTTTTCTCATCTCCTATCAGTGGAGGACTCAGCCCCTCCCCCACCCTGCACCCCTCTCCTCCCCTGTCCTCTCCTCCCCCACCCTGCACCCCTCTCCTCTCCCTAAATACTGACTCCTCCATTCCCCCCATTTCTATCACCTCTCATGCAGCTCCTATCACTGTCCATAGGAGGCGCCGTGTCCTTCCTGATCCTGTACACTGGGGGGGTCCGTCCCATCCAGGACACAGTGTGGGGGTGTTTGTATGGATCTCCTCTCCCAGTACAAAGACATACTGGGGGGTCACCCTCCTCCATCTCCACTCATCACCTCTGGGGGGGTCACCCTCCTCCATCTCCACTCATCACCTCTGGGGGGGGGGTCACCCTCCAAAATCTCCACTCATCACCTCTGGGGGGGGTCACCCTCCTCCATCTCCACTCATCACCTCTGGGTGGGGGTCACCCTCCTCCATCTCCACTCATCACCTCTGGGGGGGGGTCACCCTCCTCCATCTCCACTCATCACCTCTGGGGGGGGGTCACCCTCCTCCATCTCCACTCATCACCTCTGGGGGGGGTCACCCTCCTCCATCTCCACTCATCACCTCTGGGGGGGGGGTCACCCTCCTCCATCTCCACTCATCACCTCTGGGGGGGGTCACCCTCCTCCATCTCCACTCATCACCTCTGGGGGGGGGGGTCACCCTCCTCCATCTCCACTCATCACCTCTGGGGGGGGGGTCACCCTCCTCCATCTCCACTCATCACCTCTGGGGGGGGTCACCCTCCTCCATCTCCACTCATCACCTCTGGGGGGGGGTCACCCTCCTCCATCTCCACTCATCACCTCTGGGGGGGGTCACCCTCCTCCATCTCCACTCATCACCTCTGGGGGGGGGGTCACCCTCCTCCATCTCCACTCATCACCTCTGGGGGGGGTCACCCTCCTCCATCTCTGGGGGGGTCTAGAGAGGAGATGAAGGTTGGATCGGGGGAGGGACTGATATGAATGATTGTGTATTTTTGGGTTCATTCACATGGGTGCCATAAACACTGCATGTAAAGCGATGTTCCACCCAAAAATGGAACTTCCTCTTTAAGTGATGGTGACCCCCTGACATGCCACATTTGGCATTTTTTTTGGGTGGGGGTACCCTCTTTTTAGAGGCACCCAGCTCCCACTTCTTCCCGGGGCTCCGCTGCACCGGAAGGAAGATCACCTCTCCCCCCTCCCTCTCTGCAATCTTCTGGGACACGTCACAGGTCCCAGAAGATTGCCCGGCCAATCACAGTGCGGCTTGCCCGGCTGTGAAGCCACAGCTGGGCGCCCACAGTAGTGATACCGGCGCCATGGAGAGGATCGGGGCTTGGTACACTCGCATCGCTGGATCGTGGGACAGGTGAGAGCCCGATTATTAAAAGGCAGTAGCTGCACTTTTTGTAGCTGCTGACTTAATTTTTTTTTTTTTTTGGCGGAACTTCGCTTTAAATGCATACAGAGTGTCGTTTTCTGTGCATCTAAATGCAGCACTGTAGGAATCAATGCGTCTACAAATGTAGCGATGTACAAAAAATGTAGCACAGAGCTGCGTCCAGCATTGTACATCCTGCAGATTTCACACGTAAAGTCTTAACAATTGTATACAATTAGATTTATATTATTTTATACGGGATCTTCAGGTGGCTCTGCCAGCAATAACCTGCATTCCATGCAGCAATTACACATATCCTGATGTGAATGAAGCTTAAAATGTATAAATAATATCAATCCAGGTCTAAAGGGTTTGTATAGAAGTGTAACCCTTTGATTGCTGCTGATTTATCCCTGGTGTAGTGTCTGCCTCTCTCATAGGTAGCCAGTGACATATTGTGGCCACCAAAGTGTTAATAGGAGCTCAAAGGGGCATGTGGGATTACATGGAAGTGGGTGCGATTAGCTGTCAGAGCCGGCAGCTTCCCATTGCTTTCAATGGGGCTGCCTACTCGCAGCTAATCATGGGAACCCCCGTTGGCAGGCACGGTGCATTCAAAAGTGTTAATGCACCCTAAAGGTTAAAGGATCAGTTAACTCTAAAAAAATAAATACATGCAAATTTTTTTGCAGATAAAAAAAAAAGTGCATTGATTATTTTTTTTTCGGCGGAACTTCGCTTTAAATGCATACAGAGTGTCGTTTTCTGTGCATCTAAATGCAAGTTACAGCAACGCAGTGCCGGATTGCAAAAAATGGCCTGGTCATTAAGGGGGTAAAATTTTCAGGGGCTGAAGTGGTTAAGCTGCCAACAGTTTGACACTTGGGGGTTTATTTACTAAAGCTGGAGAGTGCAAAATCAGTCTCGCTTCTGCATATAAACCAGAGGTCTTCAAACTACTGCCCTCCAGTTGTTCAGAAACTACAATTCTCATCATGCCTAGTCATGTCTGTGAATGTCAGAGTTTTACAATGCCTCATGGGAAAGTGTAGTTCCACAGCTGGAGGGCCGTAGTTTGAAGATTCCTGATATAAACCAATCAGCTTCCAGCTTTTATTTCCAATGCTTAATTAAACAAGCTGAGGTTAGAGGCTGATTGGTTTCTCTGCAGAAGTGAGACTGATTTTGCGCTCTCCAGCTTCAGTAAATAAACCCCAAAGTATCGCAGAAACACTCCAGAAGAGGTAAATAAGGATATTTCATATCCCATTTCTAATTGAAAGCGTTTTTTGTTTTTTTTTTTTTGTTTAGTTTTGTTTTTATTTTTATTTTTATTTTTTATTTTATTTTTAAAAAATTTAATTTTCCATGTCTTCAATGTGATTGTTCCCTTTTATTTAAAGAGCCATTGAACCCATTTAGGCTAGCTCAGTGTTATAAGAAGCAAACCTAACAAAGGAAGCATAAGTGGAAAGCTCACCTAAAAGTATCATATCAGGGTATATATATATATATATATATATATATATATATATATATATATATATATATATATATATATATATATATATATATATATATATATATATATATATAGAGATAGATATATACATATTTTTTTTTTTTTTTTTGCTGCTGTTGCCTAGTCACATGGTGCAGTGTACTTGCTCCGCCCTGCACTGTGATAAGGGGGCGGAGCAAGCATAAAGTTTAGTTGTGATCACATGTAAGAATAAAATAATTTTTAAAAAATCCTCTAGGGGGGGGAGGAAACAGACGCCATTGTAAGGAGCCTGACATATGTTCCTGAATAATCCGTGTGCCCCCCTCCCCCTCCACCCCCTCGTCTTCTTTTCTTCTCCTCGCAGCCAATGCTATTATGATGCCTTTTCCTCACTCCTCAGCTTGCTTATTGGCTAATAGAACTGGAGGGGGGAGGGGGGGTCCTGCAAGAACCAGGCTTGTTGCCCGGCAACCTGCACACAGGCTGATGAAGGAAGAGCAGCCTGCTGGAAGACAGACTGGCATCATAGGAGCTTGCTGCAGGTGAGAGGGGATAGGAGCAGGCACCTGCCATTCAACCTGTGGAGCCGCCTCCCTCACGAATCACATGGGACAGCTGCTGGAGAAGGGGAAGAAGTGATTGGCTGTTAAAGGGGGGCTGGTGGGGCATGCCCAGTGAGTGTGACAACGTAGTAGCCAGAGGACCAACTGCTAGATCGGTGCCACCAACAGTAAGAAAGTAAGCCCATGGATATGGCGTCAATAGCCAGGTATTTACAAATAGGGAAAGGGGTTATTTTCTGCACAAAGGTTTATTATACACTTTTGGGGCTGGTTCACTCCTTGATTTATGCTTTCTGGATGTGTTTTTTGCATTTACACACGTTTTAGATGCATTTTCAATGCGTTCCAGTGCATTTTTCTCCTCTTTATTTTGGCACTTGAAAATGTTCAGGACAGTGTGTACTTGTTGCGCATTTAACATGCGTTCCTGTGCATTTCTATATGTTTTGCTGCATTCCAGTTGCATTCCATACAGAAAAAAAAATGCAGCATGTTCTACTTTTGTTGACTGCACCGGTGTTCTGTCAAATTCTCCAAACCGTCAAAAACTCCAACAACGTCACTTCCGGTTTATTTAAACCATCATTAATTGGAGATTTTGATGAATTGCCCTTTGGACACAACACCAGCAACCGAATACAGTCCGGTACAGGGAAATATAGCTGTTTTGACAGCACAGCGGCTAACGAGGACAAAGTTGTCGCCGCCTCGGAGGCGGTCATTATGTTGGCTGGTATCGGAGTGGAGTAACAATCTCCGCTCATAATATTGTGCACCGGACTGTATTTAGTTGCCGGTGTTGTGTCCAAACAGCATTTCGGCAAAATCTCCAATTACTGATGGTTTAAAGAAACCGGAAGTAGTTGGAGTTTCTGACGAGTTGGCTATTTTAACAGAACACTGGAACTGACTGTATTGGTGTGAATTAGGGCCATAGGAATACAGGGGGGAACTTTGGCAGGAATGCAGAATTGTGCTGAGGGGGGGCAGATATACTCATTTAGGGGGGTGCCCTTTGGGAAGGCAGTGGACTTGTGCTGGGGGGGCAGATACATACTGGGTGGGCGCTTTGGAAGGGGCGAGGAACTGTGTTGGGGAGGTCAGATATGTATTTGGGGGTGCTTTGGAAGGGGAGCAGATTTGTGCTAGAAGGTGGAGTAGGGAGATATCAAATCCAGTCCCTCTCCCCTCCAAAAGTGCCCCCCCAGAATAATATCCTCTTACACCCTTGTTACTTGCCCCTCTCCACCCCCCTTCCCAGTCACTGTGTCCCTTTTCCCCTGAAAGTTTCTGTTAAACCCACTGCAAACCTCCGATCATTGCGGCACAAGGAGAATGGTGTTCCTCCTGTCTGTGTACAGGAAAACAGAGACAGGGAGAAGACAGAGGTGGCTTCATTCTGATATGCAGTGGGTTACTGTAACAAGCAGCTGGCGGTGAGATACTGGCTGCAATACAGACACTGGATGGCGGTGTGGGGTACTCCATACACTCCGCACAAGCTGCGGGGCAGGTGCAATTAGCAGCCATGTTAGCGTGCAATACTGGAGGCAATTTACAGCACACTCCAATTTTGGTAGCATAATTTATAATGTGGAATGTACAGTGGGTATCGAAAAGAATCCCCATTTAAAATAATCACATTTTGTTGCTTTGCAGCCTGAAATGAAGACACACAGTTTTTGTTTTATCCAGATGTTTTTACTCAGTGCAACTAATAACATCCAAGTGAAAGAATACCAACCATGTCAGAAAAAAATCAAAAACAGAATCACTGAGTTGGAAAAAGGATCACCCCCTCCTAAAAATAAATTGTAAACTCAATCAGGTGTAGCTAATCGCCTTAATGGCACACAAAGCCATTTGTCTTCCAACTGTGCCCAGCATGAAAAGAGTTTTCCTGGAGCATTTCAGTCCCTTGTAGTGTAACTGAAGCAAACAATTATGGGTCGCAAGGCACTGTCAAAATATCTCTGGGAAAAAGTTGTAGACAGGCACAAGTCAGGAGATGGATATAAAAAAGAATTCAAAGGCTTTATCAATGCCTAGAGGTACAGTGAAGTCTATTATTAAGAAGTGGAAGGTATTTGGTACAACACAGACCCTCCCCTGGATCATGACAGCATTCCAAACTCAATGAAAGAGCCAGGAGGAAACTGGTCAGAGAGGCTACCAAGAGGCCTACAGCAACTTTGAAGGAGTTGCAGGAATTTATGACCGAGTGGTCATTGTGTGCATCTGACAGCAATATCACAAATTCTCCACAAATGTGGCTTGTATTGGAGGGTTGCAAGAAAAAAGGCACTTCTCAAGAAAGGACACATACAGTCACGACTGAGCTTTGCCAAAATGCACCTTGAAGATTCTGAAGCCACATGGAAAAAGGTGTTCTGGTCAGATGAGACTAGAATTGAATTTTTTGGCATCAACACCAAATAATATGTCCGGCGGAAAAATACAGCTCACCATCCAAATAACACCATTCCTACAGTAAAACATGGAGGTGGTAATATCTTGGTATTGGGGTGTTTCTGTGCAGCAGGGACTGGAGCACTTGTCAGGATAGAAGGAAAATTGATGGAAGCAAAACACCATCAAATTCATGAGGAAACTCTGCTGCCCTCTGCCAGAAAGTTGTCAATGGGAAGAAGGTTTACTTCCAACATGGCAATGACCCAAAGCACGCATTGGTTGAAGGGGAAAAAGGTGAATGTCTTCGCTTGGCCTAGTCAGAGCCCAGACTTAAACCTCATTGAAAATCTGTGGAATAACTTGAAGACTGCAGTCTACCAACGGGTCACCATTAAATTTAACTGAACTTGAGCAGTTCTGCAAAGAAGAGTAGGCAAATATTATTGAAGTCTAGATGTATAAAGTTAGGATAGACATATCCCAATAGACTAAAGGCTGTAATTGAAGCAAAAGGTGGTTCAACAAAATTCTGACACAAGGGGGTGATCCTTTTTTCCAACTCAGTAATTCTGTTTTTGATTTTTTTTTCTGACATGTT
Organism: Lithobates septentrionalis; assembly: GCA_037952835.1. Classification (NCBI taxonomy): domain Eukaryota; kingdom Metazoa; phylum Chordata; class Amphibia; order Anura; family Ranidae; genus Lithobates; species Lithobates septentrionalis. Next base: position 145,688 of record JBBDGP010003796.1, read on the forward strand.
GGTGTTCTATCTTTCACTTGGTTGTTATAAGTTGCACATTATAAATATAGCTGGATAAAACAAAAATGGTGTCTGTCTTCATTTCAGGCTGCAAAGCATCAAAATGTGATTATTTTAAAGGCGGGTGATTCTCTTCTATACCCACTGTATGTTTCTTGCTAAAGAACATTATTTATGAAGTTGTTATGGGTAAAGTTCCGCTTTAAGTTTCACAGAGGATCTCTTCCTCTCTTTGTGCAGGATTGTATTGTTGTGAAGAGACCCGATGTACATTCAGCATTCGTGCTGTAGTGGTTCAAAGCAACGTGTGTGACTCCACTTCTGGATGTCCAGAGCTCTCCTTTACTCTCCTGGGAATGGAGCACAAGACTCCGAAGATGATTGCAGAGCTGGCCAACAAAATTGTCCGACTGACTAGGGAGGTGGGAAATTCATTAGTAAAATAAATATATACTGGGGTTGATTTACTAAAACTGGAGAGTGCAAAATCTGGTGCAGCCCTACATAGAAATCAACAAGCTTCCAGTTTTGTCAAAGCTTATTGGCTACCATGCACAACTGCACCAGATTCTGAGTGCTCCAGTTTTATCAAATCAACCCCATTGAGTATGTGTGTGTGTGTGTATACAGTATATATCATTTTTATTTTTTCATTCTATTTCTACCCCATAATGACAAAGTAAAAACAGAATTTTAGAAATGTTTGCAAATGTATGAAAAAGAAAAACTGAAATATCACATTGGTATAAGTATTCAGGCCGTTTGCAACAACACTTGAAATTTAGCTCAGGTGCCTCCCATTTCTCTTAATCGTTGCTGAGGTGTTTCTACACGTTGATTGGAGTCCACTGGTAAATTAAAAATTGATTGGACGTGATATGAAAAGACACACAACTCTCTATAAAAGGCCTCACAGCTGACAATGTATACTGTATCAGAACAAAAGCTATGAGGTCAAAGGTACTGCCCGCCGAGCTCAGAGACAGGATTATTAAACGGCACAGATCTGGGTAAAGTAACGAAAAAAAATTCTGCTGCACTGAAGGTTTTGAAGAGCACAGTGACCTCTTCTTTCATTTGAGAATTATAGTTTGACACAACCAGGACTCTTCCAAGAGCTGGTCACCTGAGCAATGGTGGGGGAAGGGCCTTAGTAATAGAGGTGAGCAAGAATCCGATGGTCACTCTAAGCTCCAGAGATCCTGTGTGGAGATGGGATAACGTTCCAGAAGGACAAGCCTCGCTGCAGCCCTCCACCGATCTGGGCTTTATGTGAGTGGCTAGACTGAAGCCTTTCCTCGGTGCAAAACACATGAAAGCCCGCTTGGAATTTGCAAAAAAAGCACTTGAAGAGGTCTGACTGTGAGGAACAAGATTCTCTGGTCTGATTAAACCAAGATTGGAACTGTTTGGCCTCAATTCTAAACATTATGTCTGGGGGGAACCAGGCACCGCTCATCACCTTCTCAATACCATCTCAACAGTTAAGCATGGTGGTGGTGGCAGCATTGTGCCGTGGGGTGGGTGGGGGTTTAGGCAGCAGCAGGGTCTGAAAAGACTGGTCAAGGTTGAGGGAAAGCTGAATAGAGATAACTATAGAGATATCCTCAATGAAAACCTGTTCCACAGTGCTTAGGACCTTAAACTGGACCGAAGGTTCACCTTCCAACATGACAACGATCCTGAGCACAAAGCCAAGACAACACAGGAGTGTCTTAGACCCCATACACACTATTAGATTTTCTGCAAATTTTTGTCTTCAGATTTACCAAAACCATGTAGTGCAAGGGCCTGCCTGATTGCATACAAATTGAAACTCTTATGCCGCGTACACACGAGCGGACTTTACGGCAGACTTTGCCCGGCGGACGGGATTTCGTCAGACAATTCTATCGTATGTGGGCTCCAGCGGACTTTGTTTTCTCAAAAGTTGGACGGACTTAGATTTGTTTTAAATCAATCCGTCAAAATCAAGTCCGGTCGAAAAGTCCGCTCGTCTGTATGCTAGTTCGACGGACAAAAAGCCACGCTAGGGCAGCTATTGGCTACTGGCTATGAACTCCCTTGTTTTAGTCCGGTCGTACGCCATCACATAGGAATTCGACGGACTTTGGTGGATTGTGTGTAGGCAAGTCCGTTCATTCAGAAAGTATGTCATAAAGTCTGTCAAAGTCCGCCGAGCAAAGTCTGCCGTAAAGTCCGCTCGTGTGTACACGGCATAAAGGTTTGACCTCATATTATATGGTTTTGCTAAATCTGGAGACAAAAATCTGCAGAAAATCTAATAGTGTGCATGGATTCTTAGGGATAACTCTGTAAACGTCCTAGAGTGGCCCAGCCAGAGCCCTGACTTGAACCCTATTGAACATCTCTGGAGAGACCTGAAAATGGCCGTCCACCAACAGTCCTCATCCAAACTGACTAAGCTTGAGAGGAGTTGCAAAGAAGAATGGCAGATAATCCCCCAATCCAGGTGTGCAAGGATGGTCACGTCATACCCAAAAATACTTGAGGCTGTAATTACTGCTAATGGTTCTTTAACAAAGTACTGTACTCAGTAAAAGGGTCTAAATACTTAAGTAGATGGGATATTTCAGTTTTGTTTTTTTTAATAAATTCAGACACTTCTAAAATTCTGTTTTTCGCTTTGTCATTATGGGGTACTGAGTGTAGATTAATGAGAAAAAATAAAAAGAATTTAAACAACTGTAGTATCAGGCTGCAACACAACAAAATTGAAAAAAGTGAAGGGGGTCTGAATACTTTATGAATGCACTGTATATTATTTCCTTCTCTACCAGACTCTGGTTGGCAGCGAGCTCAAGGGTCTTTGCCTCTTCCACCTTACTAGCAGTTAACGGACCATTTCGCTTCTTTTCTTCCAAAGTTGCCTTTTCCTATATAAAATGTTTTATGATCCACCCTTTATTTCAGGTGCCTTTAAATTGTCAGGATGTTGCTGTCTCCATCTCTGAGAATGAAGGGGGATATCTTGAAGGACGTTGGGAGCAACCTAAGAAGACCCAGGACACCTGTACCTTTGGTGAGAACATTTCTCAATCTAACTTCAAAAATTCCAAAAAACATACAGCATCTTCACAGTCTATTATCAAGGAAGCTGCCTGCATCTAGAAATGGTAATTGTGCCTAACCAGCACCTTGAAAGATTTACCTTTTTATCTTGATTGCCTCCTGAGAAAACAGCAGTTTCCTTCTACCTAGACACTCATTTGCCTTGAGTCTCCTAGCTGCATATCTGCATTGTAATGCATTGCTCCCTCAGACTGCTAGTCTCAGCAGATTTGGAGTGGGATTTGTGTCAGAACTGTGCTGATCACTGGTCTCCTTGGTGGAGAGGAAGCTGTACCCGAGGACCTGCAGTGCAAGTATCTCCTTCTTTCTGCTTAATTCATTCTGTGGATCTGTACTTCCACCATCTCTCCTGCCGCTTCTTAATAATTACCCCATCAGTCATCAGATCACCAGTCATCAAGGTGGGGCTCTTATATGAGGAAGCAAAGCCCTGCCTCTACCAAGATGGACATCTCCATGCAGAGACACAGCGCATAACAAAGCATGGGAAGCCACCAATGGGTAGAAGAAAAGCTTCTTCTGGTGTTGGTCATGGGGAGCTGTTGAGCACACCATCTCATGGCTGTTAGAAATAGACAGGACTATGGCGAAGCACAGTTGCTTGGTAACAGACTATGAATGTATCAGCTTCTAGGGATCAATATAGTTTGTTTCCTCCAGTATATATTTTTTCCTTTTGTATTTATGATTCCTCGGATTATCCTTGTGCCAATCTTCATATGCAGTTGAAAGGCTGTTACCCTGATATAAGGTTGAACTGTCATTAGAGAAACATAGGTGAAGCCCTGAAACTGCTAGTTGCCTGGCCATGTCTGGCTTCAATCCATGTGAATCACAGACCCAACAAGCATGCAAAAGTTGGAAAGACAGAATCAAAGTCAAAATTCCTACTTTCTAATTGTTACAGGTCAGTGACTTAGGAGGTACTGAAGCCAGGTATTGGCCGGTTTATCCAAGCCAACTGTGATTTATCAGGAGGAGAGGTCAACATTTTCAGCCTTCATATTTATCTCATGACAGGCCTGCTTTATATTTGTGTATGTAAACCCTAACAATCTATTACTCTTATTTGCTCCTTCTTGATTTGTTTAACTAAAAAGATAAGTTCACTTTTTCGGAAAAAAAAAAATCCGACGGGCAGGAATGAACTACCATGGCACTCCACACCGCAAAGGCTGCTGGACCCTGTAGTTTTCCATGCACAGAGCCCTGTCAATCAGTGACGCGGCCAGACGAGCAGAGCCCCGCTTGGCCACGTTTTCTTTTTTAATTGTGACCGCTAGCGAGGAGGGAGTAGAACCCCGCTGTGACAGCTAGATCGGGGAGGTGCGGGGGGCGGTCTGTTCATAACATGTCACACCCTGAATATGAGTGTAACATGTTACAAAAGAGGAACTTATCCTTTAATTTTGAAAGAGTTTTTGTTGTATCTGTTTGAGTGGCAAAAAATAAAAACACAAACCGTTGATACTGCTTAAAATCTGTGCTGAGTGTGACCTACAGTGCACCTCACCCTATGTTATGGGGAAGGTTATGGAGAGGGTGAGCTGTCCTCTACAGTAACTGCCAATGCATTCCAATGATTTTTTTTGGGGGGGGAGTGGTGGAGGATGTTTAAGGAAAATATGGTCTGATGTGGCTTTTTCTTTTAATTTATTTCAGAACAACCAACAGCTCCAATGCAGCAAAGTGCAGAAAACAATAACAATTACCCCATCAATCTCTGCATTAAGAAGGAGCCATTTGAAGAATTTCATTATTCCACTGGTAGGTATTCAATTTGAAGTTCATAAAGAATAGACATCATCAGTATGCATGGCTTATTGCCTTGACGTGCGCACATCCTGGTTTCAATTCCTACTAAGCACACTGCTTACATTCATCTTGTATGTTCTTCCCATGTTTCTATACATTTTAGTTTTTCTAAAACTGAAGTTTAATCTGCTTATATTTCACCTCCCCTGATTCCTCCCTCCCCCCTCATTAACATGCTAATTATTTTTTTTTTCTGTTTCCATTATACCTAACTTTAGGCCTTTCACAGGGTAGATAGAATACTCTTATGCCCCGTACACGGTCGGATTTTCCGATGGAAAATGTCCGATCGGAGCGTGTTGTCGGAAATTCCGACCGTGTGTGGGCTCCATCGGACATTTTCCATCGGATTTTCCGACACACAAAGTTGAAGAGCAGGAGATAAAATTTTCGGACAACAAAATCCGTTGTCGGAAATTCCGATCGTGTGTACACAAATCCGACGGACAAAGTGCCACGCATGCTCAGAATAAATAAAGAGATGAAAGCTATTGGCCACTGCCCCGTTTATAGTCCCGACGTACGTGTTTTATGTCACCGCGTTCAGAATGATCGGATTTTCCGACAACTTTGTGTGACCGTGTGTATGCAAGACAAGTTTGAGCCAACATCCGTCGGAAAAAATCCAAGGATTTTGTTGTCGGAATGTCCGAACAAAGTCCGACCGTGTGTACGCCCTATAAGAATGGTGGTGGGAGTAGATTTAGCCTTAGTTAGAATTTGACTGAACTTCTACTTCTTACACAATAAGGCCACTAACCCAGAGACCTGCCTCATGGAGATGATGGCAACGAGAAAGGCCACCTTGGAAGTGAGGTTGGTTAAAGGAATTTACCTGATTGGTTTAAACTAAAGGATGGTCAGAGCTGATAGAACCAGATTAAGTTCCCACAGCACTACTGGGGAGTGTACAGGGGAAGTGACGTGAGCAGCACAAAGGCCTTAACTAGGGAATGAACTGCAAATGGTCTTTGAAACTGAATGGCAAGGGCTGAGATTTGTCCATTGATGGTGCTCCAGACCAGATTAAAGGAAGGACAGTGTTCTTCCTAGGATGGAATTTCCTAGCACTGCAACATGCAAAGTCAACCCACTGTGTGCAGTGGTAGACACTGTGGAACATTGAATCTCTAGTCTTCAGGAATGTAGAGATTACCAAGTCTGATAGGCCTCTGTCCCTCAGGACCTGGGTTTCAAGAGGGCAACTATTAAAGCCATTGACTAAGAAGCAGAATGGTGAACTGGCTCCTAGGACAGAAGATTCAAATGATCTGGAAGGGCCCATGGACAGTCAGCCAGGAGTCTGAGTATTGCAGAGCACCATGTCCACCTGCGCCATTTTGGTGCAAAGAGAATCAATGAAATACCCTCTTTCTCAGTCCTGCGGAGCAGACAAGGGAGAAGCTGTTGAGTGGGAAGATCATAGATTAATTGAAGCCAATCACCGAGGCATCCACTGCTAGGGCTTAAGGATCCTTGGACCTGGCAACAAATCTGTGCAGTTTGTTGTTAAACCCTGATGCCAGAAGATCCATGTCTGGTGTCCTCCGCTTTTGAGAGAGGGTTGGTTTGGAACACCTCAGAGTGGAGAGACCATTCCCTAGATCCAGATGTTGACTACTGAGGTAGTCCACCTGCTAATTGTCCATGTGTGTTATGGTGAAGGAAGTCAGGGCAGAAAAGTGTAGTGGGTACAGATCCCCAAGGCTCTGATAAGGATTCATCCAAGAAGATGCAAGTGGGGAGCCACGGTGGCTATGATGTAGCTAGAACTTGATAGAAGAATCTTGGAAAAAAGCAATAGACAAAAAAAGGAAAATTGTTCCTCCTTAGTAGGAAGAAGCCATATATCGTCTAAGGATAGCTGCAAAAATCGAAGGCTTGCTTAAAGTGGGAGAAAGAGTTATACGGGCATTGTCCCTGTAGCTTCTCTTTTGCCAGTGTCCAATCGCCTGAAAAAAAGCTTTATATAATCTCTGTGGTTTGAAATCTATGATTAAGAGATACAGTTTGATGTAGATTTGCTTTTTCTTTTTAAATTTCAGAACAACCAACAGTGCAGGAAGGTACAGAAAAAAACTGCCCCATCAATCTCTGCATTAAAGAGGAGCCGGGTGAAGAACCTCATCTTTTCACTGGCAAGTATTGACTATGAAGTAGAGCTGCACGAGTAATTGTTAAAGAATCAGATTGCGATTCTTCGCCCCCCCCCCCCCCCCCATGATCTTAACCAAGCATTTTTCCAATTCTATGCAGAAACATTGTAACACTTCATCCTTTTAGATCAAAAGGATGAACTTCGGTCTGTAAATGAGGGAAGTTTAACCACTTAAAGACTTAGCCCGGTTTCACACATGTGCAGTGCGAATTAAAGCTCAGGTTTCACTGGGAAGATAAAAATTTGTTGTTCAAAGGCTTCCCTGCATTCTAGCTGGGTATCAGTGAGCAGGGAGAGGAGGAGGGAGAGAGGGGGAGGTGTAGTGAGGAGAAGGAGAAAATCGAATGGGAATGCAACGCACATATGTGAACCAGATACATTCAAATGAATGTATTTTAAAATGTCCTGCAAAATGGATGCGTTGTAAGCCCTATCTAATTCGCATAGGTGTGAACCCGGGCTAAACCTTTTTCTGACACTTGTTGTTTACAAGTTAAAATCAGTATTTTTTGCTAGAACATAGAACATTACTTAGAACCCCCAAATATATATATATATATATATATATATATATATATATATATATATATATATATATATATATATAATTTTTTTTTTTTTTTTTTTTAGCAGATACCCTAGAGAATAAAATGGCGGTTGTTGCAAAATTTTATGTCACACTATATTTGCACATCGGTCTTTCAAACGTAAATTTTTTGGAAAAAACACACTTTAATGAATTATTAAAAAACGAAACCGTAAAGTTTTGTTTTTATTTCCTCCTAAACTGGCTTACTGCGTGCATAGGACAAGAGTAGGCAACTCTGATACTTAATGTATATAAAGTCAAAACTTTTTTTTAAATAGAATATACAGTAAAAGAGTTAGATCTCTTGTCAGTTTTTTAGTTTTTTCCTTGGCTCTTTTTTGGAATCCAACCAGCATGGAAGCCCATAAGTAAAAAAAAAGTATGTGTATATATGTGTATGTATATATGTATGTGTGTGTATGTATATGTATATATATATATATATATATATATATATCAGAGGTGCACACCGAATGTAAATTTTGCAAGTTCTTGTATATAATTGTATTCAACTTTTTAATTAATATCATGAATTTAAATGAATATGAATTTATTGTCAGCCATTATCGACACCTTTTAGAGCAAGAAAAGCACTAAAGAGTTAGTCGAAGGTTCGCGTCTAATTTCTCAGGAGCTTGTCTTGATGTGTGTATACAGGGTGGATTTAGATTGGAGCTCAAGAAAGAGATCCATTAAGATGAATAGATTTTGAGAAATGGGTAGGAAGAACTCCTGTCAGTTTTTGTTTATTGCTGAATAACCTTTGCAGGTACATGTTTAGGGACCGTCTTCTCCTACTTTGCTTACTGCTGCGTCACTAACCTAGAAGAAGCATAGTCATATCTGGTATTGGGACACCTGATCTAAGTTTGTTCTGAGTTGGCGATCTGCTAAGTGGCGGAGCCAGGATAATGATGGCAGCCCTGAGTGTGCACCCTCAGAAGCAAGCCAACAATGGTGGCTGCCATATTTACATCTTGACAGATTCCCTTTAAAGTAAACCTGTCCTAAACAACTCAGTCTGAACATGGCTAAATTATTTATAGATCCAACAATGTAGGCAGATCAGATATTACAGAAATCGTAAACTGTATGTCCACCCAATATTTTTTTTATCAGTTTTAGGTCTCCTTTACTGAAAGCAAAACAGTTTCGTCCAATAAATCTGTACAGTTATTATGGTAAGGGTGAATCATTTCCATATAACCTGAGAGGTGTACATTCTCTCTTTTTAGATGGGACATCGGCTCTCCTATCTACTGTAAATGTTCACCTACCTTTTGAAGAAGCCCAAAGTGCATCTGGATTCACCTATATTTCCTCATTTGGTATTAAATCTGACCCTGGTGGAGAGTCCTCTGGTGACACTGAGGACAGTGCTGATGAAGGTAATCATTTACTTGTTACATGGACATTTTTACATCTGTCATTTCTGATTTTGGGAAAAGGCTCCTGACAGAGCAGAACATTCATGAAAGCAGTCATTTTCTATGCTCTAATCCACATTACATCCAGTAGACTGAGGACATACTGTCAGTGCAGGGTGTCATGGACAGCCATCATCACAACACCCTACGTTTACCATGTAATGTTGCAGAGAGGGAGGCTGACATCATGTCAGCACTGCTCTCTGCAACATTGAGCACCACCTAGTAAGGAGTAAAGGTAAAGAAGACCATAGGGCATCACATGACTGTCATAATTCCTTTGGAAAAATGTCAGGTTCTCCATCCCAACCACTGATGTGTGTCTTCTCTGCGCTCCTCCACTACCATTTGTTGGACCCCCCCTGTATGCACATTTGGGGTACACTTGTATGACTGCAGAAGGAATACTGGTCTATGAGTTGGAGCAGGGACTGATAAACTCTGTAAAATGCTACTTGCATGGGGCATCTCTCTACAGATGGACTGATTACCCTTTGTTGGAATCATTGTAGTACATAGAGAGGAATTCTTCCTTCACGTGTTTAAAAGCTGCACATTTTCATGTCCCTCCAGATTCTCCCCAGGTCCCTCGTTCTCATGATGGGAAACATGTTTACAATATTATCAATCGCATCAAGGAGGAGGCAGAGAAAAGCCAAGATTCAGATGTGTCAGTATATGAGGACACAGTCAGTCAAGGTAAGCACACCTTTTGTTAAAATGTATTTCAGGAATTTCATTATATAGATAGATAGATAGATAGATAGATAGATAGATAGAGCCAGTGATGTTTTGGGGCTGTCGCTGCGCAACACGGACTTTCAACTCCCTCCAAAGGTTTTCTATGGGGTTGAGATCTGGAGACTGGCTAGGCCACTCCAGGACCTTGAAATGCTTCTTACGAAGCCACGCCTTTGTTGCCCGGGCGGTGTGTTTGGGATCATTGTCATGCTGAAAGACCCAGCAACGTTTCATCTTCAAGCCCTTTCTGATGGGAGGAGGTTTGCACTCAAAATCTCATGATACATGGCCCCATTCATTCTTTCATGTACACGGATCAGTCGTCCTGTTCCCTTTGCAAAGAAACAGCCCCAAAGCATGATGTTGCCACCCCCATGCTTCACAGTAGTTATGGTGTTCTTTGGTTGCAACTCAGCATTCTCTCTCCTCCAAACACAACGCGTTGTGTTTCTACCAAACAGTTCTACTTTGGTTTCATCTGACCATATGACATTCTCCCAATCCTCTTCTGGATCATCCAAATGCTCTCTAGCAAACCTCAGACGGGTCCAGACATGTACTGACTTAAGCAGGGGGACACGTCTGGCACTGCAGGATCTGAGTCCCTGGCAGCGTAGTGTGTTACTGATGGTGGCCTTTATTATGTTGGTCCCAGCTCTCTGCAGGTCATTCACTGGGTCCCCCCGTGTGGTTCTGGGATTTTTGCTCATCGTTCTTGTGATCATTTTGACCCCACGGGGTGAGATCTTGTGTGGAGCCCCAGATCGAGGGAGATTATCAGTGGTCTTGTATGTCTTCCATTTTCTAATTATTGCTCCCACAGTTGATTTCTGCACACCAAGCTGCTTGCCTATTGCAGATTCAGTCTTCCCAGCCTGGTGCAGGTCTACAATTTTGTTTCTGGTGTCCTTCGACAGCTCTTTGGTCTTCACCATAAAGAGCTAACACAAGTAAAAATATCTTCTTTTTACCAATGCTAGAAGCATATGGGTTAAAATAGGTAAAAGATAAGTTCACTTTAAAAAAAAAAAAAAAATTTTTTTGCAGGTAAAAAAATGTGCATTTTATTATTTATTTATTTACGTATTTATTTTGTGTGATCTGCTGATTGCTGGTGCAGTGCTTTACAGACTAAAAAAAGAAATAGGAAATAAAAAATAAGAATAAAGGCACATTTTTTTTTTTGTACCTGCAAAAAATTTGCTTACTGGGCGCTTAAGCCCCCCTCCTGTCCAGACCAATTTTCAGCTTTTAGCGCTGTCGCAATTTGAATGACAATTGCGCGGTCATACAACACTGTACTCAAATGAAATTTTTATCATTTTTTTTTCCTACAAATAGAGCTTTCTTTTGGTGGTATTTGATCACCTCTGCGGTTTTTATTTTTTGTTAAAAAAATTGAAAAAGACCGAATTAAAAAAAAAAAAAAAAAAAATATATATATTTTTTTTATATTTTGTTATAAAATTTTGCAAACAAGTAATTTTTCTCCTTCATTGATGTACGCTGATGAGGCGGCACTGATGGGCACCGATAGGTGGCAGTGATGGGCACTGATGGGTGGCAATAATGGGCACTGATTGCTTACACTGATTGGCACTACTGGTGGGCATTGATAGGTGGCACTTGTGGGCATTGATAGGTGGCACTGCTGGGCACTGGCAGGTGGCACTGGCAGGCACAGATGAGGCAGATGTGCCTCCTTCCTCTTCGGGACCGATGTCCCTTTAACATAAGCCAGTGATCGGGCTTTTTTTTCTCCTCACGCTATCAGCGTGAGGAGAAAAAAAAAAAAGATTACCGAGCTTTTGTTTTCATCATGTGATCAGCTGTCATTAGCTGACAGCTGATCACATGGTAAGGGGCCGGGATCGGTGATCACAGCGCGCGCACCGCGCGCCCTGCAGGGTGCGCGTGGGGCGCGTGCACAGGGGAGGATGTCCTATGATGGCCTCCTGGAAATTGAGGTCCTCGCTGTGGCCGTCATTCGGCTATGGCCCGGACCTCAAGTGGTTAAATGAACTTATCCTTTACCTATTTTAACCCCATATGCTACTAGCATTGGTAAAAAGAAGATATTTTTACTTCTGTTAACTTCTTTAGGTCTCCTGCAGATCTGTCAGTGTATCTGTGTGCGGGCAAGCAGATACACTGACAGGAAGAATCAATGAGTTACCACAGTGCTCCACAGCACCATGATAGTTCTTTGAGAACTACAAGCTGACAGCTGCGAAGGATACTGCTGCCAGAGGGAGGGTGGGAATGGGCAGCGGCTGCAGCATTGGGGACATGTTACATCTTAAAAACGGGTGAAACATGTAACAAACAAAGGTGAACTTATCCTTAAGGCCTCTTGCACACGATACTCGTCTACTTTTTTGGACTTTTTTTATGTATGTATTTGTGCGCATTTTCGCACATATGCGTTTGCGCGAAAACGTATTCTCGTGTTTTTGTTCTGCACAATATGTAAATGGGCTTTTGCACGCAAAGATTTTGTTCATATTTTTTACTGAAGAATGCACGGCTCTTGTTTACACACTTGTGTGTAGAGGCACATTACAATTAATAGGCTGTATTTTAGCTCATTAAAAAAAAAAAGCTGTACTGAGCTTGTTCAAGCTGCAGTGTGCAAGAGGCCTTAAAGTGATACTAAACACACATTGTTTAATTCACATTGTCCCTTCTATTTCTGTATGTGGATGATGGCACTGTAATTATTAAAAAAAAAAAAAAAAATCTAAGTACCTTTTGTACTAATTGATATACAGCTGTCATGTGACCCAGCTCTCTCCCAGCCTGTCTGCAGGAAAACATAAGCAGGAGGAGTTTCTAGTCCTCTGCTGCTGGTCAAATGTTAAAAAAAATAAAATAACCACCTTTGGAATACAGGGTAAAAATAAATAATGTCAAACTGTTTTAAATTTGCATACAAATGTATACAGTGGATATAGAAAAGAATCACCTTCCTTTTTAAAATAATCACATTTTGTTGCTTTGCAGCCTGAAATTAAAAAAGAGTTTTTTTTTTTGTTTTTTACCAGTGCAGCTTATAACATCCAAGTGAAAGATAGAACACCAACATGATGATAAAAAACAAAAATTGACCCAATTTAGCCCAAACATATCAGAGACATGCCTCCATCCCTAAACAATATGCAAGAAACACGAAAAAAATGGATTCGGGACTTTAGATGAGGTATGTCTCTGTTGGTGAGGGTAGGTGTGTAAATTATATTAGTAGAGAAGAATTATTGTAACCAATCCCCAATGGGTAGTCTATTGTAACCAATCCCCAATGGGTAGTCCCTTTGATAATTAAATTTGATAAATAATTCTAACATATAATATATACTGCATGATATAAACATATTCAATGCAAGGGTATGAGAAGAAACCCATAATTAATAATGGTAACATATTTAATATTTAAACATAGGATACAATTGGTACAAAAGACAATAATAAGTAAAATAAACATTTTACATAATTGTCATAATGAACAATACATAATATAAAAAAACACAAGAGATTGTAAAATGAATTCATGATGATACAAGCTATAACTTGGCACCCTTGAGTATGGACTCAATGCTTTTCATGGCATTTAAAGCCAATCATCAGGAGTAGTATGCTATAAAATAGATAAATAATGGGTAGATAAGTAAGTGGACCAACATGTCAGAAAAAATAAAAATAAAAAAAACATAATCACTGAGTTGGAAAAAGGATCACACCCTTGTGTCAGTATTTTGTTGACCCACCTTTTGCTTTAAATACAGCCTTTAGTCTGTTGGGATATATCTCTGTTGCTCACCTCTTTATTTCTGCACCTTCCCCTTCAACACTCACCTCTGTACCCCCTGTACACAGCTTACCTATGCCCCCCACATCCACAGCTCACCTCTTTTTGTCCACAGCTCCACTCTTGTCCCCCAGTCAACAGCTTCCATTTTTCTCCTCCTGTCCACAGCTCCCCTTTTTTCTTCTCCTGTCCACAGCTCCCCTTTTTTCTCCCCCAGTCCACTGCTCCCCTTTTTCTCCCCCAGTCCACTGCTCCCCTTTTTCTCCCCCAGTCCACTGCTCCCCCTTTTTCTCCCCCAGTCCACTGCTCCCCCTTTTTCTCCCCCAGTCCACTGCTCCCCCTTTTTCTCCCCCAGTCCACTGCTCCCCCTTTTTCTCCCCCAGTCCACTGCTCCCCCTTTTTCTCCCCCAGTCCACTGCTCCCACTTTTTCTCCCCCAGTCCACAGCTCCCCCTTTTTCTCCCCCAGTCCACAGCTCCCCCTTTTTCTCCCCCAGTCCACAGCTCCCCCTTTTTCTCCCCCAGTCCACAGCTCCCCCTTTTTCTCCCCCAGTCCACAGTTCCCCCTTTTTCTACTCTAGTTCACAATTCCCCTTTTCTTCTCCAGTCCACAGCTCTCCTCTTGTCCACCAGTTCACAGCTCCCCTTTTTCTCCCATAGTGCACAGCTCAACTCTGCACCCCTGTCGACAGTTCACCTAAGAAGCTTCCCCACACCTATAAGCAACTCGCCTCTGCACACGTTACACCCTCAGTCCACAACTAACCTCTGCATCTCACACTACAGCTTATCTGTGTCCCCCTTCCACATTTCACTTATGCACCCCCATATCTACAGCTTACACCAATCCACAGTTCTCTTCAACACCCCATCTTCAGCAACCCCCCCCCCCCCCTCGAAATCCCCAATGGACACAACCTCCAACCTCCTCATAGCTGTTTCTCTACACAACCTCCCCCTCCCTTCAACGCTCTCGCCTCCCTTTGCAAAAATAACCCCCCCCCCCACCCATGAATCCTTCCCCACCCAGCTTTCAGCTCAGCACAACACATTTCCCTTCACAGCTCTCACCTATTCACAACTTACCTCTTCACAATCCCCCTCCCAATCTCACAGCTCTCACCTCCTAAAAAATCCCCCTGTCCCTAGCTGTCACTGCTGCAGTACACCTCCAACCTCTCCACAGCTGCCTGCCTCTCTGCAAAACCGTCCCCCCACCGCTTCCCTTCACAGCTCTCACCTCCTTAAAAAGTTTCACAGCGGTGCCACCGCTATGATGCATACATGTCTGACAGGTGCGAGGGGGGTTAAAAGCCAAGGAATCAAAAGGATGCAGTGTCGAGACCCTGGGCACCCGCCAACATATGCCCTGCCCTGCAAAAGCCCGGAGCTAGCACACAGAACCCAGTAGAAGTGAGTGAGCAATGCAAAAACTTCCTCCTACCACTGTCTATGTTAAATGACCGTTTGCAGAGGACAGAGCTGCCCGACATTCTGGCTGAAAAAAGTCCTTTCCCCCACCCGCTGCCCTGTTCACCCTGCCCATGGTGCCCCCTACTGCCCCGGGCCCTCAGGCAGTGCCCGAATGGCCAGTCCACCCCTGGATGGGGCAAAATGCCATACAATTCTTGAGGAAATGATGCTGCCCCTACCAGTGAGTTGTCCATGGGAAGAAGGTTTACCTGTTGTTGTTATAACTTTCACTTGGATGTTATAAGTTGCACTAGTAAATGTAGCTGGATAAAACAAAAACTGTGTCTTCATTTTAGGCTGCAAAAAAATAACAGGTAGGTGAAGCCTCCATCAATCTCCATGTAATATCCCACCCCCATTGTGTTTAGCTGGTTAGTGGGTAGGAGGGAGGTAGTGGGCTGTCATTTACCACTGTATACACCCAGATGTGTGACACTATAGTGACATGGGCTGCTCAGATGTGATGGGGAAGAAATGCTCAGCATAGGGAACTCACAGAAAATAGAGCATGTGCAAAGCTGCCAACACTGCTCTGCAAAATCCCTAGCTGAATTGGGGACATGGACAGAAGGGGGAGACAGAGAATCACAGGATTAATCAAGTGTTTGCAGAATACAGAAAACAAATATCAAAGTGACTGAGTGAGTATGAACATCATGTAATAAAGCATTTATTGATAGTTTTTTTTTATGATGTGGGTTTAGTGACACTTTATGTTTTGTGAAATGGGGATTCCAAAGCTCTGTAAGTGAAGACTCATATTGCTTACCTTTGCTTCCAAGTGTATGTGTCTATGGAGATACACATTAAAGCGAAACTGTTGCTCTGCCTTGTGTAGGCAAGAACTCAGTTCACTTTAAAGCTTTGTAAGAGGAGGCAGAAAAATTGCCAGTGAAGTCTGATAGATAAAAATAGTTGGCTGGTGATTCAACCCAACAGTGCCTACATAAAACTGAAATATCCATTCCCTGTGAGGTTGGCCTTTACCAATTATAACTCCTACAAAATTCTGGACTTTTAAAACCTGTACGCAGTGCAAATTACTAGGGAGATCCTCAACTGTCACTCTTTCTTCTAGCAGACTGCACAGACCAAGACTACTTACCATCGGAACCAGAAAATAAAAGAGCCAGGACACAGAAGTCAAGATCACGAGAGCCGTCTTCTCCTTGCGAAGTGTGTGGGAAAGTATTTGGCAATAAGTGGACTCTTGTGAAACACATGAAGATACATAGTGGAGAGCGTCCATTTTCGTGCGATGAGTGTGATAAGACCTACAAATGCAAAAGTCACTTGACCAGTCACATGAGAACACATACTGGCGAGCGACCCTATCAATGTAACCAGTGTAGTCGGAGGTTCTTCAATCACCAGCACCTTGTCCTCCATCAGGTAGTCCACACTGGTGCAAAGCCATACTCATGTCCAGTGTGTGGGAAAGGCTTCACTCGGCAATCCAGCGTGGTTAAGCACTCCGGCATGCATGCAGAACAGAAGCGGCACGTGTGCAGCGAATGCGGCAAGAGTTACTGCCAATATGCCAGCCTGATTGTCCACCTGCGGCAGCACTCAGGGGAGAAACCATTTGTCTGCATGTACTGTAAAGAAGCCTTCTCATTAAAAGATGCCATGTTGAGGCATCAAAAGACTCACACTGGGTAAAAGCCTTTCCAATGTCCTCAGTGCATTAAGTGTGTTAATAGGTGAAGCCCCAACATTTCTGGGTGGTGTTGGAGATTATGGTTAAGCTTCTGTCTGACGTTCCTATTGGCCAATCATGATTTGCAGCCACACTAGACAGTGGGTATGTGCAGGATGTAGGAAGGAGTCCACTAGCTTCCACACTATTGCAAAGTGCTGTAACTTTGCCTCTCAGAACCCTCGGAGGTTCAGCCATGATGGGAAGGTTTAGAAGTCCTACAGAAAGTGTGTGCAGTTCATACCTGCAGAAGTTTGTCCCTTTTCCTCTCAGTGACAGTCCCTTTAAAACATAGATTCTTATTGGGGGCTCGGTGTTGGTTAATACAGCTTCTTTACTTCAATAAAAAAAAGTAATAAAAACCGCATGAATCCTGACATCTGTATTGTTCTAATACCCTGTTACTGGTATTTGTTGTATTTTTGTGGGGTTTTTTTCTTTTGGTTTTTTTTTAAGGGATTCTGTAAAAGAAAAGTGTTCATACCTACCTGTCTATTGGGCATTGACTCTCACGGTCCATTTGAGGAAGCTCTATGACTACTGAAAACACTTCAACATTCAACACACTTCTCAGTGTGGGAGCTATCTGTTCCCCTGGTTCCGCCAGCCCCTAAGTCTAAAGGCAGAACATTTTTTACCTTTATGCATTCTGTGCATGAAGATAAAAAACCTTCTGTGTGCAGAGCCACCCCCAGCCCTTAACTGATCGATCCAGTGATGTACACAAGAGCCCCGGCTTTCCGGGTACTCTCGCTCCTCATTGCCTGAGACACCATTGGCTCCCACTGCTGTCAATCACAGCCAGTAAGCCAATGAGGGGAGAGATGGGGCGGGGCCGAGCTAAAGCTCTTTGTGTGACTGGAACTCGGGAGGAGCGCCGGCGGGGGGCCCGAGACCCATGAAGAGAAGGATCTAGGCTGCTCTGTAGAGTGGTTTTGCACAGAGCAGGTAAGTATAACAATGTCTGTTATTAAAAGGCTTGGCTTTTTTTTTTTTTTATATCACTTTAAGTCATGTGTGCAGTACTGACCTAATGACGGCAAAGGCTGCCAAAGAAAACCACAGCGCACAATTGGGGGCGAGGGATCTACTACACCCAAGGAGTAAGTTGGATGAGAGTTTTCAGCATCCAGAGATCTTCTTCATATTCTTCTTTGTGTTCTAAATATTCCCACTCCTCCACTGACAAATAAGTTGTAATGTCATTACACCTATTCTGCAATGGAGTCAAAACAAACCATAAAATACATCACACGTCCCTTGCTAACCATTTATGAATAGAAAGATTGAGGAGTACTTGGTTCAATCAGCTGCTCTTACAGATTTACCAGTTTAAAGTAAGATACAGATATCTACTGCCACTTACATGGGCACCAGCAGAAGATGGTGGGAAGGCTGAATCTAAAAACCATCTGCTTCCCATACCATAGTTGACCCATGAAGAAAGTCTGCGTCCGCTCCTCCTTGCATGAATTGCTGAGTCTGCTGGGACCTCTAGAACAGAGTGGAATTAAACCCTCCTATTCTTTTCAGGCACAGAAGCTGTCATCTTAGCCTCTGTTTAATCTGCAACTGCCACGGTGCTGCACATGTGATCAGTTATGACACCAGCCATTTGATGGTTTGACAGTTTGGTTGAGAACACAAGCAAATGTGACAGCATTACTGTTTCTTTATCATACATCATGGGACACAGAGCCTTAAGTAATTACTTAATGGGTTATAGGCCACCTTCAGGTGATGGACACTGGTTATACCCAATTCAGGAAGTTCACTCCCTATATAACCCCTCCTCCTTCCAGGAGCACATCAGTTTTTTCGCCAGTGTCTAAGGTGTTGGTCACGACTGAAGATGTGCTCTGAGGAGCTCCACTGGAGGGATCCATGGTGGATTTAAATAGCCTCCATAAACACCAAATCCATCCAAAGTGCCTCTAAGGCCTAAAAGGATGGTACCTGGGGCCTCGTATCCGAAGCAAAAGGTTTTGCCTGTAATGCCTCTCTTTGTAGGACTGGACCCCAGGGCTTTGGTCTTGCTACATTACCTAGCTTTTTTGGTGGGGTGTTTTACAGGTCCAAGGGAGTTGGAACCCCGATATCTGGGGACCCGGTCCTTGAAGGTTTGCTAAACGCAGCCCGCCATGATGGGTGAAGGTTGGATCCCCCCCCCCCCGGACCTGAAAAACGCTGGGCAAAAGCGCGGAACATGTTAAATATAAAAAGGGGGCGGAATTTTTTCTCGGAGGGGGCGGGGCCTAAGCATGGTGCTGTGAACGTCCACAAGGACGCAGGCCAGTCTAAAACAGATTAAAGCTACAGCTGTGACAGTCTCTCCTCGGCTGATGAGGGGGAAACGAGCAGCCTGCAACACAGGGAAACAGGAGCTGTGGGACATGTATGGTTTGCAAAGTGGCATTCCTAATACAGGAAGGACACCTTTTTTCCCAGCACTAGGCTGAACTTTATAGCGGCTTTAAATGTCATGACTATTTTCAGCGATTAAGTGTAATTTGTATAGCGCCTCTGTTTTTGTACTTAGGACTATGGCTACCAAAAAAGTAGGCGTTAGGTTCTCGAGTCGCATTTCCACGCTGTCATCCTCGCCTGAATTACCAGTTATGGCAAGCCAGGGTGAGCCATTGGAACAAATTGATGGTGCTACTGCTTCTCACATCTCAACCCCTGTATACGTGACTGAAGATGTCCTTTCCTCCTCCTCCCTAAAGGGTCTGGAAGGAAGATTAGTGGCTTTAAACGCATCCTCCATTCAAATGGATTGGAAGCATGCTAGATCCCCCTCCCCCACTTCAGAACCTTTGCAAGGGGAACAGTGGGCTCAGGATGAGGTGTTACCCTCAGTCAATCAGGAGGAAAAACAAACCGATGATTCCTCTATGGAGGAAACAACGGTAAATTAACTGTTTTCAGCCTCACAATCTGAGAAATTGCTGATACAAACTCTTACGGAGATGGTTCATTCCACTTTCATGCTGCCCCTAACGCAGTCTCCTGAAAGCTCGGTTTCTTCCTTGGGTTCCTTTAAAACTTTCTCAGCCTTTGCATGCGTTTCCTGCACGTGCATTACGAGAACAGCTTATTTTTACCTGAATGGGATCACCGAATGTGATAAGCATTTTCTCCCTCCTAAGAGATGTTCAGTTCTCTATCCCCTGGAGGAGAAATTCCCCAAAAGATGGAAAATACCAGCAGTTGAGGCTGCGATTTCCAATGTGAATAAAGGCCTAACTTGTTCTGTAGACAATGCTAAAATGCTTAAGGATCCCACAGATAAAGTTGGAATCCCTGTTAAATCTACTTTTTCCATGGCAGGTGCCATAACTCAGCTTGCAGTCACTGCAATAGGCGTCTGTCAATCCCTAAAGGACCAATTTAAACAGGCCCTTAGAGAGCTTCCTGCACAACAAGCTCGGGATTTGGCTGAACTACCAAAAGCATTTTGCTTTGCCATAGATGCCATTAAAGATTCCATTCGCCAGGCGTCCTGCCTTACGCTTATGCTTGTGCATATGCGTAGAATCCTGTGGTTAAAAAATTGGTCAGCTGAAGCACCATATAAAAACCTCCTAACTGGGTTCCCTTTTCATGGGGAGCGACTATTTGGAGAAGACTTGGACAAATATTTCCAAACAATTTCTAGTGGGAAAAGTACTCTTTTGCCAGCCAAAAGAAAGTGTAAATGCCCTTCATTTAAATGGGTTCTTTCCCCTGCGCCAGGGGCTTCCACCTCTAGGCAGTGGCCACCTCCACCGTCACTCTAGAGGACAAATCTCAGGGTTAGACCCAGGCTCAAAAGAAGTCCTGGGGTCGGAAATCTGCAAAGCAGAATCCTAAAGCCTCATCATGAAGAGGCAACCCCCCTCACCAAGGTGGGGGGAAAGACTTCTGCAGTTTTCACAAGTCTGGAAAGAGGAAATTCAGGACAGATGGGTCATCTCCACGGTAACGATGCGGTACAAGCTGAAATTTCGGGAATTTCCACTGTCTCGCTTCCTGAAGTCAAGCATTCCCAAAGATCCAGAGAAAGGACAATCTCTGTTTCAGGCACTAAACCGATTATTATCTCAAGGGGTGATCATACAGATCCCCACAAAAGAGCAAGGTCTGGGGTTTTATTCAAATCTTTTTATGGTACCAAAACCAAATGGGGATGTCAGACCCATTCTAGATCTAAAAAATCGAAATCAGTTCCTGAAGATCTGCTCCTTTCGCATGGAGACGATCAGGTCAGTAGTTTCTATCCTTCTAGGAGGAGAACTTCTGGCATGAATCGACATCAGGGATGCATATCTGCATGTCCCTATATTTCCTGCTCACCAAAAGTTTCTGCGGTTCGAGTTAGAACAGCAGCATTTTCAGTTTGTAGCCCTGCCCTTCGGGCTAGCCACAGCACCCCGGGTGTTCACAAAAGTGCTGGCTCCACCTCTAGCCACGTTAAGGGCACAGGGCATAACAGTCGTAGCATACCTAGACGTTCTATTACTAATAGATCAGTCGGTGGCTCGTTTGGAGCAAAGTGTACAACCAACTATCTGAAAAGTTTCGGTTGGATTCCCAACCTAGAGAAATCTTCCTTAACCACTTGACGACCGCCTCACGCTGATATACGTCAGCAGAATGGCACGGGCAGGCAAAATCTCGTACCTGGTATGTGATTGCCTTCCCGTGGGCGGGGGGTCCAATCGGACCCCCCCCTCCGGTGCCCGAGGCGGTCGCCGTTGGTCTGGGAGTGATCAGAGATGAGGGGGAGGCTATCCATTTGTGGCCCCCCCCTCGCAATCGCTCCCAGCCAATGAGAATCCTCCCCTGCCTGTGTGTAGTACACACAGGCAGGGGATGTGATGTCATCTCTCCTCGGCTCGGCGGTTTCCGTTCCGGCGCCGAGGAGAGAAGACATCAATGTGAGTGCACAAACACACACACACACACACACACATACAGTAGAACATGCCAGGCACACTTTACACCCCCGATCCCCCCCCGTCATACTGACACCAAGCAGTTATTTTTTTTTTTTTTCTGATTACTGCATGGTGTCAGTTTGTGACAGTTAGGAGTGGTAGGGCAGTTAGTATTAGCCCCCTTTAGGTCTAGGGTACCCCCCTAACCCCCCCCTAATAAAGTTTTAACCCCTTGATCACCCCCCGTCACCAGTGTCGCTAAACGATCATTTTTCTGATCGCTGTATTAGTGTCACTGGTGATGCTAGTTAGGGACGTAAATATTTAGGTTCGCCGTCAGCGTTTTATAGCGACAGGGACCCCCATATACTACCTAATAAAGGTTTTAACCCCTTGATTGCCCCTAGTTAACCCTTTCACCACTGATCACCGTATAACCGTTACGGGTGACGCTGGTTAGTTCATTTATTTTTTTATAGTGTCAGGGCACCCGCCGTTTATTACCGAATAAAGGTTTAGCCCCCTGATCGCCCGGCGGTGATATGCATCGCCCCAGGCAGTGTCAGATTAGCGCCAGTACCGCTAACACCCACGCACGCAGCATACGCCTCCCTTAGTGGTATAGTATCCGAACGGATCAATATCTGATCCGATCAGATCTATACTAGCGTCCCCAGCAGTTTAGGGTTCCCAAAAACGCAGTGTTAGCGGGATCAGCCCAGATACCTGCTAGCACCCGCGTTTTGCCCCTCCGCCCGGCCCAGCCCAGCCCACCCAAGTGCATTATCGATCGATCACTGACACTTACAAAACACTAAATGCATAACTGCAGCCTTTGCAGAGTCAGGCCTGATCCCTGCGATTGCTAACAGTTTTTTTGGTAGCGTTTTGGTGAACTGGCAAGCACCTGCCCCAGGCAGCGTCAGGTTAGTGCCAGTAGCGCTAACACCCACGCACGCACCGTACACCTCCCTTAGTGGTATAGTATCTGAACGGATCAATATCTGATCCGATCAGATCTATACTGGCGTCCCCAGCAGTTTAGGGTTCCCAAAAACGCAGTGTTAGCGGGATCAGCCCAGATACCTGCTAGCACCTGCGTTTTGCCCCTCCCCCTGGCCCAGCCCAGCCCACCCAAGTGCAGTATCGATCGATCACTGTCACTTACAAAACACTAAACGCATAACTGCAGCAGAGTCAGGCCTGATCCCTGCGATCGCTAACAGTTTTTTTGGTAGCGTTTTGGTGAACTGGCAAGCACCAGCGGCCTAGTACACCCCGGTCGTAGTCAAACCAGCACTGCAGTAATACTTGGTGACGTGGCGAGTCCCATAAGTGCAGTTCAAGCTGGTGAGGTGGCAAGCACAAGTAGTGTCCCGCTGCCACCAAGAAGAAGACAAACAGGCCCGTCGTGCCCATAGTGCCCTTCCTGCTGCATTTGCCAATCCTAATTGGGAACCCACCACTTCTGCAGCGCCGTACTTCCCCCATTCACATCCCCAACCAAATGCAGTCGGCTGCATGAGAGGCATTTTTATGTCCTCCCAAGTACCCCTACCCAACGAACCCCCCCCCCAAAAAAAATGTTGTGTCTGCAGCAAGAGCGGATATAGGCGTGACACCCGCTATTATTGTCCCTCCTGTCCTGACAATCCTGGTCTTTGCATTGGTGAATGTTTTGAACGCTACCATTCACTAGTTGAGTATTAGCGCAGGGTACAGCATTGCACAGACTAGGCACACTTTCACAGGGTCTCCCAAGATGCCATCGCATTTTGAGAGACCCGAACCTGGAACCGGTTACAGTTATAAAAGTTACAGTTACAAAAAAAAGTGTAAAAAAAAACACACAAACAAAAATATAAAATAAAAAAAAATAGTTGTTGTTTTATTGTTCTCTTTCACTCTATTCTCTCTATTGTTCTGCTCTTTTTTACTGTATTCTATTCTGCAATGTTTTATTGCTATTATGTTTTATCATGTTTGCTTTTCAGGTATGCAATTTTTTATACTTAACCGTTTACTATGCTTTATTGTTAACCATTTTTTTGTCTTCAGGTACGCCATTCACGACTTTAAGTGGTTATACCAGAATGATGCCTGCAGGTTTAGGTATCATCTTGGTATCATTCTTTTCAGCCAGCGGTCAGCTTTCATGTAAAAGCAATCCTAGCGGCTAATTAGCCTCTAGACTGCTTTTACAAGCAGTGGGAGGGAATGCCCCCACCCCCCACCGTCTTCCGTGTTTTTCTCTGGCTCTCCTGTCTCAACAGGGAACCTGAGAATGCAGCCGGTGATTCAGCCAGCTGACCATAGAGCTGATCAGAGACCAGAGTGGCTCCAAACATCTCTATGGCCTAAGAAACCAGAAGCTACGAGCATTTTATGACTTAGATTTCGCCGGATGTAAACAGCGCCATTGGGAAATTGGGGAAGCATTTTATCACACCGATCTTGGTGTGGTCAGATGCTTTGAGGGCAGAGGAGAAATCTAGGGTCTAATAGACCCCAATTTTTTTCAAAAAAAGAGTACCTGTCACTACCTATTGCTATCATAGGGGATATTTACATTCCCTGAGATAACAATAAAAATGATTTAAAAAAAAAAAAAAAAAATGAAAGGAACAGTTTAAAAATAAGATAAAAAAGCAAAAAAAATTATAAAGAAAAAAAAAAAAAATAAGCACCCCTGTCCCCCCTGCTCTCGCGATAAGGCGAACGCAAGCGTCAGTCTGGCGTCAAATGTAAACAGCAATTGCACCATGCATGTGAGGTATCACCGCGAAGGTCAGATCGAGGGCAGTAATTTTAGCAGTAGATCTCCTCTGTAAATCTAAAGTGGTAACCTGTAAAGGCTTTTAAAAATGTATTGATTTTGTTGCCACTGCACATTTGTGCGCAATTTTAAAGCATGTCATGTTTGGTATCCATGTAATCGGCCTAAGATCATCTTTTTTATTTCATCAAACATTTGGGCAATATAATGTGTTTTAGTGCATTAGAATTTAAAAAAGTGTGTTTTTTTCCCCAAAAAATGTGATTGAAAAATCGCTGCGCAAATACTGTGTGAAAAAAAAAAAATGAAACACCCACCATTTTAATCTGTAGGGCATTTGCTTTAAAAAAATATATAATGTTTGGGGGTTAAAGTCATTTTCTTGCAAAAAAAAAAAAAAATTTTTCATGTAATCAAAAAGTGTCAGAAAGGGCTTTGTCTTCAAGTGGTTAGAAGAGTGGGTGATGTGTGACATAAGCTTCTAAATGTTGTGCATAAAATGCCAGGACAGTTCAAAACCCCCCCAAATGACCCCATTTTGGAAAGTAGACACCCCAAGCTATTTGCTGAGAGGCATGTCGAGTCCATGGAATATTATATATTGTGACACAAGTTGCGGGAAAGACAAATTTTTTTTTTTTTTTTTGCACAAAGTTGACAAATGATATATTGCTTAAAAATGCCATGGGAATATGTGAAATTCCCCCCCAAAATACATTCTGTTGCTTCTCCTGAGTATGGGGATACCACATGTGTGGGACTTTTTGGGAGCCCAGCCGCGCACGGGACCCCAAAAACCAAGCACCGCCTTCAGGCTTTCTAAGGGCGTAAATTTTTGATTTCACTCTTCACTGCCTATCACAGTGTCAGAGGCCATGGAATGCCCAGGTGGCAACCCCCCCCCCCCAAATGACCCCATTTTGGAAAGTAGACACCCCAAACTATTTGCTGAGAGGTATAGTGAGTATTTTGCAGACCTCACTTTTTGTCACAAAGTTTTGAAAATTGAAAAAAGAAAAAAAAAATGTTTTTTGTTGTCTCTTCATTTTCAAAAACAAATGAGAGCTACAAAATACTCACCATGCCTCTCAGCAAATAGCTTGGGGTGTCTACTTTCCAAAATGGGGTCATTTGGGGGGGGTTTGTGCCACCTGGGCATTCCATGGCCTCCGAAACTGTGATAGGCAGTGAAGAGTGAAATCAAAAATTTACACCCTTAGAAATTCTGAAGGCGGTGATTGGTTTTCGGGGGCCCCGTACGAGGCTAGGCGCCTAAAAAGTCCCACACATGTGGTATCCCTATACTCAGGAGAAGCAGCTAAATGTATTTTGGGGTGCAATTCCACATATGCCCATGGCCTGTGTGAGCAATATATCATTTAATGACAACTTTGTGCAAAAAGAAAAATTTGTCACTTTCCCGCAACTTGTGTCAAAATATAAAATATTCCATGGACTCAACATGCCTCAAAGCAAATAGCTTGGGGTGTCTACTTTCCAAAATGGGGTCATTTGGGGGGGGGGGGGTTTATGCCATCTGGGCATTTTTTGGCCTTCAAAACTGTGATAGGTAGTGAGGAGAGAAATCAAACATTTACGCCCTTAGAGATCCTTAAGGCAGTGATTGGTTTTCGGGGCCCGGTACGCGGCTAGACTCCCAAAAAGTCCCACACATGTGGTATCCCCATACTCAGGAGAAGCAGCTAAATGTATTTGAGGTGCAATTCCACATATGCCCATGGCCTGTGTGAGCAATATATCATTTAGTGACAACTTTTTGTAATTTTTTTTTTTTTTGTCATTTTTCAATCACTTGGGACAAAAAAAATGAATATTCAATGGGCTCAACATGCCTCTCAGCAATTTCCTTGGGGTGTCTACTTTCCAAAATGGGGTCATTTGTGGGGGTTTTGTACTGCCCTGCCATTTTAGCACCTCAAGAAACGACATGGGCAGTCATAAATTAAAGGCTGTGTAAATTCTAGAAAATGTACCCTAGTTTGTAGGCGCTATAACTTTTGCGAAAACCAATAAATATACACTTGACATTTTTTTTTACCAAAGACATGTGGCCGAATACATTTTGGCCTAAATGTATGACTAAAATTGAGTTTATTGGATTTTTTTTAGAACAAAAAGTAGAAAATATCATTTTTTTTTCTAAATTTTCGATCTTTTTCCGTGTATAGCGCAAAAAATAAAAATGTCAGAGGTGATCAAATACCATCAAAAGAAAGCTCTATTTGTGGGAAGAAAAGGACGCAAATTTCGTTTGGGTACAGCATTGTATGACCGCGCAATTAGCAGTTAAAGCGACGCAGTGCCAAATTGGAAAAAGTCCTCTGGTCCTTAAGCAGCATAATGGTCCGGTCCTTAAGTGGTTAATACCGCTAAAAAGGCTGGAGTACTTGGGTCTGATCATAGACACAGCACAGGAAAACGTGTTCTTGCCTCAGCAAAGGTCAACTCCATAAGAGAGCTGGTGCAGATGGTCAGGTCAAATGGCGATTCCTCCATTCGCCTTTGCATGAGGTTACTAGGAACCATGGTGGCTTCATTCGAAGCAGTTCCCTATGCCCAGTTTCATTCAAGACTGTTGCAAAACAGTATCCTGTCTGCTTGGAACAAAACAATCTAAGCTTTAGACTTGACAATGCGGCTGTCCCCAAGAGTATCCCAAAGCCTCACTTGGTGGTTACTAACCCAGAATCTGTTGAAAGGAAAATCCTTCAGACCAGTCATCTGGAAAGTGGTAACGACGGATGCCAGCCTTTCAGGCTTGGAAGCAGTACTGGAAAAGACAACTATCCAGGGACAGTGGTCAAGAACCGAAAGAACCTTGCCCTTCAATATCCTAGAGATTCGGGCAGTGCGTCTGGCTCTAAAGGCCTGGACTTTCAGGTTACAGGATTGTCCTGTCAGGATCCAATCCGACAATGCCACAGCTGTGGCCTATATCAATCACCAAGGGGGCACCAAGAGTCTTTCAGCCCAGAGAGAGGTGAACCATATTCTAACTTGGGCAGAAAGGAATGTTCCGTGCCTATTGGCAGTTTTCATTCCGGGAGTAGAGAATTGGCAGGCGGACCACTTGAGTCGCCAGCAGTTATTCCCAGGGGAATGGTCTTTTCACCCCGACATATTTCAGGCTGTTTGGCAAAGATGGGGGACTCCGGACGTGGATCTTCTAGCGTCCAGGTTCAACATGAAGTTAGTCAACTTTGTGGCCAGAACAAGGGATCCACTCGCATGCGGAACAGATGCATTGGTGACCCCCAATGGGATCAGTTCTCACTGATCTCTGCATTCCCCCATTCAGTTGCTGCTTTGACTCCTTTGCAGGATCAAGCTGGAAAGAAAGCCAGTAATTCTGGTGGCACCAGCATGGCCCAGAAGGTCATGGGATGCAGAAATCGTAAAGATGGCAGTGGAGGGCCCATGGTCCCTCCCACTATGTCCAGATCTGCTCTCACAGGGACCGATATTCCATCCTTCCTTACTGTCTCTAAATTTAACGGCTTGGCTATTGAAACCCACATTCTAAAGAAACGTGGGCTTTCCGTGTCAGTTATCTCTACCCTGATTAATGCAAGGAAGCCAGCTTACAGAACTATATATTATAGGGTCTGGAGGGCTTATGTTTCCTGGTGTGAATCCAAGGGTTGGCACCCTCAGAGATTTATCATAGGCAGAATTCTTGCCTTTATACAATTAGGGGTAGAAATTAAATTGGTCTTGAGTACTATTAAAGGCCAAGTCTCTTTATCGGTCTTATTGCAAAGACCACTCACTACACATTCTTTAGTCCAGGGATTTATACAAGGGGTAACGCGGCTTAATCCGCCCGTCAAACCTCCCTTGAACCCTTGGGACTTGAACTCAGTTTTGTCTGTGTTACAAAAACAGCCATTTGAACCGATACAACATATTCCCTTAGTCCTTTTGACAAGGAAGTTGGCATTTTTGGTTGCTATATCCTCAGCAAGGAGGGTTTCAGAATTGGCTGATCTTTCTTGTAAAGAGCCATATTTGATTTTTCATGAGGACAGAGTGGTGTTACGCCCTCGTCCAGACTTTTTGCCAAAAGTAGTTTCAGGTTTTCACCTGAACCAAGATATTGTCCTGCCATCGTTTTTTCCAAAACCATGTTCCAGGGAAGAAAAGTCACTACATTGTCTTGATGTGGTGAGAGCAGTGAAAATCTATTTAAAGGCAACTGCTCAGATTCATAAGACTGATGTCTTATTTATTCTGCCAGAAGGTCCTAAGAAGGGACAGGCAGCGTTGAAATCCACTGTCGCTAAGTGGATTCGGCAAGTGATAATTCAAACTTATGCTTTAAAGGGTAAGATTCCCCCTTTTCAAGTTAAGGCAAACTCTACCAGGGCGGTTAGTGCTTCTTGGGCAGTGCGTCATCAGGCCTCCATGGCTCAGATCTGTAAGGCCGTAACTTGGACTTCAGTGCATACATTCACAAAATGTTATCAGCTGGATGTAAGGAGGTATGAGGATATCGCCTTCGGGCACAGTGTGCTGTAGGCAGCAGTATAGATCCTCAAGTTTGGGGGTACCCTCCGGGTTGTGTCTCTCTCCCCTCAAGTAGCATTGCTATGGGACGTCCCATTAGGTAATTACTTAAGGCTCTGTGTCCCATTATGTACGATAAAGAAAATAGGATTTTTATAACAGCTTACCTGTAAAATCCTTTTCTTGGAGTACATCATGGGACACAGAGGTCCCTCTACTCTTTTTTGGGATTTCAGTATATTGCATTGCTACAAAAACTGATGTGCTCCTGGAAGGAGGAGGGGTTATATAGGGAATGAACTTCCTGGATTGGGTATAACCAGTGTCCATCACCTGAAGGTGGCCTATAACCCATTAAGTAATTACTTAAGGCTCTGTGTCCCATGATGTACTCCAAGAAAAGGATTTTACAGGTAAGCTGTTATAAAAATCCTATTTTTTTAAACCGATAATTCAGTGGGTTATGTTCCTCTTTAAAGAAAACATTTAGGGCTTGTTTACACTTGCTTCAAAATGTGGCATTGGACACTTTTTTTTTTAAGTGCTCTGAATGCCAATTGAAGCCCCTGTCACTAAATAAAATGGTAACCTTACAGTGCTGTTTACATGTTGCATTTGCTTTGCTTTAAAAATGATACCCCATGTTGCTTTATTGGTGCTTCAATGCGTCTCCAAAGCCTCCATAGAAGCCTATGACAAAGCTGGCTACCAGCACCTGCATCTTTTGAGAGTATTTTATTCAGCTTTAGCTTCGCTTTGTTTAGTAGGTATTGCAGGCATGAGATGTCCCAGAATCCACTGGGAAACCAACAAGCCAACCAGAAAGGCATCATCAGCCGTCACTTCCAGTTCTTGTGTGTATATATTCTGGAAGTGCCTGGTGCAGACAGCACATCTGGTGTGCAGCGTGGAGCAGCAGGAGAATTAGGGAGGTCCGGACCTGAGGAACTAGCAGGTGGCACACACTGTGTGCAGCATGGGAACGCTATAGCGGAAGGTGAGCGGGGACCGGAGAGAGCGGACTGAGCGGCAGAGGATCAGCATAGCTGGGGGACTGCAGCAGGATAAACTAGCAATGTCACAATATAGCAAGAGGTGAGTGGAGACTGGAGAGAGGAGAGGATCAGCAAACCAGACCTGGAAGTTACTATGCAGGGGATCAGCAGAGCGGGGCTACTACTGAGCAGGGGGATCAGCCATTGCTGGGGGTTACTACTGAGAGGGGCATCAGCTGAGCTGGGAGTACTACTGAGCAGGGGATCTGCTAAATGAGGTTACCAATGAGCTGGGGATCTGCTGAGTTGGGGTACTACTGAGCTGGGGTTCTGCTGGGCCCCTTTATAACAAATAGAAAATCCCCCCCCGGACAATTGCCAAGCTTCATTAAGTCATTAAAGCACCATTGAGGTATCACTAAAGCATTAAAAAAAAAACACATAAAAAAGGCATGTTGAAGAGGTAGGCGCTTTAATGTGTGTTGAAGTCGTAGCCAGTGTAATTGAGCCCTTATACACCAGCAGTTGTCACAGAAGCTGCTGATTAACTGGTACCCAGGAGCGGACTGATAACTCATGGGGCCCCCCGGGCAATAGGAGATTATGGGACCCCCAGGCAATCAGAGATTATGGGGCCACACAGTATACAATCACACAGTATACACATACATATACACACAGTACACACAGACAGATGTAAAAAAAACAGATTTATACATACTGTCCCTGGTTTTACTGAGGCTGGCAGCCCTGATGGGGCCCCCTAGTGGCCCAGGGCCCTCGGGCAGTGCCCGAGTCGCTCAATGGTCAGTCCGCCCCTGCTGGTACCCATACACGTTAGTCCAGATATCAAAAAGTTCTACAATTACTCATCATCTGTAGGACTTGCATGACAATGAGGCAGTGCAGAGAAGTATGACAGTGTGAGAGATGTAATAGCAGAATGTGACCAATAAGATTTTAGCTTTCAATACCCAGCAGTCAGAGCGGTAAAAAAATTTGAAGTGGTTGCTATTTGTTACTGCACTTTATTTTAAAGCGATAGTAAACTGCAGTGGATGAAAAAAAAAATCCCCTGCCAGGCCATATCATAATGTGCTAGTATGCATTGCATACCAGCACATTATGCAAGACTTACCTTCGTACGAAGCCCTCCAGCGCCGCACTTTTACCGCTGAGAGAGCTGAAGTCTTCCTCGATCTTCCTTTCATGTTTGCGTCCTCCAGCAACATGAGTGGCCTGAGTGCAATGACATCACTCCCACGCATGCATGAGGGAGCAGCCCTTTACGGCACGGACTCTTGAGGTCCGGCGCTGTATGCTGGACCTTTAGAGCGCATGCACCAATAACGTTACTGGCAGCATGCACTCCGCAAATTCAGGAGATATTCACAGTACCTATTTTTTTTTAAGTGATAGTAAACCCTATTCTACCCTGTCCTCCGGCTACAATAGGGTTTACTACCACTTTAAAAAAAAAATGAAAAATGGCCCTCGGGAGCTTTATGCCATAATAAGTCAGTATGCTCAGTATTATATTAGCACATTATGGCAGACTTACCTGCCAAACAATTCTCATCAGCATTCTCCATCTTCTCCCATTCTTCCTCTCAGATCCAGCCACCTCCTCAGCTGCTTGGCTGGCTGGCCTGCAATGACGTCACTCCCATGCATGCACATCATCACTGCACGTAAAATGTACACTGAGCTGGGCATGTGAAGCTCTGTGTATAGTAACATTAAAAGATGGGGAGAAGCAGTTATGACAGAAGAAACCAACAGGGTCACTTCTGATACAAGAATCCTAAGCAGGTGTATGTGTGTGTGTTTTTTTTTTTTTGTTTTTGTACAATAAAAGTTCACTTTAAGGTTCGGTTCACACTATTGCAGGCTGTGTGTCCTGTATTTGCTCAGCCATGGCAGCACATTTATTTGAATGGGCTGCTGTTGTGCGTGAAATGCACAAAAAAGGTGCACACACCTTTTTAAAAATGTGGCCGCAGGGAGACTGCATATTCTTTTTGACCATGCCGTTTCCCTGCGGTTTTGGCACCCGTGATCCCGCTGCGGGCTGAGATGTGTGGGAGTGCCATACAGAATAAATGGCAACCCCACACGTCTCCGAAGAGCAGTGCAATGCGGGTTTGAGAATCGATAGGATAACCGGAACGCACAGCCTGCAATAGTGTGAACCAAGCCTAAATACAGAGCACAGCAACACTTGAAATCAATCCACAAATTATGTGCCATTTGGCAAACTTCCAATTACGAGAAATCTAGGGTCTAATAGACCCCAATTTTTTCAAAAAAGAGTACCTGTCACTACCTATTGCGATCATAGGGGATATTTACATTCCCTGAGATAACAATAAAAATGATTTAAAAAAAAAAAATTAAAAAAAATGAAAGGAACAGTTTAAAAATAAGATAAAAAAGCAAAAAAATTATAAAGAAAAAAAAAAAAAAAAAAAAAAGCACCCCTGTCCCCCCTGCTCTCGCGCTAAGGCGAACGCAAGCGTCAGTCTGGCGTCAAATGTAAACAGCAATTGCACCATGCATGTGAGGTAACACCGCGAAGGTCATTAGGTTTACCATGATCTAATTAATCTGTAATTTATTGCAGCAAGACTTCAGGGAGAAACTTACATGGTCTCTGGGAGTGTACTTCCTAAAGTCTTTTGTTGAGATGCTTCTACTTATTAATCACATTCCAGATCCATTCCTAAATCTGGTGGCTTCCTGCATGTGTGCAGCAGCAAAGAGCATGCAGTGGGTGTGTTTTGGGACTTCTCCTTAACAGTACAGATGGGGCTCTCAGCAGAGGCGTAACTAGAACCTTCTGGGCCCCGGTGCAAGAAACCATGAAGGGACCCCGGGCTGAGGCCCTTCCCTCTTTGCCCGAGGCCTTTTACTCCTGTCCCATAGCAGGACCCTTGATTGCGGTCCCATAGCAGGACCCTTTCACATGTTCTGCAGTGGGCCTCCTTCCTGCTATCTTGGGGCCGCCCCATGGTGGGTGAACGCCAGGGCCCAGTCGCAAGGATAAACTTTCCTACCCTGGCAGTTCCGCCACTGGGGCCAGTAGTTTTTATATTTTTGTTATTTTATCTAGGGGCAACAGGACCTAGGTCAGTCATAGTAGGTGGTCAGGTGTAATTAATACTTTGTTGACCCTAATGGAGTCCTCTGCCCCTCCTCCCTCTTCTGGAACTTGTAGTTCGGCTTTTTCTGGATCCCCTTCCCCCATGACAGGTCCTCTGCCCCCTCCCACTGACTGGT
The DNA here is from genome assembly GCA_037952835.1 of Lithobates septentrionalis. Taxonomy (NCBI): domain Eukaryota; kingdom Metazoa; phylum Chordata; class Amphibia; order Anura; family Ranidae; genus Lithobates; species Lithobates septentrionalis. Next base: position 178,982 of record JBBDGP010003796.1, read on the forward strand.
GTAGGACTCAGGAACAGGAAGGCAGGGCCGGCTCAGTGATGGGGTTACCAATCTCTAATCCCTTCTCCAATGACAGGTCTTCTTTACCCCTCCCAATGGCCAGTGAAAGGTTCAGGGACAGGAGGGCGGATCAGACTCAGTGACAGGGGCACGTGGCTACCAGTCTCTAATCTCCTCTCCCATGGCAGGTTCTCTTTACCCCTCCCACTGATTGGTATAAGGCTCAGGGACAGAAGAGTGAATGGGTTCAGGGACAGGGGGCGGGGTTACCAGTCTCCTAATCCCCTGGTCCTCCCCCCCCCCCCCCCCACTGATTGGTATATGGCTCAGGGACATGGCACGGGGTTACAATTACCATACCAGTCTGGCTCATGCCTGCTCCCGCTGTTCTTTCACTGTCCAGGGGGGACGCTGTCTGCTCCTCTCCCGCACTACCACACTGTCATATCTCACTCCCCACCTCCTCCGATGCTCCCTTGCACCCTGCTGGGTACTATGGATTTTGGCACAGGGGAGCTGCATGGGGTCCGGTCACAATTGAGACCCCTATAGCTACACCCTTGGTTCTCAGGACACAAGACTACCCACAAACATGACCACAGTGAACCTGGACAAACATCACAATCTTTAGACTCTTTACATTGCATGTATATTAAGGGTTGAAACTGCTGTGAGGTTAAGGCTGCTACCCGGCCAAACTGGATTTATTTCCAATATTATTATTAGTAAAATCATCATCGTTATTTATTTTCCGAAAAGGTGGCAACCCTATGTGAGGCGCACTAAATATGACTGGTAGGTACAATCAGATTAGGGTGCTTCCAGCAGACATTTCCTTTTGATATATTCAGTCTTGGCACCAGCAGCTTGGAGCCTTAATTTTTTTTTTTTTGTGAAGCTTCCAGTATTGGGAGAACTGGTGTAGATGCTGCAGTCACCCTAAACTTAAGTGCTTGTAAACAATCACTTTGTAAAACAACCCATTCATTTCAAAATCGATATAGAAGGCAAAACATTTTTGTATAGATATATAAAAAAAAAAAAACATTATAAAATATCTATTTTCCCTTTTTTTTTTTTTATATATATAAATGATCCCATTCCCTCTGTTCCCAGCTGTATAAGAGCTGGGGGGGGGGGGAACAGCAGCACACTGAGCTTCCCAGTGAATGGCTGTGTGTGTGTGGGGGGGGGGGGGGGGCGTGTCAGGACAAGTCTGATCATTGGAGGAGAGGATACTGAGTTCCTAACATAGATAGAGAACTGACTATGCTGTGTTCTTCTGCTTAGTGTGGTCAGTTTTTAGTAGGAAAGCAGAGGTACATGCAGGAACACCAGGGATTTCACACAAAGGAAGCAAGATAAAGAGAACAGGATACTTTCTCATACAAGTACATGGTACAGCAGCCACATATCAGGAATATGAAATGTTGGGGTAACAAATGCTTTAACTAAGTAAAAAGTACCCCCTAAACAAAAGCCCCCCCAATGAACACTTAATTACCCAACACTAAAGCAGACCATACACTGATCAAAAGATCGAAAGAAGACGATTGTCTGACATGCCGGAAAACTTTTCATGATCAGCGACTGCAGCTGCTGACCAATATATTCTGACAGCTGAGGGAGCCGCAGTCACCATATAATGTCCTGATGGGAGAGATGCACGCGCAGCCACTAAATGCAAAACCAGCTAGATTCACACCTTGTGTGTTTTCAGAAGCTCAGGAACGCATGACGAACACTTTAACATGGTTTCCTATGGGCCCCGTTCACATCTCTGCAGTGTGTTTTTGGAAGAGGTGCAGGGACTTTTTTTTTTGTCTTTACGTGGAATGGTGCGTTTTGGGGGTCCGTAGAGTTCAATACGGTACATTTTCCTTTAAACATCCATGTACATGCGTTTTTGGTAGGGTTTTGTGTTTAATGACCAGTCTCCTACAAAAAAATAAAAAGCATGCAGAATGAAAAATGCATCAAAAACATGTTGCAAAAACGCACCAATAAAAATGCATGAACGCACATGCACGGGTGTAAACCTGTTGTTACAGAGAGTGTAACCTTTTTGAAGGGCCTTGATCTAGGTGGCCTGTGCCCCACTGCCACGAAAACAGAAAAGGTGAACTCCAAATATCCTAACCCCCAGTCCGCACCTTGCTGCCGATATAGCAGTCTATACTCTGCAATACACAGCCCCGGAGTGAGCATCCATCATAATGCTCCCAATGGCAAGCACTCATTGGTAAGCGTGACCACGTGACTGTGCTGACCAATGAGAAGCTCTTTTCTTCTGGGACACCTTACTCGAAAAAGAAGTCTCAGATGTGCTTCTCATCAGTCTGCACAGCCAGGTGACCATGCTGACCAATGAGAAGCACATTGCCATTGTGAGCATTATAATAGATACTCGCTCTGGGGTTGTGGTGTAAGGACCGCTGCGCTGGCAGCAGGGGGCATCACGGTCACTATATGCAGAGGGGTCTGGAGGTCACAATTTAATTTTTTTGTGAAAAGATGTGCTTACTCTTTAAGTTCTGTGCTTGTCTCTTTTATCAGAGGCATCTACAGTATAGAGCAATATGGGACAAACAGACACAGCAGGCGATAAGATGATCTACAGACCAAATACTGCAATGAATGTCCACAATGTGAAAAGAAACAAAGTTTAGGAGGGTGGACAGCACCAGGAGTAAAAACCTTTATGTATATAAGCAGGTGTGTCCCCAAAGACACCACCAAAAAAATTATATATATATATATATATATCAGTAATACCTCAGCTTGTCAGTAAGGTGGTTTACGAGCACTTGGCAATACGAGCTTTTATTTTTAAAAAATCCTGACTTGTTTTGCGAGCGTCGATTAGCAAAACAAGCAGGATTCAAGCCTCTGGGGTGTGCAGTACCGCATTTGGGGTGCCGGTGACACTCGGAGCCGTTCGAAAAAACTCAGTTCCCCAGTGTCTCCGAGCCTCTCAGAGTGCATCCAAGCAGCTCCGAGTGTTTCCGAATGTCTCTGGCGCCCCCCTCACCTCTGGTTACATGCGGTACTGAACTTTTATCATTTTGTTCCCACAAATAGAGCTTTCTTTTGGTGGTATTTGATCACCTCTGGGATTTTTATTTTTTGCTAAACAAATAAAAAAAAAAAAAACTGAAAACTTTGAGAAAAAAATGTTCTGTTACAAAACTTTCTAAATAAGTACATTTTCTCCTTCACTGATGGCCACTGATATGCAGCACTGATGTGTACACATAGGTGGCACTGATGGACACTGATAGGTGGCATGGATATGGATGGGCACTGATAGGTGGCACTGATGTACTGCAATGTATGGTACTGACGGATGGCAATCAGTGGCAAACAATAATGCCTGCCAATCAGTGATGTGCATTGTGGGCACTGATTGGCATCCCTGGTGGTCTAGGGTGGCATACCTGGTGGTGACATCCCTGGTGGTCCAGTGTGGGCATCCATGGGGGTGCTGCACTGATAATCAATCTAATCAATCAGCACAGACCGCCCCCCCCCCCCCCCCCCCCCCCCCCCGTCAGAGGAGCAGCCGATCGGCTCAAATCATCTCACCACTGGTTTCTTAAACATGACAATGAGGTCCCTGTACTCCAATGGCCTCCACAGTCACCAGATCTCAATCCAATAGAGCAGGGGTCTCCAAACTTTTTAAACAAAGGGCCAGTTTACTGTCCTTCAGACTTTAGGGGGGCCAGATGTTGGTGTAAGTGGGAGGAATAGTGTCTCATCATTGGTATCAGTAGGAAAAAGAGTACCCCATCATTGGTGTCCGTAGGAAGAATGGTGCCCCAAAGTTAGTGTTAGTGGGAGGAATAATGTCTCATATCAGTGAGAGGAACAGTGCCCCAAAGTTTGGAGATCGCTGCAATAGAGCACCTTTGGGATGTGGTGGAACGGGAGACTCACATCATGGATGTGCAGCTGACAAATCTGCAGCAACTGCGTGATGCTATCATGTCACTAAGGTCCAAAATCTCTGAGGAATGTTTCCTACACCTTGTTGAATCAATGCCACGAAGAATTAAGGCAGTTCTGAAGGCAAAAGTGGGTCCAACCCAGTACTATCAAGGTGTACCTAATAAAGTGGCCGGTGAGTGTGTGTATATTATATATATATATATATATACACACACACATACATATACAGTCAGGTCCATAAATATTGGGACATTGACACAATTCTAATCTTTTTGGCTCTATACACCACCACAATAGATTTGAAATGAAGCGAACAAGATGTGCTTTAACTGCAGACTTTCAGCTTTAATTTGTAATTTGAGGGTATTTACATCCAAATCAGGTGAACGGTGTAGGAATTACAACAGATTAGAATTGTGTCAATGTCCCAATATTTATGGACCTGACTGTGTGTAGATACGATAGATAGATAGATAGATAGATAGATAGATAGATAGATAGATAGATAGATAGATAGATAGATAGATAGATAGATAGGAGCAAGGGGATTACAGTACAATGAGCACAAGATATTTCTTCACCAAACATAGATTTTTTCCTATCACAGTAGGTGACCAGTACTGGTGCTCCTCAGTTCAGAACTGATCCAATCTATAGATCCCTGTGAAACTTGTATTCACCATTGCACATTACAAAGCAACAGAAATAGTTTCACGCCTCATTCTCACCAGGAGGTGTGTCCAAGCATGTGCGCTTTTTTTTTGCATGTTCCCACGCGTTATGTTTGACAACCCATTTATTAAAAGAAAACATGATTTTTGAAATCGCCACACCATAATACATGATACTGCGGTACTGTGCATTTTGGTGCGCATTCTTGCCCGATGTGCTATTAGCAAGTAACAGCCATAGGGCAGGGTGTTTTTTGTGCGGTGTGGGAGACCTTGCAATTCTGCATATGTTCCCGCACTGCACCGCCCTCCATGTTCTCGCTCTTTCTCAAACCAGTGTAAAATAGATCTGATTAAAGGGGGTGAATAAGGTTCAGGAGGGCAGTTTTTTTCAATATGAAACTGAAATCAAGAACACGGGGACATGACCTGAAACTAACTGGAGGGAAGTTCAAAACTAATCTTAGAAAGTATTATTTTACTGATAGAGTAGTTGATGCTTGGAATAAACTACCAGCAGGGGTAGTGAGACAGTTAAAAGTAAATGGCTTCACACATGCTTGGGACAAACATAGATCTATACTCTAATAAAATTATTGAAAAAAAACAAAAACAAAAAAATAAAAACAAAACAAACAAAGAAAAAATAAAACAAAACAAAAAAGAAAGAAATAAAACAAAAAATAAATAAATAAAACAAAATAAAAAAATAAAACAAAACAAAAAAGAAAGAAAACAAAAAAGAATAAATAGACTACTCTGCCTTTTTCTGCTGTCACTTTTCTATGTTTCTCTATACCAGTGATGGTGAACTTTGGCACCCCACATGTTTTGGAACTACATTTCCCATGATGCTCATGTACTCTGCAGTGTAGTTGAGCATCATGAGAAATGTAAAAAAAAAAAAAGGGAAATGGGAAAGGTTCGCCTTCACAGCTCTATACTGACTAGCAAATAATCCTGAGCTGTCATAAATCACATCTGTCTGATCATCTATTGTTCTAATAAATAAGATCTGTAATAGAAATAGATGGAGAAATCACCCAATCCCATCACTGTGTAATCATCATAGAGAAGACATAAGATCATCACCAACATCAGCAGAATGATTTCTATTGTCAGGAATGAGGACATTTCATGGAATAATGATGACAGATCCTCTTTCTATCTCCAATGTAATCCTGCACAGATCTCTCACCTTACATGTCACCCCCATCCCCCACTCTCCTCCTCTCCTCCATGCTCATTGGCTGCTGCACACACAAGGGACCCCGCCCCCTAGCCTCTGGGGCTGATGGGAGTTGTAGTCCCAGGATCTCCTCCCTGCAAAGCCAAGCTATCCCAGCATGCCCTGCAATCCATTCGGTGACAAACATCCAATCAGAGCTGGGACTCGGCATTGAGCTGTCTGGACTTGTAGCCAGTAAGAGATTTCTGCTTTATAAGCACTACAAGTCCCATAATGCCTTTGGGGGGAGCTGAAGAGGTGAGCCAATGAGAGGTGAGAGTCAGCAGCCCCGCCCACTCACATGGTAGAAGCAGGTAAGATCTTTGTTGGGGTAAAAGTTGTGTGTTTGGTGTGTATAGAATCATCCATGTGTGCTGGGGGAGGGGGAGATCCATTTCTATGGAGAGGAGAAGAGATTTCTTCCTGGATCCCCCTTTATCACATCATAGGGGGGATGGGGGATAGGAAGTGTTACTTTGTGTAGACTTTTCTCATCTCCTATCAGTGGAGGACACAGGTCGTACATATCTGCAGATTTTACATGTTACTAGTCCTTAGAAGAATTGTCTCTGCCTCTCTCCTAAATAGCCAGTGACATTGGAGATATTAGTGCCCATCAAAGGGTTAAAATGAGCTCAAGACTGCATAAGCTTTTTATTAAAAGTTAAATAAGTTTGTTTCTTTTCTTTTCCCCCCTTGTGCGTGTTTTGTTAAAGCAGACCTTTCCCTAAATTAAAAGACATTTTTACATTTATTATTATTGTTTATACATTTTTTGTTTTCCTTATCTTTTTTTTTTTTTTCTTTCTACTTCCGGCTTTCTCTGAAGGTAATGATGATGTAACCTCAGCCACACCGATATCACATGAGAAGGTAAAGTCAGCATTGCCTTCAGGGAAATCCCGTATCTAAATGACAAGATCTCACAGTGTTGTCCCACTGCGCACGACGAAGCACACAACGCCATGCACTCCATCTCACGCATGCACTGTACAATACAACAGCCATCTGAAAGTTAAAAAATGAATTTTTGGATGATGGACTTTAAAGGCATAACACACGTATATATTAAAAATATATTTATTACAAAATTCAAATCAAGACAATTACACAAAATGTCATAGATTATTCACAAGATGTGCCTATGAGCACCTATGAGCATTATATAGAATAATAATAATAATATTATATAGAATAATAATAATTGAAAAATCAGAGGACCACACTACAATATTGGAAAAATTGTAAAACCATCATCCAAAAATTCATTTTTTAACAATCTAAATGATCGTGGCAATCTTTTACAAAAGTGTTGTATCCACAGTACCACTCTGTGGTGATACAAATTTTTAACCACAGCCATCTGAAAGTGTTACTAAACCCAGGACCCTGCATTCAATATATCTGGTCTCCCCCAGTACACAGAACATGGAAATGCAATTATTTTAGTAAATATAAACTTCTAAAAAACGTTTCTCATCAGCAGTCTTGTGAATTCTATCAGTGTCTGGTTAAAGCTTGTAGGAGGAGTTTTAATTCTCCTCGATTCCCCTATGAGACTACATGACTCCTGACCCTCAGTCTGGACAGTGCTGATTGGCCCTGTGCTGATCACATACACCCTCCCAAGAAAAAAAAAAACCTCTCTAGCAATACACACCAAACTGAGCATGTGCAGAGTGCATCCAAGGCTCTGTTGTATCAGCAGATAGATTGGGGACAGTGGAAGAAGGCAAGGAACAGAGAAGACAGGATCAAACAGCCTTTTCACACAATGCGCAGGAGCAACCCCTTAGGTTCCGCAGTGAGTATAACGAGCATGCTTTACTGCATATACAGACTGATTTTACTGTTGTGGATTTAGTAACACTTTAAGTGCTGTTAAAGTGGAGCTTTATGTAAATGATAAAATGGGTGAACCGGCAGGATTTTGAATGCAGAAGAGGCATGCTTGGTCTCTCCTGTGTTAAACTTATCTACCTGCCTACTTCTGTATAGTGATCTGTGACAAAGTCAACCGAACTTCCACGCATACATGGGAGTGATGTCATATCTGCCCGGCCAATGAAAGTGACCGATGCTCGATACTTGGAAGCTGGAGCCAAGGTGAGTATAGAGTTCCCCTTTAAGCCACCAGCAATTTTAACACTGAGATTCCCAGAAATGCTCCAGAAGAGGTAAATATGGATGTTTAAAGTGTAACTAAGGGCAAAACTTTTTTTCTATTAGTTTTGGATAGAGTGGAGAAGGATTGGAACACCTGTCAGTTTTTATTGCTGCCTGCATCCCCATTAGGGAGAGTCACCCTCTCTATTTGTCCTGATTACCAGTATCATTGAAAGTAAAAGACAATCCCAAATTCTGGGTTGTCCCCAGAAAAGTAACAGAGGGGAAATGTTCTAATGGGGACATTAGTTCTGGTGACCTGGGGGTCCCCAATGAATTTCCTTTCACTTCCTGTTTTGGCTATAGGACAGGAAGTGAAGGGGCATCTCCACATTGGGACAAAGAGGGCAACAATAAACCTTACAGGGGTTATAACCTTCCCTTACTATATCCAAAATGAAAAAAAAAAATTGCCTATTTTCCAAAAAAAGTTTATATGGAATTTTACCAGTTACTAGAGGTGGAGGCTGCATTAGGTTTCCTAATTCAGGCTTTCCCCCCCATCATTTTCACCTGGTGATCCTGCTGGTAGCACAATTCTTTTCTTGGAGTGACAACACTCGCTCCTGCACTGTAATTATGGAGGTGCAGAGTTGTTACCCTAGGCTGCCTCCGTGATTTGGACCACAAATTCCTCCCCTCCTCCACATCCCCATTACGTAGGGAGGATGTGTTCTGCAGTTCACAGAAGATGGCTGAAACATTGAGGATTCAGTGAAGAGGACACTGGGTTTTTGGCAGGATCCACGGGTATCAACTAATGCAGCCACCGCATCCAAGGACTGGAAAGCTGCAATCTATTACATTTTTGTTGTTGGGTTTAGATATCATTAGAGATGGAAGTAGTTGTCAAGAGACGACTTGCACCTTGTTTAGTACACCATGTGACCAACACACTTAAAGTCTATAGTTGGGTACAGAGAATATTTGTGAGTGAATTTTGGAGGAAAGACATTCCAGATAACAGTCTTCTGCCTCTTTTTAGGGTGCTATGAAGGTTGTGAGAAATATACATTACCTGTCCAGAGAGAGAACTTGCTGAGCTTATCTAATATGGTGAAGGAGAGAGAGCAGTTGGCAGAAGCCATATTAAATCATGCCCTGGAGATCATCTGCTTGTTGACGGTGGAGGTAAGGAGGGTTGGCTGAAGGAGTAACATGGGGAACCAGCACCGGAACTAGATGTCCCCTTTAAGGGCAATATATTGGATACAAATAGAACTTCATATGATTTATCTTGTGTATAAATGGGACTAAGGAAATTTAGTTAGTCTCCTCTGATCTGTACTGCCCCCAACAGATAATTTAGTTGCAATTTAGCTTAAGAGAGAAGTATTGGAAAACATTTTTTTTCCCCATTATCATACTTACCTAGGTGGATGCAGCATCTGTCCCCTGGCGTCTCTGCACCGAGCCACCGAATATTGCCGATGGCTCGTTTCTCTCGGCTCCCACGAGCGGAGGGCTGCTGCCTGTCAATCAGCATCTCTCCTGCTCTGCTCCTCCTCGCTCATTGGAGCGCTGAGCTGTGGAGGGGCAGAGAGCGTCCGTCTCAGCGGCTCACTGAGATGGCCATCAGTCCAGGCACCTGGCGGATCCAGATTCCCAGAGTCGGGATGACGCGGTGCCTGGACTGATCTGTGTGACATCAGCGGAGAGCGGACTTCAGACCGCTCTCTGCTAAAAACGGGTCACAGGAGTGCAAAACTAATTGCACTCCTGTGACCCATAGGAGGAGCCCAGGCTGGACTTCTCTTTTAACCACTTTCCAACTGCAATACATATACAGTATATACGTTGCGGTTTGCACGTGGTTTACCAGAATTATGGCTCAAGCTATCAGCCATAACCCCAGTACTGTATTTTGCCATTTTGCCCAAAAAACAATTGGTGCGGCCCGGCTTTGATACTCTTTGAATGCCTCTATGGCAGTGATGGCGAACCTTGGCACCCCAGATGTTTTGGAACTACATTTCCCATGATTCTCAACTACACTGCAGAGTGCATGAGCATCATGGGAAATGTAGTTCCAAAACAACTGGGGTGCCAATGTTCGCCATCACTGCTCTATGGCCTTGGAGGACTGGACCAATGTCGTGACGTCCCTTCTGGTCCAGGCTGGAAGTAAATTTTTTTATTATCTTCTCCGATCTTTAGCTTTTAAAGGTAAATAGGAGATTTGGGGTCTTTTTGACCCCAGATCTCTCCATAAGGCTGGGTTCGCCCTATTGCGAATTAGATGCGGGTTTCCCTGCATCTAATTCGCATGACAGGAGAGTGTGCCCGGGGCTGGTTCACACACCTCCAGGGCGGCCGTAGTCCGCATTTGGAAAGAGTCCTGTGTCCGTCTTTGGTTCCGATTCAGGTGCGAATTCAGGCAAGAAAATTTGGACCTGATTTGCACCAGAATCAGTAAACAAGGATGCACTGGGCCCCCTGCTGTGAGCTGCCGCAGCAGTATGTGTGAACCCAGCTTAAAGAGGACCTGTCATCCTTATTTCTATTACAAGGAATGTTTACATAAAATTGCAAATGGAAATGCAAGTTCCCGCTATGTAAAGAGTAAAGGGGCCTTAGAAGTGAAGTTACTTTCATAAAGGGTTTCTTTCTCTTTGTGCAGGATTATATTATTGTGAAGAGACCTGATGGGACCCGATGTGCATTCAGCATTCGTGCCGCAGTGGTCAAAAGTAATACCTGTGACTCCACTTCAGGATGTCCGGAGCTCTCGTTTACTCTCCTGGGAATGGAGGACAAGACTCAAAGGATGATTGCGCAGCTGGCCAACAAAATCATTAAGCTGTTGACTAGGAAGGTAGGAAATTCATTAATAAATTAAATATAAATATATATATAATTTTTTTTCTCTCTACCAGACTCTGGTGGAGTGCTTGTTATTATCTATACAGCTTTGGGTCTTTGCTTCTTCCACGTTTCTAGCAGTCACCACATCATTTTCTCCTTGTATACCTGTTCTTCCTATATAAAATGTTTTGTGCTCCCCTTTTATTGTAGGGGACATGTGAGGCTGTTGCTGTTCATTTCTCTAAGGATGAATGTGAATATCTTCAAGAACATGGAGCTCAATCTAAAAACAGCCAGGATGCCTTTACCATCGGTGAGAAAACTGATAAACAAATGAATCAGATTTTTGTTTTCAGATTTACCAAAACCATGTAGTGCAAGGGCCTGCCTGATTGCATACAAATTGAAACTCCTAAGGTTTGACCTCATATTATATGGTTTTGGTAAATAATATGAAGACAAAAATCTGCAGAAAATCTAATAGTGTGTATGGGGGTCAAAATGTCAAAGATCTCAGAGACAAACATACAGCATCTTTTTAGTTTATTATCAAGCAAGCTGCCGGCATCTAGAAATGGTAATTGTATTTAACCAGCATCCTGAAAAAATTTACATTTTTGTTTTGCTTTCCTCCCCAAAAAAGTAGCAGTATACTTTTTGTACCTAGACACTCCTGTGCCTTCCGTCTCCTAGCTGCATATCTGCATTCCTTGCTTTTCCTGCTAATCAAACCATATTTAGAGTGAGATTTGGTAATTTGCTGTGCTGATCAATATTATCCTTGCTGTAGAGCAGGGATATGCAATTAGCGGACCTCCAGCTGTTTAAAAACTACAAGTCCCATCATGCTTCTGCCCTTGGCTGTCATGCTTGTGGCTGTCAGAATCTTGCTATGCCTCATGGGACTTGTAGTTCTGCAACAGCTGGAGGTCCGCTAATTACATATCCCTGCTGTAGTGGAAGCTGTACCTGAGGACCTGCAGTGCAAGTATTTCCCTGCTTCTGCTTCATTCATTCTGTGAACCTGAGCTTCCTCCATTTCTTTTGCTGCTTTCTAATAATTACCCTACCAGTCATCAGGAGGGAAGCTCTAACATGAGAAAGCTAAGCCCTTTCAGTGTTCTGAAATACAACAATCTGCTTTTGGGGATAAATATAGTGTGACAGCAGGCAGGTAAAATCGCCTGGTTGCATCCAGGATGGCTAATATGCGTCCCATTCTATGCCAATTTGTACCACTAGGGGGAAGTGCTGAGAGTCCTGCAGGGGTAGATTTAATGAGCTCAGCTTAATTAAGTTGGCTCATTAAGGCCTCTATAAAAACTCCCATTATGCAAAGGGAGTTGCTCCATCCTGGAACCAGTTTTTCCTGTTTAGACTGGGGAGTGTGAAACCTGTCTGTGCAGTGAGACAACGCCTGTGTGGCAAGCCTCCCAAAAAAAAAAAAAAAAAGTAGCAGTGTATTTCTTGTACAGGGAGATAGGTGCTGGGGACAGCACAAGGCTGCACCTAGCTGATAGCCATGGAACCTGTGTGTAGTAAGTGGCCAAGTTGGCAAGGATTTATTCATGTTTCTTTTTGTTTTTTTGTTTTTGGACCATTGTAAATAGTGTAATTAAACTGCACCTTTTTGTTTTTTTCACCTTCACTGTTTGTGCCTAATTTTTGTGTAGTGAACTCATCCAGAGGGTCACACACATCTGTTGCCGAGCCAACCCCCTCATAATAGTAAAAAATAAACTTTTGGTTTTCTCCAGCATATAATATTATTTTTTTTTTTATTATTATTTATTTTCATTTTTGTTTTGTATTTATGATTTTTCCCCAGTTGTCCTCTTGAGCCTTAAAATCTTTCTATCCAGTTAAAAGTCTGTTGCACTGATTTATTGTTCACCTGTCATTCGAGAAAAATACATGAAGACCACTGAATCTGCTGGTTGCCTGGCCATACCAATAAGGGAGAGGACCAAGGGAAAACAAGAGAGTGGTCTCCCTTGGTCCAAAAAGTGGCTACTGTGGATATGGTGGGCAATAAAGGGGAAATGATATATGTAAAAATGTGAAAGTTTATTGGAAAGATTTTTTTTGGTTGCCTGGCCATGTCTGTCTTCAATCGGACCTAAAAAGTAATGCAAAAGTAAAAAAGGTCAAAATGCCTTGTCTCTATAATTGTTACGGGTCAGTGACTTGAAAGATACTGAAGCCAGGCAACTATGATTTTCAGAAGGAGAGGTCTGTGTATGTAAACCCCAACAATCTACTTCTCATATTTGCTTAAATATACTTTTGAAAATGTTTTGTCCTATCTGTTTGAGTGCAAAAAATGCCTGTTGATCCTGCATAAAATCTTGTGAGCGAGTACCTTCCTATGCTTTTTGTCTGTGTTGAGTGATAGGTTAGCATTGTTCCCCGTTTTTCTCTTTTCTTCCTACAGTAGACCTCCCCACTATGCTATGGGGGAAGAGGAGAGTACAGTAGTTGTCAATGCACTCCACTGATTTATTTTTTTGGGGAAAATGGTGTAGGATGTTTATTGAAAATACAACTTAATGTGAAGTTTTATTTGAATCTGTTCTAGAACAGCCAACAGCCCCAGTGCAGCGAAGTACAGAACAAAGTTACCCCATCAGATGTTACATTAAGGAGGAGCCAGAAGAAGAACAACCTCATTCTTCCACTGGTAAGTATTCAATGCATGGTTTATAAAGAATTTCGATTAGTAATATACATGGCTTTGTACTAGGTGATGTGTTGGATTATCTTGAAGCACATTAACATGCTAATGACCTTTTTAATTCAACAGAGTGTACACTGGGAATGTCTTAAGCATGTTTAGGGAGCCCGTACTGGTAACCTTTGGTCAAGCTGATACCGGTGCTTGTAAGGCAAGGCACAAGCACACTGTAAAATATTATCCTTAAGTGAAGGAGAGAGATTAGCAAATTGAGCTTCCTCCTGGATGCTTTGGTAAGAGATCAGGGCTCACAGACCCCTGACATCTCCCCTTTGAGACAGGGAAAGGGACTGAGGACACAGACTCCCCAGCAGCCTCAGCTGCACTGAAGATGAATGGACAGACAGAGGTTCCTGTTCATTCATACACGGAAGCATCGGAAACACAGTTTACGATGCTCAGTTATGAATGGACAGAGTCTGTGTGCATTCTGAAAAGAAAAGAGCCGGTAAATGACATTTACCGGTTCCATCCTCCGCTCTCCATCCTGAGAGATCTGGGATGGGGGGGGGGGGGAATGGGGAACTGGAGGAGGAGCGAGAGAGAGGGAGGACACCCGAAGCCAGAGGAAGACCCGGGGCGCTGGAGGAGCACACAGGGGACAGTTGTGGGTCATCGGTGCGGTGGTGGGGGCAGTTACAAGCACCAGTCCCCATGTATAGCCTTTTAATAAAGCAAATGACAGCCGCAGGTGGAAGAGGAGCAGACGTGGCTGTTATCTGCTTTATTGAAAGGCTATACAGGGGGATCGGTGCTTGTAACTGCCGCACCGATCACCTGTGAGGCTGCCTGCCCCGCCCCCCCCCCCTCCCACTGCACTGAGGATGCCTGGCCTGATACAATGGGTATCAGATCAAGCATTGGAGCATTTGCACGAGTACCGGTACTTGTGCAAATGCTTGGAATCGCCATTGATGCCGATACTAGTATCGGTGCAACCCTTGTAGAAAAGAAATAAAAATGAAACCAAAAATGGGAGGGGAGCGGCAAAATGCACCTTCGCCTACATAGACAAAAATCCTTGCACCCCCGCCCTGTGTCTTACCTTCGGCATGGCAGGGGCAGTTATCAGCCTGTGTCTATTCTCCCAGGTCTCACTGGGAGCTGCAGATCGGGACGGAGGTCGGGAGCTGGCAAACTTGATCATGTTAACAAGCGGGTGATTACCCGCCTGTTTGTGGAATGTGTGTGTATATAGGATCCAGTCCATGTGTGCTGGGGATGGGGGATGGATGAGCTCCATTTCTATGGAGAGGAGAAAAGCTTTCTTGCTGGATCCCCCCTTTCTCGGCTCGATGGATGGATGGGGGAATAGGAAGTGTTACTTTGTGTAGACTTTTCTATCCAGGATGAAATTCCCTTATCAGTGGAGGACACAGCCCCCCAACCTCACCCTCATCCTGTACCCCTCTTCTAAATGCAGACTTCTCTATTCCCTGCATTTCTACACCCATCACCCAATATGCAGCTCCTATCACTGGCCATAGGAGGCGCCATATCCTTCCCTGTACTGTGGTGGGGGGGACACAGTTTGGAGGTGTTTTGTATGGATCTCCACTCCCAGTACAAAGTCATACTGGGGGGTTCACCCTCCCCCGTCTGTGCTGATCACCTCTGAGGGGTATAGATTTGGCAATGTGGAAACTAACTGAATTTCTGCACATGCATGAGGGTGATGTCATATCTGCCCAGCCAATGAAAGTCCATTGCATTGCTGGAACCAAGGTGAGTATAATTCCGCTTTAAGCCACCAGCAATTTTGGCACAGAGAGATTCCTAGAAACGCTCCAGAAGACGTAAACATGAATAGTTGGTGGACTATTCATATCCCATTTGTATTTGAAAGCATATTTTTTTTAAGATTCAGAAACCAACCCACACAATCGTTTAATCTCAAGCTTACCTATCCCCCTCCCCACCAAAAAAGTTTATACATCGAATTCTACAAGTTTCTAGTCGTGGTGGCTGCATTAGTTGTCCTAATTTAGACTTTTCACCTGGTGATCCTGCCGGTAGTATGATTTTATGTTGGATTGACAACACTCGCTCCCTGCACTGTATCCATGAAGGAGCAGAGTTGTCACCCTCCTGGTTTGGACTACAAACACCTACCCTTCCCATCATCCCCATACATAAGGAGGATGTATTCTGCAGCTCACAGTAACGGACTGGAAAATGAGGGTTCAGTGAAGAGAAAGTTACAAGGACACTGGGGATTTGGTAGGATCAATGGGCATTTTTCTGTAATGGCTGAAAATTTACATAGCCTGAATAAAAGGACACGATTGCAGCCACCACATCTAAGGAAGGGTAAGCTGCAATCTATTCCATTTTTGTTGTTGGGTTTAGATATCTTTACCTGACGGAAGTAGTTGTCAAGAGACTACTTGCACCTGGTATAAAGTAGAACTATAGGCAAACTTATTTTTTTCATTTTGGGTAGAGTAGAGGATGTTCACAACCCTGTCAGTTTATTTATTTATGTATCTGTGTACCCTTGAGATTTCCCTTCACTTCCTGTCCCGTGGCCAAACAGAATGAGAGGAAATCCCTGCTAGCTAAAGGAATTTGTTAGGGTCCCCCAGGTCACCAGAACTAGTGTCCCCATTGGATGATTTCCCCCCTATTACTTTTCTGGGGAAAACCCAAAATTTGGGATTTTCTTTTACTTCATTGATGGTAAACGGGACAAAGGGAGAGGGTAAATCTTCCTAATGGGGACACAGATAAATAAAAACTGACAGGTGTTCCATTCCACTCTCCATTCTATCCAAAGCGAAAAAAAAAGTTTAAAGTGTTTTTGTCTTTAGTTGTACTTTATTACACCATGTGACCAAAGCAGGTCTACAGCTGGAAAGACACTCTAGATAACGGTCTTCTGCCTCTTTTTAGGGCGCTATGACGCTTTTGAGAAATATACATTACCTGTCCAGAGAGAGAACTTGCTGAGCTTATCTAATATGGTGAAGGAGAGAGAGCAGTTGGCAGAAGCCATATTAAATCATGCCCTGGAGATCATCTGCTTGTTGGCGGTGGAGGTAAGGAGGGTTGGCTGAAGGAGTAACATAGGGGGACCAGCACCTGAAATAGACATCCCCTTTAAGGGCAATATATACGATACAATATATTGGATACAAATAGAACTACATACTACCCTAACAGGTGCTGTTGCAATTTAGCTTAACCACTTGCCAACTGCAATACTTTATTAATAATAATAATAATATTATAGAAATGCAGGTGGTTTACCGGGATTATGGCTGTATAGCCATAACTTCGGTGTCGTTTTTTGTGGCTGGCTTTCTCAGGAAACCGCTCCAGGCG
Organism: Lithobates septentrionalis; assembly: GCA_037952835.1. Lineage (NCBI taxonomy): Eukaryota > Metazoa > Chordata > Amphibia > Anura > Ranidae > Lithobates > Lithobates septentrionalis. The sequence continues at coordinate 195,861 of JBBDGP010003796.1, forward strand.
CTTACGGAATCGGCGAGAGGGGACTTCCCATCTCTCTCTCCTGTAACAAAATAAAGTTGAGCTGAGCATTGCTCAGCCATTCACAGAAACCTATGTATTCTGAGTGAATACAAAGCTTCCTCTGATTGGTTGAGAGGGGCGGATGATACCACGATCTCTGCCTCAGCCAATCATTCATTCATAGAATACATGGCTTATCGTGATTGGCTGAGTAGTGCTTAGCCCAATTCTACTTTGGTCAGGGAGTGTGACAGGAAGTTTTGGTCCCTCTGCTGGAACAGCACTCTATACCTAGCTGTGGCTACATACAGTTATTAAAGCGTTCCCAGAAAGCGCAACTGTTGGTGCACTAAATAGTTTAAGCCAGCTTGGTCCAAATTATTAAAAGGGACATTAAATGTGGAGTTAGACTTGGCATTTGATCATGTCTCAGTTGATGTCCACATACCTGTTCTGTGACAGAGGTGTTATTAGAATATAATATTGAGTTGTCTACCTAAAATGATACTAAAGAATAACATTTTTGTTGGGTAAAAATAAAAAAGATGTTATTTACCTGCTCTGTGCAACTATATTTCACAGAAAGGTCCTTTGACCTCCTCTTCTGGCAGTCCCCCGCTGGTGCTTTCCGCTCTTTAGCAAGCCAGGTGCTATGGAGGGGCCCATGAAAGCATGCTCCCATGCTGGGGTGTGTGCATCCATGGACACACACAGCACCAGTAAGCCATGCCTCCCTCCATCTTCACCAGAGTCTGACTGACAGCAGCAGGAGCCTATGGTTCCTTCTGCCCTCTGTGTCTCCTGTGAAAGGAGAAAGTAAAGTAAGAGGTGCTGCAGCCAAGACAGCGATAGAGTGGTGACAGAAGCCAAGTTGGTGTTTTAGGGATGGGGCTGGGTAGAACAAGTAGTGGGATGTTTTTTTTAACTGAACGCAGGGTAAGGTAAAAAACATTTAAAACTAGAAAAGTACCTCGAAAAATGGGATTTTAAGGGCAATGTAATGATTGGAAGTATTGAAATATCATTAAAAAATAGTTTATTTATACAAAAACAAAATAAATATACATTAGCATACACATTGATCTATAATTGAAAATATTAAAAAAATATCAAACATGTGACAGTGTATGATGCATCCTACTGCTAATTTGACAAATATCACCCCCCGATAGGTGTGAGGCGTCCTGATAGCAGATTTCCAACGCGTTTCAACTTATTGTAAGAATAAAGTCTTCCTCAGGGAGGGACTGCATCACATTCTAGAATTTCAAGTAACATGATTACTAGTATATGTTTATATATTCCTTGCATAAATCTACAAAACATCGCATCTGCATCAAAATAGTATATGCGACTTACGTTTGCATTTGGCTGTGAAAAATCGCTTTCCCAGTGCTGGCCGGGGTCCTAACACGTAATTGTCAGTACTGCTCAGATATCCTCTACGGGATGGCCTGGTGTATTTGTAAAAAGACCAGTATTTGGCAGTCATGATATTTAAACAACTGAAAGACATGAGTGGTATGGGAAAAGTATTAGTGGAATTAAATCTCACAGAGGTCATGAGGATGGTAATAGTGATGGTTCATAGGGGAAGTAAAATTCCCCAGAGCCGTCATCAAAAGGAAAAAAAAGGGGCAAAAAGCAATCCAATACCTTAAGTTGATTGTGTCAGATGAAAGGTTCCATGTGTCAGGGAGCTTCGTTCCTGTAGTACCTCTCTGTAGCAAAGCCAGTTGTGGAATGCTGCCTGTGGCCATCCCTGGCGTCCTAATATATGAGGTGTGGGCGTGGCCAAGTAGTGGGTGTCACCCTTAATTGGTTAAGATCTCATATTCATTGGTGGTATAGTAAAGGGGGTGTGGCTTAGATAGGCCACCGTCACTGTTTGTATTGTGAATTGGCCGAAAACGTCCACAAGCTATCTTGTTGCCTAGGTAGCGGACGCTTGTCCGCCTCCCTTCCTGTCCCCTCCCCTTAACGTGAAGCCGATTGCTTACACGTAGCCCATATAGTATGGGCGCGAGGTGAGGCAGGGGGAGAGGAGCGTCCGGTCGCCTGGGCAACATGTATATGACGTCGGGGTCACATGGCCCCGACGTGCGTTCCCAGGAAGGGGAAAAGCGCTGTGTGACTCCACAGCGCTGTTTACACAATCCTGTCACTGTCTGTATCAAACACAGGAGCACAATGGCCTCACTGTCAGACAGGTGACACCAGAGAGCTGCGCAAGGCACCGTTCCATGTGGGTGTCATGGCTGTCACTCAGACAAACATGACAGGGAGTAACAGTTATATTCTCCCTCGTTTTGAGAAAATTTTTTTTGGGAAACTGTTTTGAATAGAGATAATCCAGATACATTTTTGGTTTATATGGGATAAAAGAATATGAGAAAAAAACTGAGGGGGAATTAATTCTTCAATATTGCCCAACCTCTCTTTTTTTTTTTACTGAGAAAATTACAGTACTAGCAGTAAATACAATTTAATTAAATTGTATTTACTGCTAGTACTGTAATTTTCTCAGTAAAATTGTTTTTGTATACAGTATTTCATTAATTGTTGCTATCTTTGCAGATGCGTTTTCATGCGGCTGTGCTATATGAATCTGCTCCCCAGTGTTGAAACGAGAGCCGGTGACACCTTTATCGCTCTGCCCCCTATCCCTACCCGGCACAGGGGGGGGCCATGATGCTATATCATGGCCCGAATACCCCGAAGACGTCGGATTTTATTCCGATGCCCCGGGGTTTCTTGCTGTGCCGGTGGTTATAAGCCCTAATTTTGATGTCCTGCCATTGTTTCAAATGGCGGTGCAATTGCTATAGAGAGGTTGGGCAATATTGAAGAATTAATTCCCCCTCAGTTTTTTTCTCATATTCTTTTATCCCATATAAACCAAAAATGTATCTGGATTATCTCTATTCAAAACAGTTTCCCAAAAAAAATTTTCTCAAACGAGGGAGAATATAACTGTTACTCCCTGTCATGTTTGTCTGAGTGACAGCCATGACACCCACATGGAACGGTGCCTTGCGCAGCTCTCTGGTGTCACCTGTCTGACAGTGAGGCCATTGTGCTCCTGTGTTTGATACAGACAGTGACAGGATTGTGTAAACAGCGCTGTGGAGTCACACAGCGCTTTTCCCCTTCCTGGGAACGCACGTCGGGGCCATGTGACCCCGACGTCATATACATGTTGCCCAGGCGACCGGACGCTCCTCTCCCCCTGCCTCACCTCGCGCCCATACTATATGGGCTACGTGTAAGCAATCGGCTTCACGTTAAGGGGAGGGGACAGGAAGGGAGGCGGACAAGCGTCCGCTACCTAGGCAACAAGATAGCTTGTGGACGTTTTCGGCCAATTCACAATACAAACAGTGACGGTGGCCTATCTAAGCCACACCCCCTTTACTATACCACCAATGAATATGAGATCTTAACCAATTAAGGGTGACACCCACTACTTGGCCACGCCCACACCTCATATATTAGGACGCCAGGGATGGCCACAGGCAGCATTCCACAACTGGCTTTGCTACAGAGAGGTACTACAGGAACGAAGCTCCCTGACACATGGAACCTTTCATCTGACACAATCAACTTAAGGTATTGGATTGCTTTTTGCCCCTTTTTTTTCCTTTTGATGACGGCTCTGGGGAATTTTACTTCCCCTATGAACCATCACTATTACCATCCTCATGACCTCTGTGAGATTTAATTCCACTAATACTTTTCCCATACCACTCATGTCTTTCAGTTGTTTAAATATCACGACTGCCAAATACTGGTCTTTTTACAAATACACCAGGCCATCCCGTAGAGGATATCTGAGCAGTACTGACAATTACGTGTTAGGACCCCGGCCAGCACTGGGAAAGCGATTTTTCACAGCCAAATGCAAACGTAAGTCGCATATACTATTTTGATGCAGATGCGATGTTTTGTAGATTTATGCAAGGAATATATAAACATATACTAGTAATCATGTTGTTACTTGAAATTCTAGAATGTGATGCAGTCCCTCCCTGAGGAAGACTTTATTCTTACAATAAGTTGAAACGCGTTGGAAATCTGCTATCAGGACGCCTCACACCTATCGGGGGTGATATTTGTCAAATTAGCAGTAGGATGCATCATACACTGTCACATGTTTGATATTTTTTTAATATATTCAATTATAGATCAATGTGTATGCTAATGTATATTTATTTTGTTTTTGTATAAATAAACTATTTTTTAATGATATTTCAATACTTCCAATCATTACATTGCCCTTAAAATCCCATTTTTCGAGGTACTTTTCTAGTTTTAAACTTTTGAGGGATGATGGCAATGACACAGCCAACTCTCTGAGTCATACAAATTAGGTAAAAAACATTTTGACTTTAGAACCACTTTAAGAACTGAAACAAACAAGAAAAAAATTAAGAAAATCTTTTTCTCTTTGTGCAGGATTTTATTGTTGTGAAGAGGCCCGATGGGACCCGATGTACATTCAACATTCGTGCCACAGAGGTCAAAAGCAGTGCGTGTGACTCCACTTCAGGATATCCGGAGCTCTCCTTTACACTCCTGGGAATGGAGGACAAGACTCAGAAGATGATTACTGAGCTGGCCAGCAAAATCGTTCAGCTGTTGACTAGGAAGGTAGGAAATTCATTTTTAATAGATTATATATATTTATCTAAACAACTTTTGGGTCTTTGCTTCCTCCACATTGTTAGCAGTTAACAGATAATTTTGCTCCTTGTACCTGTTCTTCATATATAAAATGTTTTTTGCTCCCCCTTTTATTTCAGGGGACATGTGAGGATGTTGCTGTTTATTTCTCTAAGGATGAATGTGAATATCTTGGGAAGCAATCTAAGGACAGCCAGGACACCTGTACCATTGGTGAGAAAACTGATATATCTAAATGTAAGAATCTCAGTGAAAACCATACAGCATCTTCAGTCTATAATCAAACAAGATCGGCAACCTGAAAGACTTTACATTTTTTATTTTGATTTCCTCCTTCAAAAATAGTGCCCTTCTTGTACCTAGACACTCCTGTGTCTTCAGTCTCTTTACTGCATATGTGTATTGTAAGGCATTGTTTCTTCTGACGGTTAGTCTCGCCAGATTTGGAGTGAGATTTGGTCATTTTATTGTGCTGATCACTATTCTCCTTGCTGGAGAGAAAGCTGTACCTGAGGATCCGCAGTGAAAGTATCTCCCTGCATTTGCTTCATTCTGTGGACCTGTGCCTCCTCCATTTCTTCTTCTGCTGCTTCTTGATAATTACCCCACCAGTCATCAGGAGGGCAGCTCTAACATAAGAAAGCTAAGTCCTTTCAGTGTTCTGAAATACAAAAAACTGTTTTTGGGGAGAAATATAGTAAAAATAAACTTTGGTTTTCTCCAGTGTGTATATATTCTTTTTCCTTTTTGTTTGTTTATATTTATGATTCCCCCAGTTGTCCTCTACAACCAAATCTCCATATCCAGTTTAAAGTCTGTCATCCCGATTTAACGGTGATCTGCCATTAGAGAAAAATGGATGAAGAGCATCTTCTGAAACTGCTGGTTGCTTGGCCATGTCTGGCTTAAATCTGTCTGAGATACAGACCCAACAAGCATGCAAAAGTCAGGAAGCTTTCTCTCTCTATTTTTTACGGGTCAGTGACTTGGAAGATACTGAAGCCAGGCAACTATGATTTTAAGAAGGAGGGGTCAGTGTATGTAAACCCCAAAAATCTAATTCTCCTATTTGCTTCCGTTTGGTTAAATAGGACAAAACACTTTCAAAGTTCTGAGTGCAAAAAAAATGCCTTTTGATCCTGGCAGAAATCTTGTGAGTGGGTACCATCCTATACTTTTTGTCTGTGTTGAGTGATAGGTTAGCATTGTTCCCTGTTCTATTTTTTACCTACAGTACACCTCCCCTCTATGCTATGGGGAAGAGGAGAGGGGGATGTTCTGTACAGTGGTTGCCAATGCACTCCACTGATTATTTTTTGGGAAAGTCATGTTTCTTGAAAATAGAATTTCTAATATGAGATTTATTTATTTTTTGCCTTTTTTAATCTGTTCTAGAACAGCCAACAGCCCCAGTGCAGCGAAGTACAGAACAAAGTTACCCCATCAGATGTTGCATTAAAGAGGAGCCACAAGACGGACCCCATTATTCCACTGGTAAGTATTCAATGCAAGGTTTATAAATAATTCTGGTTAGTAATATACTTGTACTGCTTTGTATTTGGTGATGTGCTGGATTACCTTGAAGCACATGAGTCCTGGTTTCACTTTCCCTGTTTGTTCTATCCAGCTGGCCAAAAATATATTGTTATTCTAAAGTTGAAGTTTAATATGCTTATACTTTGCCATCCCTAAGTCCTCCCTTCCACTCATCAATATGCAAATTACCTTTTTTATAAATCAACTGAGTGTAATTGGAATGTCTTTGCTGACCTAATGCGGAGCTCCACTTGTTTGCTTCCTCCCCCTCTGCTGCCACATTTGGCACCTTTCGGGGGGGAGCGTATACCTGTGAAAACCAGGGACACTCTCCCTCTTACGGGTAAGATAACCTCAATTGTTGTGCAGTGATCTATGTAATTTCCGGCCCCCTCCTCCTTCCCCATCCGTTGTCTTCTGGGAGACACACAGGTCCTAGAAGACAGCGGGACCATTCAGAAGGTGCAGCGTGACTCGCGCATGCGCAGTTGGAAGCAGGCTGTGAAGCCGCAAGGCTTCACTTCCTGTTTCCCTTAGTGAAGATGCCGGCGCCTGAACCTGGCAACGCGAGATCCCTGGACAGGCAAGTGTCCCTATATTAAAAATCAGCAGCTATTTGTAGCTGCTGACTTTTTTTAATCCCCCCCCCCCCCAGGCTGCAACACCTCTTTAAGCATGTTTAGGGAGCCCATACTGATGACCTTTGGTGGAGCTGATACAGGTGGTTGTAAGGCAAGCACAAGCACACTCCTTAAATTTTAGATTAGCAGACTGAGCTTCCTCCTGGATGGAATTCTCAGATTCTGATGAGATGTCCTTATCCCTCCTCCTACTTGGACTGAAGAAGCCATGAGAAAAAAATCCAAAACAGACTCCGGAGGGGGAGGCTGATGAAGCCTGCTTGTGGCCCCTGCATTCATAGGTATTCAAAAGGGCAGAAAATGTCCCCATAAACTCAGATATGATGGCTGAGAACCTTTCCCTGGACAAGCAGGAGGAGGGAAGTGCAATGGAGGTCTCAGAGGATGGGAGAGACTCACATTGGGGGCAGTGGCCACGGCTGACTGAACTAAGGACTTGGGGAGAGACACAGGACTACCCCTTCCTTCCTTCCCAGAGCTGTGAGCTGGAAATGCCCACAGACCTATTTGCTTGCAGTGAGGAAGCCCTCCTAGGGGTATTCAACAAAACTGATGGGTATGAATGGTTGAAGCCCTCAGCACCAAGCACTGTAAGCAGCTATAGCCCATGTTGACTTCCATAGATCACTGTACTATGTGCTGTAGCTAGGGGTAGGAGAATGGAGCCACACATGCGCAGTGAGGGTACAGAGCGATTGCCAGTGAGACAAAAGGAGCTGAATTTAAAAGTGGCTGACTCCTGCTCAAGGCTGCAACAGACTAAATAAAAAGCATTGCAACCCATGCTCCATGGCTATGAAACACCATTTAAAATGATCAATGATGTTTCGTGGCCCATGCCACGCTGAAGGGATTGTAGTGGAAGCTTTTCTGAGACTAGTTTAAGTAGTAAGGTCCTGAATTGCCATTGCCCGTAGCGTAGCCCCTAAGCCTTTGCCCTTCTGGGGAGCAATACCCAGAAAGGGTCTTCAAATTCAGGGCTGCTTCAGCAAGGGGACCACAGCCCATGTGCCAATGCGAGCACCTAAGGGCTAATTCACCATATGTGCGGCATTCTTCCACAATGTAAAATGCCAGTCACCTCAAGGACACACAGAAAAAATTTTTTTCTGTCTGTGTCCTCTTCACGCTGCAATGCAGTCTGCATTTTATCATAGCGCACTGTAGAGGATCGCATGTTGCTGTACAGCAAAATGAATGAAGTGTACGTTTGTACACTTCACATAAAGTTTGTACAAAAGAAGGGGAGCTGTGTGATGCGCTGAATTGTTACACCGCCCACTACCACAGTCAGAATGGACATCTGGAAAGGTAAAGTGGCAACTGTCCATTCCAGTGCGAATTCAGCCTAATGTAGGATCTAGTGCCCAAAACAACATTACAGGCTGTCCTCCTCTTCCTGGTGGGGCTGGGTAGGGCTCTCCAAGGCTCAGCTAAGGAGTCGTCCATAAAGCTGCAATAGGGGAGCCTCAGTGGCTAGGATGCAGCTAGAGTGTGATAGAAGAAGCAAATGACAAAAAGTTTACAGTTTTCTTCTCTCAGTAGAGAGAAAAGGTCCATGATCTAAGGCAGCCTTTTTCACCCTTTTCAACACTGTGGAACCCTTGAAATTTCCAGGCTCAAGGAACCCCTCCTAAAATCTAAAAATATCTACACCTCATGATACATAAGTGTGATGGTCAGTGCGAAGAATGTTCCTTACATTTATGGTCATTGGGAATAATTGCAGATAGCTAAAAAGATCAATGATGTCCGTGGAAATGTATCTGAGAGAAACTGCTCGTTGCTCAAGGAACCTCTGGCAAACTCTGGAGGAACCCTAGGGCTCCATGGTACCCTGATTCAGAAACCCTGATCTAAGGACACTAGGACAAAACTGAGGCTTGATGAAAGTGGGAGGAATTATACAGTAATTTGCTTTTTTTTTCTGCCAGTGTCCAACCACCTGAAGCTAGTTGCATATAACCCATGATTTAGACCAGTGGTCTCACAACAAAGAGCCATTTTACTACTCTTTTGCAGTTTAGGGGAGCCAGATGGAAAGAATAGTGTCAATATGAAGAATAGTCCCCCATCAATGGTGTCCATGTGAAGAATGGTTCCTCTTCACTGGTGCCAGTGTGGGGAATAGTCTCTGGTCGGGGTCAGTGGGAGGAATAGTCCCTTGTCATTGGTGTCAGTGGGAGGAATTGTCCCTAGTCGTTGGTGGGGGGAACAGGATATTCAAACAAAGGGCCACATCCAGTCCTCACAGTTTGGAGACCACTGATTCAGACTAAAGATCCTGTACTGTTAAGGAACTGTTTTAGAAAATACAGTTTAATCTGGAAGTTTTTTTTTTTAATCTATTTCAGAACAGCCAACCTCTCCAGTGCAGCAAAGTACAGAACAAATTCACCACATTAAATGCTGCAAGGTGGAACCGGATGAAAAACCTCTTTATCCTGCTGGCAAGTATTCCATTTGAAATTTACAAAGACTGGAGATCAACTATGCATGGCTTTTATTGGCGATATGTTGGATTGCCATGAAGCGCATGGGTTCTGTTATCAATTCCCACAAATCGCACTGCTTGCACCTGGCTTGTATGTTGTTGGCATGCTTTTATGGGTTTTCTCTGGCTGCATCCCAAAAAATATACTGTTATAACTTCCTCCTACATAGGTTTACCTGCATGTCTGGTGTGCATATCTGAACCTTAGTGTATCAAAAGCCAAAACTTTTTTTGATAGGATAGAGCATGGAAGACTTGGAACCCGTCCAGTTTTTTTTTTTTTTTTCATTAACTTTTTTTTTTTTTTTTAAAAAGACAGGGTTGTCATAACATACCAACATCTTTTGGTCCCTGTGTCCATGTCCTGAGTTTCTTATAATGAATGTGAATTATGATATTCATGGTGGGTGTAGGATGGAGCTCCAGGCAGATCAGTTGAAAGACATGGAAAGCATTTCAAGATAGAAAGGGAGGACGAAGAACCCCTGTCAGGTTTTTATTGCTTTTTCATGACCCCACTGGGGAGATCCCAACTTTTATTGTTATCACCTGCACAGAAGGTGATGGGGGGGAAATCTCCTAGTAGGGGCACATGTTTTAGTAACCACTTACAGACCTTGCTATAGTCAAGATGACTACAACGCGGTCGTCCAGTTCTGGGAGGGCATCTATTGATGTCCTCCCAGAATTCTGGGAGTGCCCAATAGGTAACTGTTTAATATGGGGATTTCCCAGCTCTTAGAGAAATTTTATTGTTACTTTGTTTTATGTCCTAGACTACATTTGATGTGGTACAGACAGTAAATGTGGAAAAAAAAACTTGGCATTGTTTATAACCATTACCCAATTTTTCTACTGCACAACTGTTCTAAACCCACTAAAATGCCATATCCTCTTTAAATCCTACAGCTTTCAATAAAGCAATACATTTATCTTCCTGCTTTGAAGATCCTGGTTTCAAGAACTGTCTGACAGTTCCCAATTGCATTTCTGCCAAATGCTCCCGGCATGCAAGTGGCCATGATGAGCGATTGCATAGCCATGGTCCATTGTTGTCTTTTATCAGGTGGATCAGCAGCACTGAGATACAAAATCGTAATTTGTGGGGGAAAAATAGCAGATTGTTAGGATACATGATGTGCTTTAGCAAATTTAAATATCATCTAGGTATAGATTAGATCTTTAGGGTCAAAAACAGGGATGGGTAATTAACTCGTTCCCTACAGCCATTGGCATATATGTGGCTGCTGAGTGGATGGGCTTTAATGCTGAGCAGCCACATATACATTATGTGTCCACAGGGATTGGTTTACTATGCTGAGAGCACGCTCCCAGCACAGTGACTAAAATGTCATGGGAAAGATCCCAAATGCATACTTTGTTTTTGGAAGCTTTTGATCATGTGACTGCAGTAAGAGCCCTTTAAGAGCTTTAAAATGGCGGGGCTTATGGTCATGTGACCATGTCACGGCGGGCACATGATCAGAAAACTGATGAGACGGCCACGGCTCTCTGTGTGAGGAACCGATGTCCCTCTGACAGAAGCTGGTCATCGGGGGGGAAAAAAAAAAAGATTACCAATCTTCTGTTTACATCACGTGATCAGCTGTCATTGGCTGACAGCTGATCACGTGGTAAAGTGTCGGGATTAGCCCCTTACTCCGATCTGATCAGCTGAGTCTTGCACTCTGTGATCACGGAGCACGCTGCGCGCACCCCACAGGGAGCTCATGTATGGGTCATATGACGGCCTCCTGGCAATTAAAGGGATTGTAAAGGTTCAGTTTAAATTTAAGAAAAAAAATAACAAACATGTCAAACTTGCCTCCACTGTGCAGTTGGTTATGCACAGAGTGGCCCCTATCCTCCTCTTCTGGTCTCCCTCCGCTGCGCTTTTGTTCTCTTCTCGAGTGCCCCGTCAGAGAAGCTCTCTCCTTCCTGGACACCCATGCGGGCGTTCTCCTGTATCCTGCTTCTGTGTCTATTGACACAGAAAGCAGGATTAGGCCTGGCGCCCGCATCATTAGATTTGATTGACAGCAATGGCTGCGCTGCTATCAATCTATGCAATCAGGACACGAGACACCAGCTAGAGCTGGTGTGCTCGTCCACGGGGAGAAGAAAGCCAGGGTTCAGGTAAGTAAAACGGGGGCACTGGGGGGCTGCAGCACTACAGAAGTGGTTTTTCACCTGAATGCATTCAGGTGAAAAACCACAAGGGTTTTTACCCCTGTTAAGGCCCACGCTGTTGCCGTCGTTCCGCTATACAGTAGCGCGGGCAGGAGAAGGTTAAGGAATGCACAGTGGTGTAGTGATTAGCACTTTCACTTCACAGCAAAAGGGTCACTGGTTTGAATCCCAACCACGACACTACCTGCCTAGAGTTTGCATGTTCTCCCTGTGCAAGTGTGGGTTTCCTCCAGGTACTCCGGTTTCCTCCCAGACTCCAAAGACCTGCTGGTAGGGTAATTAGTTCCTGTCTAAATGTTAAGCTGTGTTGTGAATAGACAAGCTGTGTGCTGAGCTCTCCTCCCCTATCACAAATATATCTCTGGTGTTGGGATAAATTGTCAGATGTGACAACAGAGGAACAAGCACCAGAGAGAAATGACACTTGGAGCTTTAGAGAGAGAGAAGTAAACGCTACAGATATGTGTGCTTTGTTCAGATTTCATGACTGAAGTTTACTACCACTTTAAATTTCAGATACATGTTCAGGGATTGTCACCTTGATCCTACTTTGCTTGCTGCTTAGTTACAAACCTGGAACAAACATAGCCATATCCATAATCAGGACACCTAATATACACGTTTTATTCTAAGTTGGTGATCTATTAAGTAGCGGAGCCAGGATAATGACAGCCCTGGGTGTGAAGCTTCAGAAGCAAACCAGCAATGGCGTCCTCCATATTTTCAACTTGACAGATTCCCTTTAAAGTAAACCTGTCCTGACTCTGATGGCAAAATGTTCTATAGATCCAACGATGTAGGAAGGTCAAGTATTATAGAAATTGTAAAGTGTATGTCCAACCAATACTTGTTTTAGGATCTCCTTTAGTGAGAACAAAACCATTTTCTTTAATAAGATCTATACAATTACTATGGTAAGGTTGAACCATTTCCACATAACATGAGGTGTACATTTTCTTTTTAGATGGGACGTCAGCTCTTCCTTCAGAGTTCGTTCCAGGAAGCCCAGAAAGAAAACCTCTATCTATTGTAAATGTTCACCTACCTTTTATGGAAGCCCAAAGTACATCTGGATTTAACTTTATTTCCGCATATAATATCAAACTTGAACCTGGTGGAGATTCCTCAGGTGACACAGAGGACAGTGCGGATGAAGGTAAGTTACTTAAAGCAGAATAAATTAAATATTCATTTTAGGGTCCTTTTTTGAGAAAGTGTTATGTCCAGTAAGATCTGTACAGTTACTATGGTAAGGGTGAACCATTTCCAGATAACATGACAGGTGTACGTTCTCTCTTTTTAGATGGGACATCAGCCTGCCCTTCTTCAGCGTTTATTCCTGGAAGACCAGAAAGAAAACCTCTATCTACTGTAAATGTTCACCTACCTTTTATGGAAGCCCAAACTACATCTGGATTCAACTTTCCTTCCTCGTGTAATAATGAACCTGGTGGAGAGTCCTCAGATGACACAGAGGACAGTGCGGATGAAGGTAAGTAGTTGCTTTAAATTATTTGGATATCTTGACATCTGTCATTTCTGACTTTGGGAAAAGGCTCCTGACAGAGCAGAACATTCACAAAGAACAGTCATTGTCTATGGTGTGAGCCACTACACCCAGAAGACATACCCATCGTGGACAACCCATCACCACCACGCCCTATGTTTACCGTGTAATGGTGCTTAGAGTGCGGCAGGTGTCGTCACTGCTCTCTGTATCACTGAGGACCATCCACTCTGTAGAAGAGGTGACGAGGACCCTACGGAATCATGTGACCAGCCTACAGACTTCCAAAAAGGAAGGTGGGGGGGAGGAGACAGGAGCTTTAAAGTAAATCTGTCCCTTTGACCATTTATGGAAAAGTGGCGGGTTCTTTTAAAAACCCATCCTAACTACTGATGGTGTCTTCCCTCTTCTCCTACACTGTCAACTGTTGGTTCCCCCCATCAAACCCCTGTATGCAGATTAGGGGGTACGCTCGCTTGTATGACTGCAGAAGGCATATTGGTTTATGAGCTGCCCTGAGGCATGGACTGATGAACTCCTGTAAAATTCTCTACAGATGGACTGCTTACCCTTAGTTGGAATCATTGTAGTACATAGGGAGGAATTCTTTCTTCACATATTTTAAAGCTGCACTTGTTTTCATGTCACTGCAGAGTCTCCCAAGGTCTCTCGTTCTGGTCGGAAAAAGGTTCACAGTATTGTCCATCTCATCGAGGAGGAGCCAAAGGAAAGCCAAGATTCAGATATGTCTGTATCTGAGGACCCATTCGGTCCAAGTAAGCACATTATTCACCTTTTTTGTTAAAATGTATGTACAGTTTTTTTTTATTTTTTTATTTATTTATTATTTTTTTTTTGGTGCATTGCTAAGTCTTTCATTTTATGTAATTTCTATGCGCTGTTTTGCTCTTGTATTTAAAAATGCATAAAACACAGTCGTTTACTTCATTTTTAATAGCACCCCAATGCTCTAAGGCAGTTTAGTCCTTCTGTACAATGTAGTCCATTAAAAATGTGTTGTGGTGCGTTGGTGGCCCATTTAAAGCCGATTTGCAGCTTTACGGTTAGTTACAAAGCTTCCTCTATTTGACTGAGATGGAGATTGTGACGTGATCTTTAGCACTTCTTACATGTTGGTCCTTTTTACTATTCCTTATTTTATTTCTATAATTACTGGAGAGGGTTGAGTGCACTGCAAGATTGTTCACATTTCTGCAGCGTTGTCACCCTCTGTCTGCAGCATAGACACTCTGGTGTTGTCACCCTATAGGAAACCCTGACAATGCCCACACCTTGCAGAGCACTTGCAACTCTTCCCAATCTCATTTTGGCTGCTCACAAATGGATGGAGGGAGTAAGCTGATTGACATTGATTTGTCTATCAATACATGCCCACAGCTCCTGTCGCATAGAGCAAAGTTGGAGGTTTAGGAGTCACGTGACCACGAAGAAAAAAGTGTTTTTCATTATATTTTTGCTTAAATGCATGGGTTATGTGTGTGTGTGTGCCATATACTACACGGACATAACTTGAGCATGGAGGCTTGCCATGTGGTAGTTCCCTTTTTCTTTTTTTTTTTTTTTTATGTCCCACTATATTACCGCATTGGTCTAGGAAAGAAACATTTCAGTAAAGAATACACCAAAGTTAAATTTTAGGGCACACAAACGCAATAAACTACCCACTTTTGTGGTAAAATGTCAAAGATGAGGTTGCACTGAGTAAATAGATATCCAACATGTCAAACCTTAAATGTGCTGCTCCCGTGAAATGGTGACAAACCTCAGTACCCTATATTTTCCATAGGCAACACTTTAAAAGCCCCCTGTGGGTCATCAGTTTAGTGTTACGGAGGAGGTCTGATGCTAGAAATATTGTCTCACTCTGGTGTGCTCAGCAATATGTAATATGTATTGCATCTCTGACGCATGTGTTTACATTCGTACATACATTTGGGTTGGGGGGTATTTTATGTGCTCCTATATCTTTTTTTTTCCTTATTACATAGGGGGCAAAAAGTCCCCTTGGTGATGATTATTTGGTGACAGGTTCTCTTTAATGAGACATCCAGGGTCTAAAAGAGGTGAAAAACACTTGCTTTTGAAAAACAGACTTGCTGGCTGGTTCACCAAATGAAAATAGAAGAAACAAAGCTTAAGAAAAAAAGAAAACAAATGCAGCCATTGCATCTAAAATTTAGCAGCTGCAATAGAATAAATGTTTGCTTTTGGCTTTAATACCACTAGACGTGTTGTGATATGGTGAGTCCAAAGCCCTTTGTTGGTGACTCGTATAGCTTACCTTTGCTCTCAGGAAGGTAAGTATATGCATCTATGGAGATAAAGATTGGCAAGGCACAAGTTCACTTTAAGGCCTTGTAAGAGGAGGCAGAAAATCTTGCCCATGAAGAGTGATCAAAATAGTTGGCTGATGATTCAACCCACCAGTGCCCACATAAAACTAAACTATCCATTCCCTGTGAGGTTGGCCTTTACCAATCAGATCTCCTGCTAAATTCTGGATGGACTTTTAAAAACCTGTATGCAGTGCAAATTACTATGGAGATCCTCAACTGTCACTCTTTCTTCTAGCAGACTGTACAGACAAAGATGAAGACTACATACCACTGAGAACTACAAATAAAAGGGCCAGGACACACAAATCAACATCAGGAAAGATGTCTCTTTCCTGCGAAGTGTGTGGGAAAGTCTTAGGCAGTAAGAGGACTCTTGAGAAACACCTGCAAATACATACTGGAGAGCGTCCACACGCATGCGATGAGTGCGATAAAAGATTCTCATGTCAGAGTCACTTGGACGCTCACATGAGAACGCATATTGGCGAGAGACCCTATAAATGTAACCAGTGTGACCGGAGGTTCTTCAATCACCAGCACCTCGTCCTCCATCAGGTAGTCCACACTGGTGAAAAGCCATACTCCTGTCCAGTGTGTGGGAAAGGCTTCACTCGGCAATCCAGCGTGGTCAAGCACTCCGGCATACATGCAGAACAGAAGCCATTTGTATGCAGCGAATGCGGAAAGAGTTATTGCCAATACGCCAGCCTGGTTGTCCACCAGCGGCAGCACTCAGGGGAGAAACCATTTGTCTGCAAATACTGCGACCAAGCCTTTCCATGTAAAGACACCATGTTAAATCATCAAGGGACTCACACAAGGACTTTCCCCTGTGCCAAGTGTGATAAGTGTTTCATTTCCAGATCTAGACTGTTGAAGCACAAACAAAAAGTACATACCAAGGAGCCTAAACCGGCCTAAGGGGCTAAGGATGGAATCTGATTGGTTATCTTTTCTTATATCTGTGTGATCACTTTAAAAAAATACAAAATCAGCAGCAGATATGATGTGTGTTTTATTTACAAGGAAAGTATTGGCAAAACTATTATTTGAGCTCATGGTGGACCAGGAGGGGGAAGAGAGGCAATGTACTTGTATATGACTGTAGTATCTTTCTACACCTTCCATGGCCAAATTCCAGGCCGTTCTAACAGGTGAAGCCCCAACCTTTCTGGGTAGTGTTGAAGATTATCGCTAAGCTTCTGCTGTGGTTCCTATTGGCCAGTCACCATGATTAGCAACCTTGCTAGACAATAGGAATGTGCAGGCTGTAGGAAGGAGTCAGCTAGCTTCAGCACTATTAGAAAGTCCCATAACCAGTTCTGTGATGATGCAAAGGTTTAGAAGTCTACTGAAAGTGTTTGCAGCTCACGCAGCAGTTTGTCCCATGAATACTGAATGATAGTCTCTTTACACCGACTCTGTCGGTTAATACAGATTCACTTTATTTCAATAAAAACAGCGTGAATCC
Source organism: Lithobates septentrionalis (assembly GCA_037952835.1). Classification (NCBI taxonomy): domain Eukaryota; kingdom Metazoa; phylum Chordata; class Amphibia; order Anura; family Ranidae; genus Lithobates; species Lithobates septentrionalis. The sequence continues at coordinate 212,740 of JBBDGP010003796.1, forward strand.
TGATATCTGTATTAAAAGGAGTGGTCTTTGCTGACCGCCTTTTTTAAAGACACTCTGGGGTTTATTTACTAAAGCTAGAGAGTGCAAAATCGGGCTCAGCTCTGCGTAGAAATCAATCGGCTTCCAGGTTTTATTGCAAAAGCTTAATTGAACAGGCTGAGGTTAGAAGCCAATTGGTTTCTATGCAGAAGTGAGCCTGATTTTGCACTCTCCAGCATTAGTAAATAAACCCCACTGTTACTGGTGTATTTTTTTTTTGTTTCTTAAGGGATGCTGTAAAGTGTGAAGAAAAGTGTTCATACCTACCTCTCCAGTGGGCAGTGACTCAGTCCCTTTGAAGCTCTATGACTGCTGAAAACTTGAACACTCTTCAATATCTGACACGCTTCTTGGTGTGGGAGGTTTTTTTTTTTTTTTTTTTTTTTTTACAAAGTTGTCATTTCTCACACACAGCATTGGCATACTTATGACTACACCTCAAAACACATTCTGCTATGTCTCCGTAGTATGGGGATACCACATGTGAGACTTTACAGCCTTGATGCATAATGGGGCCCAAAATCCAAGGAGCACCTTTGGGCTTTCAAGGAGCATACACTTTTGCATCTAATTTCCTGAGTACTGAACACATTCTTGGAGGCCCTAGAACACCAGGACAATACAAAGACCTAAAAAAAAAATTCACTGGTTATATTATATCAGTCCACCCCTGTCATCAGTTAGTGTAAAATTACCCACTGCACTGCCATTTTAAGTTACTGATTACCGCCATTAGTAGTATAAAGAAATAAAAATTCCAGTATACATACCATAGTTTGTAGGCGCTATAACTTTCATGCAAACAAATCAATATAGACTTAGTTTTTTTCCAAAATATTTTTTTTTTTAATCTTTGGTCTTCCTTTTTCCTTTTTTGTTTTGTTTTGTTTGTAATCGCAGAAAAAACACAAGGTATTGTTTAAGAGGCATGATGAGTCTTTTGAAGACTTCATTTTTTTGCCACAAGTTTTTGGAAAATGCAGAAAGAAAATTAAAATTACTTTTTTTTTTTACACAAAGTTGTCAATTTAATAAAATATTTCTCTTACAGCATATGCATACTTTAGAATTACACCCCAAAACACATTCTACTTCTCCTTCTGGGTATGGCAATACCACATGTGTGAGACTTTGTCACTTTTTGGACTGATTATATACTGGACCTTGTATCTTGTGTATTACGCAAATCAACCAATTGTATCAAAACCAATGTACTGTAATGATCGCCTCTATAATGAGTGATCAGGGAATATACAGTAGCTTAATGTAGCATCCACTATAAGGATCCCAGTTCCTATAAGCCAAGCAAGCCTAGCCTACTGGTACATGGCTACCCCCAGGAATGTCATGTTTACTGACCAGGAAGTACAGGAGGCTGTAGAAAAGTCTGCAGGGGATGGCCAGGACTGGTGTCTTACAGGAATGTAGTCGGATGTGCAGATTGGTCAGTTCAGACTGCAGGCAGAAAGGGGTCAATAAACAGGCCAGGGTCAGTACCGGCTGCAGGCTAAGGCAACACTGCACTGGTGTGGCAGTGATCAGGAACATTGATGTTGGCTGCACTGGTCTGGTGATACTGGGGACTATTGTAGTAGAAATCAGAAACACTGGTCAGGTGACACTGGGACTGGTGTGGCAATAATCAGGGACACTGTTGCTGGCTTACACTGGTTTGGCAACACTGTGACTTGTGTGGTGGTGATCAGGGACACTGTAACTGGTGTGGAGGTGATTAGGGACAATATGCCTGGTGGGTGTGGGGATGATCTGGGACAATATGACTGGTGTGGTGGTGATCAGGGATACTGAATGGTGTGAAGGTGATTAGGGACACTGTGAATGGTGTGGCAGTTATTAAAAGCACTGACTGCCAGCACTCGTCTGGTGACATTGAACTCCTGTGGCAGTGATCAGATGATATGGCTGGTGGTACTGACATACAGTGATATCAGAGCAGCCAGCCATTGTACATGATCACCGCCACAGCAGTACAATGTCACTATAGTGACACTGCACTTCTGTGGTGACAGTAAGTTTAAAAATATTGTACAGTACTCTGCAAAAATTTTAGACAGGTGTGCAAGAAATGCTGGAAATCATGGGTGTCCAACCTGTGGCCCTCCAGCTGTTGCGTAAGTTAATGTCCCATGAGGCATTGCAAGGCTAACAGTTGCAAGCATGGCTCCCAAAGGCAGAAGCATGATGGGACTTGTAGTTTTGCAACAGCTGGAGGGCCACAGGTTGGACACCGAAGCAATGAAGAATGCTTTCAGATATAGAAGTGTTAATAGTTTATTTTTATTAATGAACAAAATGGAAAGTAAATAAACAGAAGAGAAATCGAAATCAAATAAATATTTGGTGTGACCACTCTTTGCCTTCAAAACAGCATCAATTCTTCTAGGTACACTTGCACATAGTTTTTGAAGGAACTCGGCAGGTAGGTTGTTCCAAACATCTTGGAGAACTAACCACAGATCTTCCCTGGTTGTAGGCTGCCTCAAATCCTTCTGTCTCTTTATGTAATCCCGAACAGACTTGATGTTGAGATCAGGGCTCTGTGCATTATGGGCGCTGCCCCCCCCCCCCCCGCCCCCCCCCCCCCCCCCCCCCCCAACACCTCCGCCGCCCTCCCTATTCATGCACCCGACCCCTTTCAGGACGCCGGACGCATGAATTCCTATGGTGGAGATAGGTGCGGGGTGTGTATTTTGAAGCACGTGATTAGAGCCAGAGGCTCAAATAGGCTTCAACATGGGGTGGGCTTGGCTAATCAGGAGCCAGGTCGTGATACCTGTTTCCCGATTGGCTAAAGTGTCATGTGAACCTATTAAAAGCCTAGCGCTTTGGAGAACAAAGAGGAGATGACATCGGAGCCACTACCCGCACCCGAGGAGGAGAGGAGACCCCAGCCCTAGATCGGGTAGGTGCCTTACTGCTGGCTGCCCGATGGGCGGGGGGGGGCTTTCTGTGTCACGTGCCAGGGGGAGTTGTCGGTCACGGGCTGGGGGGGTTTCAGCCGCCACTGGCCAGCATGGCACCCTTCCAGAAGCCCCAGGCTTCTACTGAAAAGTGAAAGGGTGGCCGTTTTCTGTTCTGTAATGGTGAGTGTGGAAGTATTGGCGGCTTTAATATCCTGAGCAGAAATTAGTGGGACATTCCTGCAGTCTGATGATAATCCTGTGTATGTATGGGACTGGGGAGGGAAGCCGCAAGGGATCTTATACAGCAGGGATATGCAATTAGCGGACCTCCAGCTGTTGCAAAACTACAAGTCCCATCATGCCTCCGCCTCTCTGTGTCATGCTTGTGGCTGTCAAGAGTCTTGCTATGCCTCATGGGACTTGTAGTTCTACAACAGCTGGAGGTCCGCTAATTGCATATCCCTGTTGTACAGGTGCCATTTACAAGCACATCGCTCATTGGCGACACAATGGAGACTTAATAGGCGATCACAGCCAGTCAGGTCCAGAGGCTTTGTTATACCAAGACTACTACATATTACCTGGGCTGTCAGCGATGCCTCCTCCACTCCAGTGTAAGTGTCAATGTGTCCCCTTATCTCCAAAGATCCCTATCATTATACTGCATTTTATTTATAATTAGGAATAAACAGGCTGCTGCTAATGGTATCTCTGCACAGCCGATTAGTGAAGGAAGAGATCTGTGGCCCTGTACTGATCACACACTCCGAGGAACTGACAGGAGACTGCCCAGCTGGCTCATTTCTCTGTGCTGCCTGACCAGGTTCCAGCTCTTCCTTCCTCTCACTAAGGACATTAGGGCTGATCCACTGGAGGCTTAGCTGTATACCCTGAGCTGTGAGGCTGGGCTATATACCCTAAACTGTAATGCTGAGCTATATACCCTGATCTGTGAGGCTGAGCTGTATACCCTGATCTGTGATGCTGAGCTGTATACCCTAATCTGTGAGGCCGAGCTGTATAAGAAAAAGGATAATTACCGCACTAAGCCTAAAAAACACATAGCAGACATAGCTAGACATAGACATAGCAGCAACTAATAAGTGGATTACATACACCTATGTGAAAACAAGAAAAGAATAGCTGCACTCAAAATAGTACAGATATAGTGATAAACAAATATAAAACCAATAATGCCTCGTTTCCACTGAGCGGATCAGTTTGGTTCGGTTCGGTACGGTACGCTATTTTGGGTGTTTCCATTATGAAAGCGGCCCATACAACCGAACCGAATCGTTCCATTCAGGGTCCTGCTTCAGATGTGGGGCCATAGAAAATGGAACGGTTCGGTTAGGGCGGAGCTACGATACATTCCACTGATTGGTGGACGTGTGACGCCATGCTAGGCATTTTTTCTAAACCCACGTATGGCCCCTGTCGGTCCGACTTGCAGTGTAAACGCTCGCCTGAATAGGCCGGACCATTCTAGGCCTTCCAAACCAATCCGCTCGGTGGAAACGAGGCATAAGTGAAATAATGGGTAATAATCAATGGTTATAAGTCCAAAAAAAATTGATAAAAAAACTCAAAAACAAAATGTGGAAAAAATTTGACAAATGCAGTATAATCCTCCACCACCATTGAGTGCTGATCACCATAAGGAATGCATGCTTACCAGAGGCAAGCAAAGAAACCGCTTGCGGCTATAACCCAGGCAAGGCCTTTATATGGATATCAGGGATGGATCACACAAACTTTGACCAGAGACTCCGTGTGGCTGTCACCCACTAGGATGCATGGGAGTGGGTACCGAGTGTAAGCCGGGAAGACAAAAAGGAAGCTCCCATAGTGTATTACCGTAATAAATTTATTAATAAGGAATAAGAGAGATGCACTTACAAAAAAACGAAGGTTAAAAGCATGTAAAGCCGGCCGACTTGCGAGCGCTCATGCCCGAGACGACGTCAATTTAGGATGAAGCGTACGTCGGGCGGACAGGACGCGCTGACGTCATCGCGGTAGACCTTCCGAGCTGTATACCCTGATCAGTGAGGCCGAGCTGTATACTCTGTCCTGTGATGCTGAGCTGTATACTCTGTCCTGTGATTCTAGGGCTGTATACTCCTGACACTATGGGTGGAAGACCGTAGAATACAGGGGATGGAGTGGGTGGATTCTATAAGGGGTGGGGCCAAAAAGAAATGACAGGGTTTCCAGGACTCCTTGTTCTTTATGCTGAAGATCGTTCTTAAGAACATTGGCTGTGTTTTGGCTTTAATTCTCCACCACTATGCTGTAGCATATATTTATCTTTCCTGCGCTTCTCTGATTATCTGGTCAGCATCAAAATCCAAAGCAAGTACTCAGTACTTCTAGGTCCCTGACTAAGCCCATGAAGGCGAAATATGTCAGAAGGAGATCACTAGGAAGATGTGACCTTTTTAAAATAAACATTTTGAGAAAGCGGATTACAGTGCAAGTATTCTGTTTAGTGATGATGGACCTACACTGAGCTGACACCCAGAGGTGGAGAGTATTTAACCAATAAGTGTTGTGACATAGGGAGTCCAAAGCCCTGTGTAAGTGGCAACTCGTATAACTTAGGTTTGCTCCCAGGAAGGTAAGTATATGCATCCATGGAGGTAATGTTAAAGTGAACCTGTTTCTCTGCCTTGTGTAGTCAAAGCACAAGTTCACTTTAAGGCCCTGTAAGAGGAACAGAAAATATTGTCACTGAAGTCTTATGCCGCGTACACACGAGCGGACTTTACGGCAGACTTTGCCCGGCGGACGGGATTTCGGACAATTCGATCGTGTGTGGGCTCCAGCGGACTTTGTTTTCTCAAAAGTTGGACGGACTTAGATTTGAAACATGTTTTAAATCTATCTGTCGAACTCGAGTCCGGTCGAAAAGTCCACTCGTCTGTATGCTAGTTCGACGGACAAAAAGCCACGCTAGGGCAGCTATTGGCTACTGGCTATGAACTTCCTTGTTTTAGTCCGGTCGTACGTCATCACGTACAAATTCGACGGACTTTGGTGGATTGTGTGTAGGCAAGTCCGTTCATTCGGAAAGTCCTTCATAAGGTCCGTCGAAAAGTCCGCCGGGCAAAGTCTGCCGTAAAGTCCGCTCGTGTGTACGCGGCATAAGAAATTAAAATAGTTGGCTGATGATTCAACCCACCAGTGCCCACATAAACCTAAAATATCCTTTCCCTGTGAGGTTGGCCTTTAACAATTCAAACTGCTACTAAATTCTAGATGGACTTTTAAAACCTGTATGCAAGGCAAATTACTATGAAAATCCTCAACTGTCACTCTTTCTTCCAGCAGACTGTACAGACAAAGACTACACCATGCCAAAAACTAGGAATAAAAGGGCCAGGACGCACAAGTCAAGATCAGGAAAGACGTCTCCTCCCTGCGACGTATGTGGGAAAGTATTGAGCGATAGGAGGACTCTTAAGAAACACCTACAGATACATACTGGACAGCGTACATATCAGTGCAGTGAGTGCGATAAGAGCTTCTCATATAAGAGTCACTTCAACTCTCACATAAGGATGCATATTGGAGAGCGACCCTTTCCCTGTAACCAGTGTGACCGGAGGTTCATCAAACACCAGCACCTCGTCCTCCATCAGGTAGTCCACACTGGTGAAAAGCCATACTCCTGTCCAGTGTGTGGGAAAGGCTTCACTCGGCAATCCAGCGTGGTCAAGCACTCCGGCATCCATGCAGAAAAGAAGCCATTTGTGTGCAACGAGTGCGGAAAGAGTTACTGCCAATACGCCAGCCTGGTTGTCCACCAGCGGCAGCACTCAGGGGAGAAACCATTTGTCTGCAAGTACTGTAAGAAAGCTTTCCCTTGTAAAGACACCATGTTGAGGCATCAAAGGGCTCACAAGGGGGAAAAGCCCTTCGCATGTCCTCGGTGTAATGAATTTTTCATTGACAAATCCAGCCTGTCTAAGCACAAGCGTAAAGTACATGCCAAGGAGCCTAAACCGGCCTTACAGGTTAAGGATGGAATTTGATTGGTCATCTTTTATAACGTCTGTGTGATCACTTAAACAAAATTGACAGCAGATATGATGCCTTGTGTGCTTATTGGGTCCATGCACTTTTACAGGAAATAAAACTTAATTGCGCTAGCAGTGATAATATAATTAGAAAATGCTTAGGAGACACAATAAGTGTGTGAATCCCAACCAAAATAGCAATAAGTGCATAAAGTCCTTATCCAAAAATACTGTATGCTGAAAATCGATAATCATACATCAAAACCACTTATGATCAGTCCATAATAAAATAAATTGGATAAGAAGAAAAAGTCCGCTTAATATGTCTCATCACCAAGCCATGAGGACTGATGGGCCGAAGTAATTCTTATCAGATGTACATTGATTGCAGAAAAGAGAGTAATAGGTGTGCGCTTACCCCAATTGTTGGACCTCCTCTGTGGCAAGGTCTTATAGACTTGCAGATTTCACCCTCTGCAGGGACAAAATGTTGGTATCCGGGTCTTGACAGCATGTACCGCCGACTTCAGTGTGGTCTGGATAGCCCAACTGCTCCAACATCAGAGGGGGGACTCAGGAATGGAAGAGCCCATAATCAGGAAAAAACATAAGGAGAAGAAACTCCAATAGTGTAATAACGTTTGGGGTTTTATTGGTTAAAATAAACCACAGGTAAGCATTTAAAAGATTCCAGTAGAGAAAAATATTTTCATAAAAAAGCCGGCATAAACAAAGGCAGAACGCCCGTGCAAATAAAAACTTCGGAACACGTGATGGCAAGCACTGCGAGGCCACGCCCTACATGTTTCGTCATACGTGACGTCTTCTACGGGCCCCGCACGGGCGTTCTACCTTTGTTTATGCCGGCTTTTTTATGAAAATATTTTTCTCTACTGGAATCTTTTAAATGCTTACCTGTGGTTTATTTTAACCAATAAAACCCCAAACGTTATTACACTATTGGAGTTTCTTCTCCTTATGTTTTTTCCTGATTATGGGCTCTTCCATTCCTGAGTCCCCCCTCTGATGTTGGAGCAGTTGGGCTATCCAGACCACACTGAAGTCGGCGGTACATGCTGTCAAGACCCGGATACCAACATTTTGTCCCTGCAGAGGGTGAAATCTGCAAGTCTATAAGACCTTGCCACAGAGGAGGTCCAACAATTGGGGTAAGCGCACACCTATTACTCTCTTTTCTGCAATCAATGTACATCTGATAAGAATTACTTCGGCCCATCAGTCCTCATGGCTTGGTGATGAGACATATTAAGCGGACTTTTTCTTCTTATCCAATTTATTTTATTATGGACTGATCATAAGTGGTTTTGATGTATGATTATCGATTTTCAGCATACAGTATTTTTGGATAAGGACTTTATGCACTTATTGCTATTTTGGTTGGGATTCACACACTTATTGTGTCTCCTAAGCATTTTCTAATTATATTATCACTGCTAGCGCAATTAAGTTTTATTTTATATGTTTATCACTTCATGGATATTTGGAGTTTTTTTTGCAGCTGCACTTTTTGAATATATATATTTTTATCACGTATTGCTCATTAGCGCAGGTTGATCCCACCATTTCTTTACTTTTACAGGAAAGTCTGCCCAAAACTGATATTTGAGTTCATAGTGGACAGGGATGGGTAAGGAGGGGAACTGCTGGAAGGTAGTTGTACGTAATTGCTGTGGGGCCAGAGATAGGTGGTGCTGGGGTGGACTGTGCCTCCCCAGATTTTAGTTGTGCTCCCCCAGGTCTCTGAGAATGCATCCATTGATCCATGAGCCAGTCTGATGTAGACCGTTGATGTAAGGAGGCGCTCTGAGGGCAATCCAAGTAGGGGACACTCTGATAGGACAATTGATGTAAGTGGGGACACCTGATGTAAGGGGGAACACTTGATGGGGACACCTGATGTAAGGGGGAACTCTTGATGGGGACACCTGATGTAAGGAGGCATTCTTGATGGAGACACCTGATGTAAGGATGCACTTTTGATGGCGACACCTGATGTAAGGGGAAACTCTTGATGGTGACACCTGATATAAGGGGAAACTCCTTGATGGGGACACCTGATGTAAGGAGGCTTTCTTGATGGGGACACCTGATGTAAGGATGCACTTTTGATGGCGACACCTGACGTAAAGGGGGACTTCTGTCTGACTTTCCTATTGGCCAATCACTATGATTAGCAGCAGCCCTGCTAGACAATAGCAATGTACAGGATGTAGGAAGGAGTCAGCTGGCTTCAGCACTATTGCAAAGTCTCATAACTGCTTCAGAACCAATTGTGGTTCAGCATGATGGAAAGATTTAGTAGTCTCCTGAAAGTGTGTGCAGTTCATACCTGCAGAGGTTTGTCCCTTTTTCCCTCAGTGACAGTCTCTTTACATCATAGATTATTGTTGGGCACTCTGCTGGTTAGTACAGATTCACTTTAAAGAGTAACCCCACTTTTGTTGAGAAAAAAAACATTCCCCTCTGGGTGATCTATGCACATTGCAGGGATTTTAAAGCCGAGTTCCACCGTTTTTGTTTTTTTTAAATTCAGCAGCTACAAATACTGCAGCTGCTTTTAAAATAAGGACACTTACATGTCCAGGGGGCTAGCGATGTAGGCACCCAAAGCCAATCTATCCCTTGGCTGTCGGGTGCTGCCGCTGCCATCCTCAGTTAGGGAATCAGAAAGTGAAGCCTAGTGGCTTCACCTCCTGGTTCCCTACTGTGCATGCGCGACTCGCGCTGCGCTATCCCACTGGTCTCTGCTGTTTTCTGGGACCCATGTGTATCCCAGAATACAGTGGGGGGGGGGGGGGCGTAGATACCCACGGGTGGCTCGGGTATCTATGCCCGGAAGCGGGAGCAAAATACCTGTATTAGACAGGTATCTCCTCCCCCCTCCCCCCTGAAAGGTGCCAAATGTGACACCGGAGGGGGGGGGAGGAACCGGAAAAGCGGAAGTTCCATTTTTGGGTGGAACTCTGCTTTAAGAAATTATGTAGCAGATTTCTACCTTTTGTTCTAAAGGAATAGCTGTCTGTGTGCAGAGTTTGGGAAGGACTTGCACCCTGCTGCACCTGCAGGGCTCTAATGAGGAAAGCTGCCCGGTCTGCATCCCTTTAGGCCTCTTTCACACTGGCAGAGTCCGCCAGTTGATCTGCCTGCTCAGATCTGTCCGCTGATTCCCGCTGAGCAGACAGATGACAGGTCCGTGTTCATTCCGCTGTTCTCTATGGGGTGGTCGCATGAAAACAGGCTGCCTGTCCATTTCCATCCGAATGTCATCCGATTTTACCATGAAAGTGGTGTTGCCCTTTAATTACTAAAAAAAATATTTGTTTTAGTAAAAACAGCATGAATCCTGAAATCTGTATTATTATAAGAGGTAGTCTTTGCTGGCCTCCTTTTCAAAGAGTTACTGTTATTTTTTTTTAAGGTATGATGTAAAAGAAAAGAGTTCCTATCTACCTCTCTAGTATACTGACACCAGTGGGTCCCTTTGATGAAGCTCTACAACATTCAACACGCTTCCTGATGTGGGAGATACCTGACCCCCTGGTGTCCATTCAAATTTTTATTTCTAAATCTAAGACCCCTTTCACACTGGGGCGCTTTTCGGGTGTTTTTGCACTAAAAATGGAGCCTCTCAAGCCTCCCCAGTGTGAAAGCCCGAGTGCTTTCCCACTGGGGCGGTGCTCTTGTAGGACAGGTAAAAAAGTCCTGCAAGCAGCATCTTTGGGGCAGTGCGGGAGCTGTGTATACACCGTTACTAAATTGCCCCTGCCATTGAAATCAATGGGCAGCTCTGCCGAAGCGCCTGCAAAGCGCTTCGGCAGCGGCGCTTTGTGGGCGCTTTTAACCCTTTTTCTTTGGCCGCTAGCAGTTGTTAAAAGCGCCCTGCTATCGGCCAAAAAGCGCCAGTTTAACAGCGGTAAAGCGCCGCTAAAACTAGCGGCGCTTTACCGCTAACTCCTAAGCGTGCAGTACTGACAGCAGGGTCTGGCGGAGAGAACGAAAGCGCACAGTGGGGGGCGAGGGGTCTGCTACACCCAGGAATATGTTGGATGAGAACATTCAACATCCAGAGATCTTCCCAATCATAACTTCTTATTCTTATTTATGATGATTTAAATATTCCCACTCTACTGACAAATACAGTGCCTTGAAAAAGTATTCATACCCCTTGAAATTTTCCACATTTTGTCATGTTACAACCAAAAAACTTAAATGTATTTTTTGGGGATTTTATGTGATAGACCAACACAAAGTTGCACATAATTGTGAAGTGGAAGGAAAATGATAAATTCAAAATTTTTTACAAATAAATACCGTATTTATCAGCGTATAACACGCACCCCAAGTTTAGGAGGGAAGTTTAAGGAAAAAAACTTACATTTTAAATGCCCATCAGTGCAGCCTTATCAGTGTCCATCTGCAGCCTTTCCCAAAATTGCAGCATGATCGGTTTTTAAATTGTGCCGCCGAGATAGACAGAGCCGGATGTCCTGTGTACTCGGCTCCTCTCAGCTCGTCTCGCAGTCCCGCCCAGTCCCACCCCTTGGCCCGGCCCCCTATGATTGACACAACACCGGTCCAATGGCGGGACGTAAATGCTAGGAGGCCGGACTGGGCGTGACTGAGAGCGGAGCCGAGCCGGGTACACAGTACACTCGGCTCTGTCTATTTCGGTGGCGCTCGTTCCCTCCTTCCCCGCCGAGGCAGCGGTTTGGCATATAACACGCACCCACAATTTTCCCCTGATTTTAAGGGGGAAAAACCAAGTTAGACTTACCGGTAACTTGTTTTCCAGAAGTCTTTCAGGACAGCACCTGAGAGAGATAGCGACTCCACCCACCGGAAACAGGAAACACCTTCTTCCTCCAAACTTTAAAGGGAGGCGCCTCCTTACTATACCTCAGTTGTAGTAGAGAAGACCCCCGGCCCCGGCTGGAACACATAAACACATACGTTAGTCACAGCATAGTATATACAATACAATAGGGCGGGATGTTGCTGTCCTGAAAGACTTCTGGAAAACAAGTTACCGGTAAGTCTAACTTGGTTTTTCCCAAGGCGTCTTTCAGGACAGCACCTGAGAGGATAACAGAGACTTACCCCCTTAGGGTGGGACAACAGCTTGCAGGACCTTTCTGCCAAACGCCTGATCATTAGCAGATGTGAGGTCCAGCCTGTAATGTTTCACGAATGTGTGAAAACTCGACCATGTTGCCGCCTTGCAGATTTGTTCAGGGGTGGCACCAGCTCTCTCTGCCCAAGTGGCCGCTAATGCTCTTGTTGAGTGTGCAGAAATTCCTGCTGGAGGAGACACACCTGCATGCGAATAAGCCTCTGAAATGGCTAGCTTCAGCCACCTTGCTAAAGAGATTTTAGAAGCCTGGCAACCTTTCCTGTTGCCCGAAAATAGCACAAACAGAGAATCTGAACGTCTAAAGAGCTTTGTCCTTTCTAAGTAACATAACAAAACTCTTCTAACATCCAACATGTGAAAACAAGTCTCCTTCTCCCCTACTGGGTTGGGGCAGAAGGTCGGAAGTACAATGTCCTGAACACGATTTTGTACTGAAGCTACCTTTGGTAAGAATTTCTGATCTGTTCTAAGTATAACCCTATCTGGGAAGATAGATAAATAGGGTTCCTTAACTGATAAAGCATTAAGCTCACTGATCCTGCGTGCAGAGACCATGGCAATCAGAAACACAGACTTAAAAGTGAGATATCTGAGTGGCGCTTCTTCCAAAGGTTCAAAGGGACTCCTTGTTAGAGACTGGAGGACTATCGACAGATCCCATTTGGGAAACAACTTAAGTGGTGCTGGTCTGGATCTCGTAAGGGATCTGAAAAATCTGGTTACCAATGGATCCGAGGCCACCGATCTTTCTAGGAACACTGCTAGCGCAGCCACCTGTACCTTCAAGGTACTAACTGCTAGTCCCTTGTCAGCACCAACCTGTAAAAATTCCAGAATGGTAACAAGACTCCCTGGGTCCTGGTCAGATGAATTACACCATGTATTGGAAACCTTCCAGACCTTGGAATAGATATTTCTAGTCACCCTTTTCTGGATACTGGATAATAGCGTTGAGATTAACCGGTTGGAAAAACCTTTGCTCCTTAAGAGCTGCTCTTCAGATACCAAGCTGTGAGCGCCAAAGTGGCTACCTCTGGGTGATTTACTGGCCCCTGAAATAGTAAATCGTGCCTGAGGGGCAGATGCCAATAAGGCCTGACCGCCATTTTCAGAACGGTTGAAAACCAAGCCCTTCTTGGCCAAAAAGGCGTGATTAGGATAACCGGTACCGTTTCCCTTTGAATTTTTCTTAATACTAAGGGAACTAACTGGAATGGGGGGAAAGCGTAGCAGAGATGGAATCTCCATGGATACGCCAAGGCATCTGTTCCTAGTGACCCGTCGTGATTGCTTAGGGAAAAAAATTGCGGAACCAAGGCATTCTCCTTTGAGGCGAACAGGTCCACCTCTGGCAGCCCCCACTTCTCGACAATCATGGCGAAAACCTCTGGGTTCAGCGACCATTCTGCTTCCCGAATGGGGTTTCTGCTCAGGAAATCCGCCACCCCGTTCAGGGATCCCTTTAGATGGACTGCTGATAAAGACAGCAAGTGTCCTTCTGCCCAACGGAGAATGCTCATGGCTAGTACTTGCAGCGATTTGCTCCTTGTACCTCCCTGCCTGTTTATATAAGCCACGGCCGTGGCATTGTCTGTTAGTATTTGAACATGCTGGGCCCGAAGCCCCTGAGCAAATGACTTCAGAGCCAAGTCGATCGCCTTGAGCTCTCTCCAGTTTGAGGACTTGGTCGTCTCTTTCCTGGACCAGTTTTCCTGAGTGAAACCCTTTTCTAGGTGGGCTCCCCAACCCCAGGAACTGGCATCGGTTGTCAGCCTTTTCTCGATTGGAAAGGCCCAGACTAACCCCTCCGATAGGATATCCTGCCTTTTCCACCACCATAGTGACCTCTTCACTTGGGTTGGAACTCTTACCTCTGAGTCTAGGGATTCCAAATTGCGATCCCAAGATCTCAGAAGAAAAGCCTGCAGATGTCTGAAGTGTAGTCTTGCCCACTGAACAGCTGGCATTGACGAAGTCAGAACACCCAGGGCTGACATGACCAATCTTACCGTCAGCTGCTGGTTGGTCTGCAAGAAAGACACTGTATCCTGGATTTTTTCCTTCTTCTCTGAAGGAAGAAAAATTTTTTGGCTTACCGAATTTATTATATACCCTAGAAACCGAATCTCCTGAGATGGTTCCAGGGAAGATTTTTGGACATTTAGGATCCAACCTAGAGACTCCAGATGGCTGCATGCTCTGCTTAAATTGCTCCTCAATTCCTCTCTTGAGGGGGCGAAAAATAGCAGATCGTCTAAGTAAGGAATTACTGCGATTCCCTGAAGACGCAGCGGAGCTAGGGCCTCTGCCATTACTTTGGTGAAAATTCGGGACGCGGATGATAGTCCGAAGGGTAGGGCTCTGAATTGCAGATGCTGAATTCTGCCTTCCAACCTTACCGCCAACCTGAGAAACCTCTGGGATTGGGATGAGATTGGAATATGCAGGTATGCATCCTTTAGATCCACTGACGCCATGAAACAACTTGGAGTCAGAAGATTTCTGGCGGTGAAAATTGAGTCCATCTTGAACCTTCTGTATTTGATGGCTCTGTTTAGTGGCTTTAAATTGAGAATTAAACGAAATCTTCCTGTTGGTTTTTTTACCAGGAAGACATGTGAATAGAAGCCCTCGTGCCATTCTTCTGGTGGCACTGGGATTACTACACCCTGTTGCATTAGTTCCTCCAGAGAGGATTTCATGGCCAGGGCCCTTATTGGATCTCGTGGAGCATTTGTTACCAGAAACCTTCTTGGGGGGCTTCTGGAAAACTCGAGAGTATAACCCTGCGAGAGAGTGGTCAGAATAAACTGATTTGAAGTTATCCCTGACCACTGCGGAAGAAACTCTCGTAATCTTCCGCCGACCCGCAGAGATGAGTCATTGTGAGTTTTCGGCCTGTGAAGGAGGACGGAAGAGAATTCCGCCTTTGCCCTTCGCCTTTTGCGCGGACCAATTTTTTCTCCTGCCCTGAAACCTATTTTCCTGCTGTTGCTGTTGAGTTTTTTGAGGTCGAAAAAGACGTTTTGGGGTCTGCTTTTTCTTTTTGACCGGGAAGGGCTTCTTCTTATCGGCAGTTCTGTCTAGGATATTATCTAGATCAGGGCCAAAAATAAGGTCACCTAAAAAAGGAATACCACAAAGTTTACTCTTTGAAGCTGTATCACCTGGCCAGGTTTTTAGCCATAAAGCTCTTCTCGCAGCATTTGCTAAAGCTGCAGACCTAGCTGACATTTTGATAGTTTCAGCCGAAGCATCCGCAATATAAGCAACCGCAGAGATCAGGGTAGGAAAGGAATCTAAGATCTCCTGCTTGGGGGAATCTGCCACTATATGAGATCTAAGTTGGTTCACCCAGTATTCCAGATTCCTGGCTACACAGGTTGTGGCCATTGCTGGTTTTAAATTGCTCATGATTGATTGCCATGATCTCTTGAGCAAAAGATCCATGCGTTTGTCCATTGGATCCCTTAAAACACCCATGTCTTCAAAAGACAGGTCTGTGGATCTTGAGACCTGTGAAAAGGCCGCATCCAACCTGGGCACCTTATTCCACACCGCAGAAGGGTCCTCCTCAAAAGGGAAGCGCCTTTTGTGGGCTCTGGAAAAAAAGGGCTTTTTCTCTGGATCTTGCCATTCTTTAGTAATGGCGTCAGAAATGACCGAATGAACCGGAAATGTTCGCCCCTTAGGCTCATTTAACCCTGCATACATGCGGTCATGAAGAGATAACTCCTTCTTTTCCTCACTTAAGCCAAGTGTAACATGGATAGCCTTAAGGAGTCCGTCTACCTCCTCTAGGGAAAGCTTAAACTTGGAAGGAGCCACCTCCGCTTCCTCACCCTCCTCCTCCGAATCTTTAACGGAAGGAGTAGGGGACTGCTCTTCCCTGATAGAGGGGCCTTCAGGTAAAGCTTCTACCATGGGGAAAGAAATAGAACCCTGGGAAGCCTCAGAAGTGGATGGCTGACTAGCAGCTGGATTAACTAAAGAGTCACGAAAAGTCTGAATCGTGGCGTATAGTTCCTTCTTTACGGAGGCAACCAGATCATCACAAACCAAAGCTGATTCCTCCTTAACTAAAGAAGTGATGCATGTACTGCATAAGACTTTTTTCCAATTTTCTCCCATTTTGGCCCTGCAAGAAGGACATCTCTTTTTTGGGTCAGAGCTTTTAGCCTGTGAGAGAAAAAACAAAAAAGGGAAAAAAACCAGGGGACCTTTTAGTGAGACCCGGTCTCAGCTACACAAGAATCACCCACAGGTGCACTAAGAAGAAACCAGTCAGCCTCTAGTGCCCAGACAGGCCCCTTGCCACTAGGCGGTAAGAAAAAAGAAAATAGACCAAACCCAGGAAAAGGAAGAAAGGCAGACTTAAACTGCTGCTCCTACCTGAGCTTTACTGGCGCCTGTGCCTGTCCCCACCGCTGCAGACGCTGAGTCCTCCATCTCTGGTGTGCAGCTCCTCACTTGTGGCTTCATATGCCGCTTCCGGACTCCCATAGTGCATCTGCACCGGACCGGAAGCGGAAGTAGGCGCCAGTTCCTGTCCTCCCTCCTCCCCCCTTACATCCACGCCGGAAATGACGCTTCTGCTGACCCAGTGACCCGCCTTGTCACTTCCGCCGCGCCTGCCGGCCAAAAAACATGGCGGCGGCGCACGCGCACCGCCGCTCCCACGACCGCGCGGATCACCGGGTCTACGGCTCTCACCGAGCACCAGGAGGGGAAGAGGAGCCCGATTGCTACCGCTGCAAAGGCTTGGGTAGGCCGGGAGGACAGCGGGTCTCCTAAAGGAGGAAAAAAAGAAAGAAAGCCCGTCTCCCAGGCATCTGAGAGACCCTGACTCCCCTTCAAAAGATGTTCCCTCCGGGCCGGAGGAAACACAAAAACTGAGGTATGGTAGGGAGGCGCCTCCCTTTAAAGTTTGGAGGAAGAAGGTGTTTCCTGTTTCCGGTGGGTGGAGTCGCTATCTCTCTCAGGTGCTGTCCTGAAAGACGCCTTGGGAAAAAGTGCGTGTTATATGCTGATAAATACGGTATCTGAAAAGTGTAGCGTGCATTTGTATTGTAAAAATGGATATTTATGCCATCATTTCTCAGTATGCACAGTATGTTAGTACATTATGGCAGACTTACCTACCAAACAATCCCCATCAGCATTCTCGGCTGTCATGGGCACTTCCATCTTCTCCCAGTCTGCGTTCGGACACTTCAGCCAATGAACTGGCCAGGCCACAATGACATCACTCTTGTGCATGCCTGTGACATCACCATTGCACAAAGCTGTGCTGTAAGTGTATACTGAGCTGCATATCTTAGATTGTAAGCTTGCAGGAGCAGGGCCCTTCTAACCCTCTTGTTTTGAATTGTACTGTTGGTGTAATGTCTCCCTTTACATTGTAAAGCGCTGCGCAAACTGTTGGCACTATATAAATCCTATATAATATGTGAGGCTCGGTGTATATTAATGCTTACAGACAGAGGGAAGCAGTTATGACACAAGACACCAATGGAGTCCCTACTGTCTTAAAATCCTAGTTTATTTATTTTTATTTAGTCTAGAACTTCACTATAAAAGCGATGCCCAGGAACACATGAAAGCATATAAAGTTGTGGCATTGAGACCACAGTCTCAGTGCTGCAAATCTACAACGATTTTCCTTCTCACAATATATAAAGGGATGTGCCACAAAACCAGCGCTTAGGTTGTGAAACCGTGAAATACAATCCAGGTGCAATCAAAACGCGTTGCGTCACAGATCACGTGATTTCTTCAGGGACGGAGAGTGATGGAAGGTGGTCTCCATTTCACAACTTTACATGCTTATGTTCATTTATGAGTTTGGTATTTTTAATTGATATAATTTTTTAATATTACATGTGAATATCAGCTTGTATTTTCATTATAATTGGAAGTTGCAGCACTGGCGCATTTAGTCTACAATTTCACATAAAATATTTACCTAAAAAATTTTTTTTTTTTAAGTCAGCAGCTACAAATACTGTAGCTGCTGACTTTTAAAATAAGGACACTTACCTGTCCAGGGCGCCCGCGATGTCCTCACCCAAAGCCAACCCGTCCCTCGGCTCCTGGGTGCAGGCCCTGGCATCTTCAGTAAGGGAATCAGAAAGCGAAGCCTTGTGGCTTCACAGCCTGGTTACCTACTGCACATGCGCGAGTTGTGCTGCGCGTTCTGAGTGGTCCCTGCTCTCTTCTAGGACATGTGTGTCTCCCAGAAGACAGCAGGAGGGGGGGTAGGGGCCGGACATGGTGTAGATCTCCGCGGATTCTGCAGCAATCTTTCACCAGAAGTGGGAGCAAATACCTGTATTAGACAGGTATCTGCTCCCCCCTCCCCCCAGAAAGGTGCCAAATGTGACACCGCAGGGGGGGGGGGGGGGGATCCGAAAAGCGGAAATTTCATTCTTGGGTGGAACTCCGCTTTAACCTTTTCAGCTCTGGAAAATTTACACCCCTTCATGACCAGGCCATTTGTTTGCAAAACGGCACTGCGTTACTTTAACTGGCAATTGCGCAGTCGTGCGACACTGTACCCAAATAAAAGATAAATAATCCCAATAATAAAGACTGACAATTTTGAAAAAGAAAAACAATATTTTTTACTTTCTGCTATACTACATATCCAAAAAAAATGTAAAGTCAAATTGTTTCATCAATATTGGCCAATATGTATTCTGCTACATGTTTTTGGTAAAAAAAAAAATCCCAATAAGCATATATTAATTTGCAGAAGAGTTATAGCGTCTACAAACGATGGGATATATTTATGGAATTTTAACATTTTTTTTTACTAGTAATGGCGGCGATCAGCGATTTTTAGTGGGACTGTGACATTGCAGTAGACAAATCTGACATGAAGTGACACTTTTTGAGGACCAGTGACATCAATACAGTGATCAGTGCTAAAAAATATGTACTGTCACTACTAATGACACTGGCAGGGAAGGGGTTAACAGGAGCGATCAATGGGTTAAATGTGTTCCCTGGGAGTGCTTGTTAACTGTGGGGGAGGGGGGGGATGCTTTGACTGGGGGAAGACAGAGATCCATGTTACTGCTTAGCAGAAACACAGGATCACCATCTTCCCCCTCTGACAGAACGGCGATCTGCCTTGTTTACATAGGCACACCGCCATTCTGACAGCCTCAAGAATGATCAGCGGGTCCCGTCAGACATCGGGTCTGCCGGACCTGCTGATTGGCTCCCGCTGTGTCCAATCGCAATTGAAATTGTGTACAGGTACATGATTTTCTGCTGAAGGGCCGCCCTGCTGCAGTAAGCCCAGGTTCATGCTGAGCTGCGGGAATGAAAAACTCGCACGATTTCACTCCCGCATGTCAATCCCGATTTCGGCCGTGATTTCAGAGATCATCTGTGCGGGCTTCTGCACAAATGTCAATGTAAAATCGCAGCCCGAAATTGCAAACAGTAGTACAGAAACTACTTTTTGAAATCAGTGCGGCGCCGCAAATTCAGCGTCGCACCGATTAGGACGGTGCCATTGCCGGCAATTGCTGCCGATTTGACATGTCAAATCGTACCAATGTGAACCAAGGCTAAATGTACATGGGATGGTCTGGAAGCGGTTAAATTAAGAAAATCACACGGGGGCAGATCTTAAGTTGATGTTTCTTTATTACCAGCTTGCACTACACCATTTTTTCACATATTGACTATTTCAGAGATATATTAGGCAGCAAGTGAACATGTTGTCCCTGAAGTTGAGTGTGTTGAAAGCATAAAACAAAACAGGCATGTGTAAGGATTGGAGCGACTTTGACAAGAACCGAATTGTAATGGCTAGGTGACTGGGTCAGAGCATGGCCAAAACTGCAACCGGTCTGTAGTGGCCAGGACTGACCAAAAGTGGTGCAAGGAGGAAAACCGGTGAACTGACAATAGTGTCTCGGGGTGGCCAAGGTTCATCGTCGAGCGCGGGGAGCGAAAATCCAATAGAAGAGCTACTGGAGCTCAGACTGGTGAAAAAGTTCATGTTGGTTCTGATAGAAAAGTGTTCGCAGATTGTTGTGTATGGGCAGCGCTTTTTTTTCTTAGACAACAGGTTCAGGAACTCCCCCTTTCCAAGTCACCCCTGGTCTTCACCCCCCCCCCCCTTCTGTACTATTCCTTGGTTCCACCACCTACGTGCCTCACCGTACCGCCCCCTTTAGACAATACAGAACAAAGTAACAATTGTGGTACTAAGTCATTTGTTATATGATAACAAGAAAAGCAGTAAAATAGATCCCATGCAGCCAGCAACAATGGACCACCCCCAACAAAATACCCCCAGCAGTATTAACAGATTTTCCTCCAGCCAGCACCAATAGATTCTCCAGCGGCCAGCAACAATGGATCACCCGCAATGAAATACCCCCTCCCTCAACACCAATAGACCCACCCCCAGCAACAGTAGATTCCCCCATCAGCATCAATAGACCCTGAACCCCTTGCCATTACATGCATTCAGTGCTGGAACTGTATATGGGGCTGTGTAGCTGCAGATCAGTCAGAGTGGCCATGCTGAGCCGTGTCCACAGCCAAAAGTGCCTACAAAGGGCATGCGAGCATCAGAACTGGACCACGGAGCAATGGAAGAAGGTGGCCGGGTCTGATGAATCACATTTTCTTTTATATCACGTGGATGGCCAGATGTGTGTGCATTGCTTACCCTGGGGAAGAGATGGCAATGGGATGCGCTGCGGGAAGAAGAAGGCAAGCCAGCGGAAGCAGTGTTATGCTTTGTCTAGTGGGGTCCATGCCTCCATGGGTCAGGGCTGTTCTGACTGCAAAAGGGGGGCCCACTCAATAAGAGCGATCATAATGTTATGGCTGATTAGTGGCAGCTGGTGCTCAAAATTTTTAGGGGGCGCAAACAAACTGAAAAATTCTGAAAAAGAAAACCCCATCAATTGCAGCCTCCCTGTGCCATCAATTGCAGAAATTATGCCCATCAAATGCAGCCACTGTGCCCATCAATAGCAGCCACTGTGCCACTGCCCATCAAATGCAGAAACTGTGCCCATCAAATGTAGCCACTGTGCCCATCAAATGCAGCCATTGTGCCATCAATTGCAGAAACTATGCCCATCAAATGCAGCCACTGTGCCCATCAAATGTAGCCACTGTGCCCTTCAAATGCAGCCACTGTGCCCATCAAATGCAGCCACTGTGCCCATCAAATGCAGCCACTGTGCCATCAAATGCAGCCACTGTGCCCATCAAATGCAGCCACTGTGCCATCAAATGCAGCCACTGTGCCCATCAAATGCAGCCACTGTGCCATCAATTTCAGCCACTGTACCCATCAAATGCCACTGTGCCCATCAAATGTAGCCATTGTGCCATCAATTGCAGAAACTATGCCCATCAAATGCAGCCGCTGTGCCCATCAATTGTAGCCGCTGTGCCCATCAATTGTAGCCGCTGTGCCCATCAATTGTAGCCGCTGTGCCCATCAATTGTAGCCGCTGTGCCCATCAATTGCAGCCGCTGTGCCCATCAAATGCTGCCACTGTGCTAATCAATTGCAACCACTGTGCCCATCATTTGCAACCACTGTGCCCATCATTTGCAACCACTGTGCCCATCATTTGCAACCACTGTGACCCCGCCCACTCGCCGTCTGACCGGCACTTACCCTATATCAGTGGCGGGTCAGACAACGGCGAGCTGTGTCCTCCAAGCGTCTCCTCCCCTCCTCCTGATAGGTGTCCAATAGCAGCGCCTGTCCTTTTAGCCAATCAGGTCGCAGGTAACACACCCATGCTTCCTGATTGGCGGAGAGGGGGTTTAGTGTTAGAAAAGTGAATATTCATTTGCTCTTCTAACACACCTGGGTGCACTCTGAGCGCAATGCTCTGCACTCAGAGTTCACCGTTTTTGATGCCTATTGGAGCCTATGGCTCTAATGGGGTGCTTCAAAAATACACCCCACCGCTGGAATTCAGGCGCCCAAAAAGGGGCCGGACGCTTGAATAGGGGGTGGAGGCAGCGGCCATGGATAGATTCATGCCATGCAATGCCTGAATCTATCCATTCTACATAGCGGGGGTGGCTGGAGAGAGGGGGCGGTGCCCTAAACGGACGGGCCGCCCCCTGAAGCTGATTGGTGTTTAGTGCCAATAAGAGGCAAACAGACACAGCTAGAGATGAGATGAGCTATACACCAAAATCCACCAATGTGTGTCCATAATGGGAAAACACAAAGTGTAGGAGGGTGGACAGCACCAGCAGTAAAAACAGTTATCTATATAACCAGGTGCGTCCCCATAGAGATCACCAAAATCAATACATTATATTATACAATACGAGGAGTGTAACGACCTTATAATGACCACAGCGGTCATTTGTGTACTATTACTCTAAACAATTATACTGAATAATATATATATATATATAATCAAATCAACATCTCTCTGTAATAGAAATAGATGGAGAAATCACCCAATCCCATCACTGTGTAATCATCATAGAGAAGACATAAGATCATCACCAACATCAGCAGAATGATTTCTATTGTCAGGAATGAGGACATTTCATGGAATAATGATGACAGATCCTCTTTCTATCTCCAATGTAATGAGAAGTCTGTGTCACGGTTTTGATGTTGAATTTTAAATGCAGCGGCAAGAATGATTTGTTTTACAATTCAACATCAAACCAAAGCCACAGACTTCTACATCCTGTATGTCACGATATAAGCTGAGTTTACTGGTACAAATAAGTGTGAAGTTCAAGACTTTGGTGACCGTAGGCATACTGAGGCCGAGTGCGGGGTGTACCAAGATGACCGTGACGGAACGTCACTTCCGGTACAAATTTGACGGATCTCTCACCTTACATGTCCTCTCCTCCATGCTCATTTGCTGCTGCACACACAGAAGGGGTCCCTCCCCCTAGCCTGTGGGGCTGATGGGAGTTGTAGTTCCAGGATCTCCTCCCTGCAAAGCCAAGCTATCCCAGCATGCCCTGCAATCCATTCGGTGACAAACATCCAATCAGAGCTGGGACTCGGCATTGAGCTGTCTGGACTTGTAGCCCGAAAGAGATTTCTGCTTTATAAGCACTACAAGTCCCATAATGCCTTTGGGGGGAGCTGGAGAGGTGAGCCAATGAGAGGTGAGAGTCAGCAGCCCCGCCCACTCACATGGTAGAAGCAGGTAAGATCTTTGTTGGGGTAAAAGTTGTGTGTTTGGTGTGTATAGAATCATCCATGTGTGCTGGGGGAGGGGGAGATCCATTTCTATGGAGAGGAGAAGAGATTTCTTCCTGGATCCCCCTTTATCACATCATAGGGGGGATGGATGGGGAGGATAGGAAGTGTTACTTTGTGTAGACTTTTCTCATCTCCTATCAGTGGAGGACACAGCCCCTCCCCCACCCTGCACCCCTCTCCTCTCCCCCACCCTGCACCCCTCTCCTCCCCACCTCTCTCCTCTCCCTAAATACTGACTCCTCCATTCCCCCCATTTCTATCACTTCTCATGCAGCTCCTATCACTGTCCATAGGAGGCCCCGTGTCCTTCCTGATCCTGTACACTGGGGGGGTCCGTGCCATCCAGGACACAGTCTAGGGGTGTTTGTATGGATCTCCTCTCCCAGTACAAAGATATACTGGGGGGTCACCCTCCTCCATCTCCACTCATCACCTCTGGGGGGGTCACCCTCCTCCATCTCCACTCATCACCACTAGGGGGGGTCACCCTCCTCCATCTCCACTCATCACCACTAGGGGGGGTCACCCTCCTCCATCTCCACTCATCACCTCTGGGGGGGGGGGGGGGTATGAAAAGGAGATTGGATCGGGGAGGGGGGGGGACTGGTGTAAACAATGCTGTGCTGTCTGGAACATATCAGAGAAGTGGGGGGCTCATTCACATGTATGCATTTAGTCTAGGTTCACATTTGTGCAGCTGTGGTTGATGCATTTTCCAGGCACATTTTGCAGGTGGTGGGGGGCTTATCAGAATCTGGAAGCCCCCTTTAACAAGGTGATGCCCAGATCCTGCCCCCCCCCCCCCCGCTACTTATTCTACAAAAAAGTGTCACATAGAAGGAAAAAAAAATACACTTTTTGACAATTTCTTTATTAAAAATCCAAAAATAATGTCCCCCGATGTAGATCTATCATCAATCACGCCGAACCCAGGAAAAAGAAAAAAAATCCCCACTTATCATCAAAGGCTAACCACCAACTGTCTGCTTCTCTATCGAAATGTTCTTAAATAGGTAAGGGGCGGGGCCACCAAGTGACATCACTGGGTGGTCCTCCCCCTTACCTATTTAAACGGATAGTCTGCCTTTACCACAAAACTGCCTATGCAGACAAGGGGCATCTGTAGATAAAGACAAACTGTGCAGCTCTGACTAGTTAAGTGTTCTTGCATAGCAAGACCACTTACTGTTATCTCACATATATATTATTAAGTGTTCTTGCATAGCAAGACCACTTACTGTTATCTCACATATATATTATTCTTATTATTATAGCCAAATTTACCACCCTAACTCCTCCCACAGTTTTTACACTACATAGACAAGTAATATACCGAAACGTGCGGATTGTACCCGAATGGTGTGCTATTACTTTGTGGAACGTTTCACCGAATGGTTCACGAAATATCATCGTTTTTGCGGCGAAATTGGTCCCATAGGAATGAATGGGGAAACTAGAGTGGGAGATGACAAAAGCTGGAAAATCAGAACATGATTTCTAAACTGCCGCCACTCCCTCATTTTCAAGCCCACCTACACAAATCTTATATCAAAACGTTCAGCTATCCCTGCTGCCACTAAACATGTCCACGGCTAAGCCATAGTCCTGATAGTTTTCACAATATGACCATTTGTTTGCAACTCACGCCGTCCATTGACATTCATTGAAACTACACTCTAGCCCCTTCAAATTTGAAGGGCAATTTCTAAACTGCGACTGTGCCTTCATTTTTAATATTTCAGAGACATACTATACATCAAAATCTAGGTCTGGGTCTTGTGATTCTCACAATATAAAAATCTTCGCTGTAGGATGTATAGTTTTTAAAATACGGCCATTTTGTTTAGAGGTCATTTCAGGAAATTTTAGCCATTAATCAGAGTGTACTGTTAGTGTTTGTTTTGTTGCCATGGTTACCAAAGCTTCTGTTATACACAGGGGGGAAGGTGGCTGGAGCATCTCAGCTGATTACAGAGCCCGGGGGAGGGGACAGACACACCATGTACTGATTTATAATAGAGGAATTTGATGGGGCAGTTTTGATGGGGTCATTCTGATGGGGCAGTTTTGATGAAGCAGTATTTGGGAAGCATAAACAGGGCATGAGCGTTGCTAGGAAACAGTGGTTGTAAACACAAGATGCTGAGACACTCCAAATGCATGTGACTTCATCTGCTAGACTTGATAATGCTTGTAGACTCCTCCCACAGTTTTCACACTACAGAGACAAGTAATATACCGAAACGAGCGGATTGTTCCCGATTGGTGTGTTATTACTTTGTGGAATGTTTTGCCGAATGGTCCACGAAATGACGTTTTTGCGGCGAAATTGGTCCCATAGGAATGAATGGCGAAATGTTCAAAACTAGAGTGGGAAGTGACAAAAGCTGACAACCCCATGATCAGCCAAAACATTATGACCACCCCATGATCAGCCAAAACATTATGACCGCCCCATGTAAAAAAAAAAATATTTTTGAAAAAAAAAAAAAATTTTTGAAAAAAGTAAAAAAATAATTTTTGAAAAAAAAAAATCATTTTTGAAAAAAAAAATATATTTTTGAAAAAAAAAAAAATCATTTTTGAAAAAAAAAAAATATTTTTGAAAAAAAAATTTCTTTTAAAAAAAAAATTATTTTTGAAAAAAAAATATATTTAAAAAAAAATTTATTTTTGAAAAAAAAATTACTTTAAAAAAAATAATAATTTCGAAAAAAAAATTATTTTTGAAATAAAAAAATTCATTTTTGAAAAAAAAAATTACCTTTGAAAAAAAAAATTACTTTTGAAAAAAAAAATCATTTTTGAAGAAAAAAAAATCATTTTTGATTAAAAAAAATTCATTTTTGAAAAAAAAAATTACTTTTGAAAAAAATGTTCAGCTCTTTCAGCGAATGATGGAACTTTTTTACTACTATTTATACTTTTTAAAATATTAAGCTTTTTAACACTTTTCACAGTTACTCAAGCCACTTCACCCCACCCAGTTACTCCGCCCACTCCAGTTGTAGAGGCAAGAACACTTTCACAATTTCCCCAGAAATTGTACCTTTTCTAGTTGAATAAAGCTCTTGCTATAGGTGTTGGCCATTTACATATCTTATGAAGCCTGACTGGAATACTCCCAGGACGTTTCTAAGTGAGGCCTAGTCATCACTGCTCACCTCCACCATCATGGGAGTGAGTTCTCTAATGCTGAGCTCAGAACTACTGTATCAGGGGGAGAAAGAGTATGTGAGGGGGTTTGAATCAGAGAAAGAGCTCACTACTGTGATGGTGGAGGTGAGCTGTGATGACTAGGCCTCGATTAGCAACGTCCTGGGAGTATTCCAGTCAGGCTTCATAAGATATGTAAATGGCCTACACCTATAACAAGGGTATTATTCATCTTTCGTCAGAGCTACACCGTTTGTTTTCATTTACAATTATCCCTTACCTGCATAGGCAGTTGTTTTTTTTAAAGGTGAACTATCCTTTAAGGAAATGTCAGAAGAGTAGGCAGTCGCCTTCAATGAGTGCGGGGCTTTCTTTTTTTCCGGTTTCGGCGGGCGGCGTGATTGACAATAGATCTACATTGGGGGACATTATTTTTGGATTTTTCAATAAAGGAATGTTTTTATTTTTTTGGTTTTTTTTTTTTCTACGTGACACTTTTTTTGGTGACTGAGTAGGGGTACAATGTATCCTATACTCATTCACATAGGGGGGCAGGATCTGGGGACCCCCTTGTTAAAGGGAGCTTCCAGATTTTAATAAGCCCCCTGCCCACAGACCCCAATAGCCCAGGGTTGTGGGGAAGAGCCCCCTGCCCCAAA
This sequence comes from Lithobates septentrionalis, assembly GCA_037952835.1. Taxonomy (NCBI): domain Eukaryota; kingdom Metazoa; phylum Chordata; class Amphibia; order Anura; family Ranidae; genus Lithobates; species Lithobates septentrionalis. The sequence goes on from JBBDGP010003796.1 coordinate 239,934, forward strand.
GCACCCCCCCCCCCCTTGTATGTTGAGGGCATGTGGCCTGCTATGATTCAGGAGGGAGGGGGCCGCCCGCTCATCCCCCCTCTTTCCTGACCTCCTGGGCTGCATGCTCGGATAAGGGACTGGTATGGATTAGGAAGGGGACCCTATACCATTTTTTATATATTTATATTTTGGCATGGGGTTCCCCTCTAAATCCATACCAGACCCGATTTTGGATTTTTGCAAGCAATTCTTCTTTTTTTTTTTTTTTTTTACATTCAGCCTTCAGCAGGGAACCCCCGCTGACAGCTGATGACTCATCAGTTGTTAAGGACGTGGCAGCCAGCTTCTCAGTCCGCTCCTTAGCAACCAGTTGTTTACAGTGTTTTTAAAGCCGGAAAAAAAAAACACACAAAAAAAAAAAACACACACAAAAAAAAAAAACAGTTGCGTTTCTGGTGTGCTTCCATTGAAGTCTATTACACGCACAGCAGAATCTGCTGCGGGAAAAAAAGGTCCCTGGCCCTTTCCAAAAATGCACTGGCTGAAAAATGCATAGGTGTGAACGCGTACCATAGGAAACCATGTTAGATGGACTTTGGTGCGTTTCTGCAAAACGCACCAAAAAGCGCATAGGTGTGAACGTAGGGTTAAACACAGCACTAGAAGAATCAATGGGGCCCGACATACACCCCCCTTCCCCAATAGAATACACTGATCAGCACTGCAGTGGCTGCTTTTCCGGCTGGACTAATGTCCGGATTGTGTTGAACAGAGAGGGGTACACACAGGCACAGACTGAATTTCAATACCCAGCTTTTAGGACAGTCTCTGTGCTGCAAATTAAAGTGGTAGTAAAGTCATGTGTTTGCTTTTTACCTATAAGTAAGCCTATAATAAGGCTTACATATAAGTACAGTAAATATCTCCTAAATGTGCATCGTTTAGGAGATATTTACTTTAGCAGCAGCCGGTGACGTCACCTGCGCATGCGCACTGGGCTCTGAATAGACTGTGCCGTCCATTCAGAGCTCTGCTGCGGCCATAACTCCCACACGCATGTGCAGGAGTGACATCATCACGGCTAAGCCATTTATACGGCCAAAGCCCGCAAACCCGGAAGGAAGACCAGGTGAAGATGGAAGCAGCTACAGCGGTGACAGACTACCGCTGGAGGGATTTGTTTTCAGGTAAGTCTGTCATAATGTGCTAGTATGCAGTGTATAATATAGTAGCACATTATGACTTAAAAGAGAAGTATGTTTTTGGGTTGTTTTTTTGCAGAATCATACTTAGGCGGATGCGGCATCGGTCCCCACGCTGGCTCTAACACTGAGAACCGAGCGATCAAACACCACCGACCGCTCAGTTCTTAGAGCTCCCTGAGCGGAGTGCTGGTGGCTATCAGTAACAGTTCTCTGCTCTGCTCTGCCCCGCACTCACTGGAGCTCTGGGTTGTGGAGGGGATGGAATTGGCCGGCTCAGGCTCTTAGCGGCTCACTGAGAGGCTGAGCCGGATGCCGGTTCAGGCATGTGGGCGGATCCCGACTTCGTTGCCGCGACTTTGCTTGAGCCTGGACCGGCTCTGTGATGTCAGCTGACAGCTTCAACCAGCTGTCTGCTGATAACGGGTCGCAGGAGAACAGAACAAACTTTGGCTGTACTTATCCTTTAAAGCATTTGTTACCCCAACACTTCATATTCCTGATATGTGGCTGCTGTACTATGTATTAGTATGAGAAAGTATCCTGTTCTCTTTGTATTGCTTCCTTTGTGTGATATCCTTGGTGTTCTTGCCAGTCCCTCTGCTTTCCTATTAAAAACGGCATTAGTTGCCCTTATTCAGGCTTTTTCCCCCAGTTATTTTCACCTGGTGATCCTGCCAGTAACAGGATTCTTGTCTTGGAGTGACAACGCTTACTTCCTGCACTGTATCTATACGGGGAGCAGTGTTGTCACCCTAGGCTGCCGTTCTGATCTATACTACAAATGCCTCCCCTTCATCTCACCCCCATTACATAGGGAGGATGTGTGCTGCAGTTCACAGAAGAGTGCTGAAAAATCTGAAAAAATGGGATTTCAGTTCAGTGCACAGAAAGTTAGACACTGGAATTTTGGCAGGATCAACAGTCACTTTTCTGTAATAGAAGAAAATTGAATTTGTCTGAAAAAAAGGAAAACAAACGCAGCCACCACATCTAAGAACGGGTAAGCTGCAATCTATCCTATTTTTGTTGTTGGGTTTAGATATCATTAGACGATGGAAGTAGTTTTCAAGAGACGACTTGCACCTTGTTTAGTACACCATGTGACCCAAGCAATCAAAGTCTACAGTTGGCCACAGAGACTATTTTATGAGATTTTTATTATTTTATTAGATTTTGGAGGAAAGACGTTCTAGATAACAGTCTTCTGCCTCTTTTTAGGGTGCTATGAAGCTTGTGAGAAATATACATTACCTGTCCAGAGAGAGAACTTGCTGAGCTTATCTAATATGGTGAAGGAGAGAGAGCAGTTGGCAGAAGCCATATTAAATCATGCCCTGGAGATCATCTGCTTGTTGACGGTGGAGGTAAGGAGGGTTGGCTGAAGGAGTAACAGAACCAGCACCTGAAATAGACGTCCCTTTAAGTGAAATACAGTATATTAGAAACAAATAGAACAGCTTGTATATAAATGGGACATAGACAATGTACTTAAAGTGGTTGTAAACCTCAGACATGAAATATGAACAAAACATATCTCTCTATACTGTGTACTTGTCTCAATCCAGAGCACTAAGTGTAATTTCTGTCTGCTGCTTCATTCCTCTATCCGCATGAATCACTTCTGACAAGTTTTCCTGACACCAAGAGAAATATAGTGTCAGGGGAGGGATCTCCAGCTGATTGACAGCCTCGGCTCTGTCCCTGTGTGCTGTATGAAGGGGGTGTGTCCCTCTCCTCCAATCAGCTATCAGAGCTCTCCTCGCTGAGCTCGGATGTGTGTAATTTCAAGAGCTGGTCCATTGAAATGTAGTACTTTCAATGGATGTCGAGAAGAGAAGACTGCAGATAAACATGCAACTGAGTCCAGTCACTTCACTGGGTACATCTGAATACCATAAAAAAGTTAATTTATTTCAGTAATTCAATTCAAAAAGTGAAACTCATATATTTGATATAGATTCATTACACAGAGTGATATATTTCAAGCATTTCTTTCCTTTCATTTGAATGATTATGGCTTACAGCTAGTGAAAACCCAAAATTCAGTATCTCAGAAAATTAGAATATTACATAAGATCAATAAATAAAGTATGTCCATGTACAGCAGTGGTTCTCAACCTTTCTAGTGCCGTGACCCCTTGATAAAATTTCCCAAGTTGTGGGGACACCTAACAGTAAAATTTATTTTCCCAAGGTGTCTTTCAGGACAGCACCTGAGAGAGATAGCGACTCCACCCACCGGAAACAGGAAACACCTTCTTCCTCCAAACTTTAAAGGGAGGCGCCTCCCTACCATACCTCAGTTTTTGTGTTTCCTCCGGCCCGGAGGGAACATCTTTTGAAGGGGAGTCAGGGTCTCTCAGATGCCTGGGAGACGGGGCTTTCTTTCTTTTTTTCCTCCTTTAGAAGACCCGCTGTCCTCCCGGCCTACCCAAGCCTTTGCAGTAGCAATCGGGCTCCTCTTCCCCTCCTGGTGCTCGGTGAGAGCCGTAGACCCGGTGATCCGCGCGGTCGTAGGAGCGGCGGTGCGCGTGCGCCGCCGCCATGTTTTTTGGCCGGCAGGCGCGGCGGAAGTGACAAGGCAGGTCACTGGGTCAGCAAAAGCGTCATTTCCGGCGTGGATGCAAGGGGGGAGGAGGGAGGACAGGAACTGGCGCCTACTTCCGCTTCCGGTCTGGTGCAGATGCACTATGGGAGTCCGGAAGCGGCATATGAAGCCACAAGTGAGGAGCTGCACACCAGAGATGGAGGACTCAGCGTCTGCAGCGGTGGGGACAGGCACAGGCGCCAGTAAAGCTCAGGTAGGAGCAGCAGTTTAAGTCTGCCTTTCTTCCTTTTCCTGGGTTTGGTCTATTTTCTTTTTTCTTACCCCCTAGTGGCAAGGGGCCTGTCTGGGCACTAGAGGCTGACTGGTTTCTTTTTAGTGCACCTGTGGGTGATTCTTATGTAGCTGAGACCGGGTCTCACTAAAAGGTCCCCTGGTTTTTTTCCCTTTTTTGTTTTTTCTCTCACAGGCTAAAAGCTCTGACCCAAAAAAGAGATGTCCTTCTTGCAGGGCCAAAATGGGAGAAAATTGGAAAAAAGTCTTATGCAGTACATGCATCACTTCTTTAGTTAAGGAGGAATCAGCTTCGGTTTGTGATGATCTGGTTGCCTCTGTAAAAAAGGAACTATACGCCACGATTCAGACTTTTCGTGACTCTTTAGTTAATCCAGCTGCTAGTCAGCCATCCACTTCTGAAGCTTCCCAGGGTTCTATTTCTTTCCCCATGGTAGAAGCTTTACCTGAAGGCCCCTCTATCAGGGAAGAGCAGTCCCCTACTCCTTCCGTTAAAGATTCGGAGGAGGAGGGTGAGGAAGCGGAGGTGGCTCCTTCCAAGTTTAAGCTTTCCCTAGAGGAGGTAGACGGACTCCTTAAGGCTATCCATGTTACACTTGGCTTAAGTGAGGAAAAGAAGGAGTTATCTCTTCATGACCGCATGTATGCAGGGTTAAATGAGCCTAAGGGGCGAACATTTCCGGTTCATTCGGTCATTTCTGACGCCATTTCTAAAGAATGGCAAGATCCAGAGAAAAAACCCTTTTTTTCCAGAGCCCACAAAAGGCGCTTCCCTTTTGAGGAGGACCCTTCTGCGGTGTGGAATAAGGTGCCCAGGTTGGATGCGGCCTTTTCACAGGTCTCAAGATCCACAGACCTGTCTTTTGAAGACATGGGTGTTTTAAGGGATCCAATGGACAAACGCATGGATCTTTTGCTCAAGAGATCATGGCAATCAATCATGAGCAATTTAAAACCAGCAATGGCCACAACCTGTGTAGCCAGGAATCTGGAATACTGGGTGAACCAACTTAGATCTCATATAGTGGCAGATTCCCCCAAGCAGGAGATCTTAGATTCCTTTCCTACCCTGATCTCTGCGGTTGCTTATATTGCAGACGCTTCGGCTGAAGCTATCAAGATGTCAGCTAGGTCTGCAGCTTTAGCAAATGCTGCGAGAAGAGCTTTATGGCTAAAAACCTGGCCAGGTGATACAGCTTCAAAGAGTAAACTTTGTGGTATTCCCTTTTCAGGTGATCTTCTTTTTGGCCCTGATCTAGATAATATCCTAGACAGAACTGCCGATAAGAAGTCCTTCCCGGTCAAAAAGAAAAAGCAGACCCCAAAACGTCTTTCTCGACCTCAAAAAACTCAGCAGCAGCAGGAAAATAAGTTTCAGGGCAGGAGAAAAAATTGGTCCGCGCAAAAGGCGAAGGGCAAAGGCGGAATTCTCTTCCGTCCTCCTTCACAGGCCGAAAACTCACAATGACTCATCTCTGCGGGTCGGCGGAAGATTACGAGAGTTTCTTCCGCAGTGGTCAGGGATAACTTCAAATCAGTTTATTCTGACCACTCTCTCGCAGGGTTATACTCTCGAGTTTTCCAGAAGCCCCCCAAGAAGGTTTCTGGTAACAAATGCTCCTCGAGATCCAATAAGGGCCCTGGCCATGAAATCCTCTCTGGAGGAACTAATGCAACAGGGTGTAGTAATCCCAGTGCCACCAGAAGAATGGCACGAGGGCTTCTATTCACATGTCTTCCTGGTAAAAAAACCAACAGGAAGATTTCGTTTAATTCTCAATTTAAAGCCACTAAACAGAGCCATCAAATACAGAAGGTTCAAGATGGACTCAATTTTCACCGCCAGAAATCTTCTGACTCCAGATTGTTTCATGGCGTCAGTGGATCTAAAGGATGCATACCTGCATATTCCAATCTCATCCCAGTCCCAGAGGTTTCTCAGGTTGGCGGTAAGTTTGGAAGGCAGAATTCAGCATCTGCAATTCAGAGCCCTACCCTTTGGGCTATCATCTGCACCCCGAATTTTCACCAAAGTAATGGCAGAGGCCCTAGCTCCGCTGCGTCTTCAAGGAATCGCAGTAATTCCTTACTTAGACGATCTGCTATTTTTCGCCCCCTCAAGAGAGGAATTGAGGAGCAATTTAAGCAGAGCATGCAGCCATCTGGAGTCTCTAGGTTGGATCCTAAATCTCCAAAAATCTTCCCTGGAACCATCTCAGGAGATTCGGTTTCTAGGGTATATAATAAATTCGGTAAGCCAAAAAATTTTCCTTCCTTCAGAGAAGAAAGGAAAAATCCAGGATACAGTGTCTTTCTTACAGACCAACCAGCAGCTGACGGTAAGATTGGTCATGTCAGCCCTGGGTGTTCTGACTTTGTCAATGCCAGCTGTTCAGTGGGCAAGACTACACTTCAGACATCTGCAGGTTTTTCTTCTGAGATCTTGGGATCACAATTTGGAATCCCTAGACTCAGCGCTAAGAGTTCCAACCCAGGTGAAGAGGTCACTATGGTGGTGGAAAAGGCAGGATATCCTATCGGAGGGGTTAGTCTGGGCCTTTCCAATCGAAAAAAGGCTGACAACCGATGCCAGTTCCTGGGGTTGGGGAGCCCACCTAGAAAGGGGTTTCACTCAGGGAAACTGGTCCAGGAAAGAGGCGACCAAGTCCTCAAACTGGAGAGAGCTCAAGGCGATCGACTTGGCTCTGAAGTCATTTGCTCAGGGGCTTCGGGCCCAGCATGTTCAAATACTAACAGACAATGCCACGGCCGTGGCTTATATAAACAGGCAGGGAGGTACAAGGAGCAAATCGCTGCAAGTACTAGCCATGAGCATTCTCCGTTGGGCAGAAGGACACTTGCTGTCTTTATCAGCAGTCCATCTAAAGGGATCCCTGAACGGGGTGGTGGATTTCCTGAGCAGAAACCCCATTCGGGAAGCAGAATGGTCGCTGAACCCAGAGGTTTTCGCCATGATTGTCGAGAAGTGGGGGCTGCCAGAGGTGGACCTGTTCGCCTCAAAGGAGAATGCGTTGGTTCCGCAATTTTTTTCCCTAAGCAATCACGACGGGTCACTAGGAACAGATGCCTTGGCGTATTCATGGAGATTCCATCTCTGCTACGCTTTCCCCCCATTCCAGTTAATTCCCTTGGTATTAAGAAAAATTCAAAGGGAAACGGTACCGGTTGTCCTAATCACGCCTTTTTGGCCAAGAAGGGCTTGGTTTTCAACCGTTCTGAAAATGGTGGTCAGGCCTTATTGGCATCTGCCCCTCAGGCACGATTTACTATTTCAGGGGCCAGTAAATCACCCAGAGGTAGCCACTTTGGCGCTCACAGCTTGGTATCTGAAGAGCAGCTCTTAAGGAGCAAAGGTTTTTCCAACCGGTTAATCTCAACGCTATTATCCAGTAGAAAAAGGGTTACTAGAAATATCTATTCCAAGGTCTGGAAGGTTTACAATACATGGTGTAATTCATCTGACCAGGACCCAGTTAATCTTGTTTCCATTCTGGAATTTTTACAGGTTGGTGCTGACAAGGGACTAGCAGTTAGTACCTTGAAGGTACAGGTGGCTGCGCTAGCAGTGTTCCTAGAAAGATCGGTGGCCTCGGATCCATTGGTAACCAGATTTTTCAGATCCCTTACGAGATCCAGACCAGCACCACTTAAGTTGTTTCCCAAATGGGATCTGTCGATAGTCCTCCAGTCTCTAACAAGGAGTCCCTTTGAACCTTTGGAAGAAACGCCACTTAGATTTCTCACTCTTAAGTCTGTGTTTCTGATTGCCATGGTCTCTGCACGCAGGATCAGTGAGCTTAATGCCTTATCAGTTAAGGAACCCTATTTGTCTATCTTCCCAGATAGGGTTATACTTAGAACAGATCAGAAATTCTTACCAAAGGTAGCTTCAGTACAAAATCGTGTTCAGGACATTGTACTTCCGACCTTCTGCCCCAACCCAGTAGGGGAGAAGGAGACTTGTTTTCACATGTTGGATGTTAGAAGAGTTTTGTTATGTTACTTGGAAAGGACAAAGCTCTTTAGACGTTCAGATTCTCTGTTTGTGCTATTTTCGGGCAACAGGAAGGGTTGCCAGGCTTCAAAAATCTCTTTAGCAAGGTGGCTGAAGCTAGCCATTTCAGAGGCTTATTCGCATGCAGGTGTGTCTCCTCCAGCAGGAATTTCTGCACACTCAACAAGAGCATTAGCGGCCACTTGGGCAGAGAGAGCTGGTGCCACCCCTGAACAAATCTGCAAGGCGGCAACATGGTCGAGTTTTCACACATTCGTGAAACATTACAAGCTGGACCTCACATCTGCTAATGATCAGGCGTTTGGCAGAAAGGTCCTGCAGGCTGTTGTCCCGCCCTAAGGGGGTAAGTCTCTGTTATCCTCTCAGGTGCTGTCCTGAAAGACGCCTTGGGAAAAACCAAGTTAGACTTACCGGTAACTTGTTTTCCAGAAGTCTTTCAGGACAGCAACATCCCGCCCTATTGTATTGTATATACTATGCTGTGACTAACGTATGTGTTTATGTGTTCCAGCCGGGGCCGGAGGTCTTCTCTACTACAACTGAGGTATAGTAAGGAGGGGCCTCCCTTTAAAGTTTGGCGGAAGAAGGTGTTTCCTGTTCCGGTGGGTGGAGTCGCTATCTCTCTCAGGTGCTGTCCTGAAAGACTTCTGGAAAACAAGTTACCGGTAAGTCTAACTTGGTTTTTCGTAGTGGGTTGTCAGCACCCAAGGCAAGACAACGAATTTGCGACCCTAACCCATGGACATTTAGCGCTTCCTGAGTCCCTTCCACTTGTACAGTATTAAAACCCCTTATGGTACATTTTAGGATGTACCACTCTTTCTGTGTTCTCCTTTCTTTCCTTTTTATCTCTCTCTATCCTAATTTCTTGTTTTTTTCCCCCATTCCTCTCTCTAGCTGTCTTTTTCTTATTCTTTCTCTCCCTTTTTCTTTGTTCCTCCCCCTCTTTTCCTCTCCTTTTCATGTATTCTCTATTTTTATTCCTTCTCTTACACCTTGGGGGGTGATGGGAATTGGGATGAGTGGCAGTGCTGGGGGGGAGTTCTGATCAGCCAACTTAGGTGCTCTTGATCAAGGTCATCTGCTGATCTGAGAACTGTAGTGGGGACTTTTAATGGCAACTCTAATCACAGGTCGTGTGACTCACTGTGTCTCCAGCTCTGTGGTGTCTCGTAGCAGTGACACCTATGCAGAAATCAGGAGATGGGGTCTCCTCCAGCCCCTCCCACTTCACATTCCTCACCAGTCAGCTGACCTCCTGTCTCTCCTCCCCAAGCCATGCCATGAACTGAATGAGTGGCTGGTAAAAAGGCTGAGTGGGCGGCTGGCCGGCCGCGGGCTCCAGGAACAGCCCAGCTGGGCTTCCACAGGCTCCATGGCCAGGCTGCTGGGTGGCCGCGAAATGGCTGGGAGAGTGGTGCAGGCTTCAGGAACAGCCCAGGATTTGGTGACCCCTGGCAAATTGTCATTTAACCCCCGAGGGGGTCCCGACCCCCAGGTTGAGAACCAGTGATGTACAGTATAGTATGCACTCAATGGTTGGGGTTCCTTTTGCATGAATTATTGCATCAATGCGGCATGGCATGGAGGTGATCAGCCTGTGGCACTGCTGAGGTGTTATGGAAGCCCAGGTTGCTTTGATAACGGCCTTCAGCTCGTCTGCATTGTTGGGTCTGGTGTCTCATCTTCCTCTTGACAATACCCCACAGATTCTCTATGGGGTTTAGGTCAGGCGAGTTTACTGGCCAATCAAACACAGTGATACCATGATCATTAAACCATGTATTGGTACTTTTTGGCAGTGTGGGCAGGTACCAAGTCCTACTGGAAAATGAAATCAGCCTCTCCATAAATCTGGTCAGCAGAGGGAACCATGAAGTGCTCTAGAATTTCCTGGTAGAGGGCTGTGCTGACTTTGGACTTGATAAAACACAGTGGACCAACACCGGCAGATGACATGGCTCCCCAAATCATCACTGACTGTGGATACTTCACACTGGACCTCGTGCAACTTGGATTCTGTGCCTCTCTACTCTTCCTCCAGACTCTGGGACCTTGGATTTCAAATGAAATGCAAAATGTACTTTTATCCGAAAAGAGAACTTTGGACCACTGAGCATCAGTCCAGTCCTTTTTTCTCCTTAGCCCAGGTAAGACGCTTCTGACATTGTCTCTGGTTCATGAGAGGCTTGACACAAGGAATGTGACAGTTGTAGCCCATGTCCTGGATACGCCTGTGTGTGGTGGCTCTTGAAGCCCTGACACAAGCCGTAGTCCACTCCTTGTCAATCTTCCCCAAATTCTTGAATGGCTTTTGCTTTACAATCCTCTCAAGGCTGCGGTAATCCCTGTTGCTTGTGCACCTTTTTCTACCACACTTTTTTTTCTTCCACTCAACTTTCCATTAACCGCTTCCCACCCGCCCAACGTCATATGACGTCTTCGAGTTTGAACAGCGATATCTGAATGGTGCCTGCAGTTACAGGCATCGTTCAGATCTCTTCTTTTAGAGCCGGCGATTCCCTACACCATAATGCCCCGTACACACGGTCGGACTTTGTTCGGACATTCCGACAACAAAATCCATGGATTTTTTCAGACGGATGTTGGCTCAAACTTGTCTTGCATGCACACGGTCACACAAAGTTGTCGGAAAATCCGATCGTTCTAAACGCGGTGACGTAAAACACGTACGTCGGGACTATAAACGGGGCAGTGGCCAATAGCTTTCATCTCTTTATTTATTCTGAGCATGCGTGGCACTTTGTCCGTCGGATTTGTGTACACACGATCGGAATTTCCGACAACGGATTCTGTTGTCGGAAAATTTTATATCCTGCTCTCCAACTTTGTGTGTCGGAAAATCCGATGGAAAATGTGTGATGGAGCCTACACACGGTCGGAATTTCCGACAACACGCTCTGATCGGACATTTTCCGTTGGAAAATCCGACCGTGTACGGGGCATAAGAATAATCATAGTAGCTGTTCAGCCGCTTGATTGTTCTTACAGGCAGCGGTAAGGGACGTCCACCCCCATCCCGCCGCCCTCCGGTGCTTCTCCCGGCTCGCCCCTGCAATTGGCACACCAGAGAGGGAACCGACCGCGCCGGATGCTTACCATAGAGATTTCTGGTGGGCCAGATGGTTACCGGAGTCTCTATGATCGTTCGGAGGCTGGGCGCAATGTTATGACGTCATGCCCGGCCTCTGCATTTGAAAAAATGCCGCCGCCTCGGCTGGGAAGCCAGGATCTTTATTTTTTTTTTATTTCAGGCTTCCCAGCCTAGAGGTGAGATCTGGGGACTTATTGACCCCAGATCTCACTGTAAAGAGGACCTGTCATGCCATATTTCTTTTACAAGGGATGTTTACATTCCTTGTAATAGGGGATCCAAGTCGGATCCCCGTTCATTGAAAGTCGGACGCATATCGGCTTCAAGTCGCAGGGCAAAGTCGGATCCAAAGTAGGGACGGCTGTCGTGACGCACCAGTGTGAACCCGGCTTGAGTCTACAATATTGAACTTTTTCACAATATCCTAATTTTCTGAAATACTGCATTTTGGGTTTTCACTAACTGTAAGCCATAATTATCAAAATTAAAAGAAAAAAATGCTTGAAATATATCACTCTGTGTGTAATGAATCTATACAATATATATACGTTTTTCCCTTTTTGAACTGAATTCTTTTTGATGACATTCAAATTTTTGTAGACGCACCTGTATGTAAGGGCCACTATAGAGGCACCTTCGTTGCATTTGGAGATGGCAATAGGACATGCTAGAAGGCTACCTGGGACCAAGTCCATAGCTGTACCTATCATTTGGTCTAGTCTCAATATACACTATATTACCAAAAGTATTGGGACACCTGCCTTTACACGCACAGAAACTTTAATGGCATCCCAGTCTTAGTCCATAGGGTTCAATATTGCCTTGGCCCACCCTTTGCAGCTATAACAGCTTTAACTCATCTGGGAAGGCTGTCCACAAGGTTTAGGAGTGTGTCTATGGGAATGTTTGACCATTCTTCCAGAAGCGCATTTGTGAGGTCAGGCACTGATGTTAGACAAGAAGGCCTGGCTCACAGTCTCCCCTCTAATTCATTGCAAAAGTGTTCTATTGGGTTGAGGTCAGGCCATTGCTTTGTGCACTGGTGCACAGTCATGTTGGAACAGAAAGAGGCCATCCCCAAACTGTTCCCAGAAAAGTAGGGAGCATGAAACCGTCCAAAATGTCTTGGTATGCTGACGCCTTAAGAGTTCCCTTCACTGGAACTAAGGAGCCAAGCCCAACCCCTGAAAAACAACCCCACACCATAATCCCCCTCCACCAAATTTATTTGGACCAGTGCACAAAGCAAGGTCCATAAAGATATGGATGAGCACGTTTTTGGGGCGGAGGAACTTGACCGGCCTGCACAGAGTCCTGACCTCAACCCGACAGAACACCTTTGGGATGAATTAGAGAGGAGACTGTGAGCCAGGCCTTCTTGTCCACATCAGTACCTGACCTCACAAATGTGCTTCTGGAAGAATGGTCAAACATTCCCATAGACCACACTCCAAAACCTTGTGGACAGCCTTCTCAGAAGAGTTGAAGCTGTTATAGCTGCAAAGGGTGGGCAAACTCAATATTGAACCCTACAAACTAAGACTGGGATGCCATTAAAGTTCATGTGCGTGTAAAGGCAGGCGTCCCAATACTTTTGGTAATATAGTGTACGTGCACGTGCCTTCTCTTTGGCACAGGGGTTTGTAGAATACATTATTGAGATATCTGCTAAACAGCTGAAGTTACTTTCACTTCTTCCTTTCTGCAGGATTTTATTGTTGTGAAGAGACCGGATGGGACCCGATGTACATACAGTATTTGTGCCACAGACATCGAAAGCAATGGGTGGGACTCCCCTTCAAGATGTCCGGAGCTCTCCTTTACTCTCCTGGGAATGGAGGACAAGACTCAGAAGATGATTGTGGAGCTGGCCAACAAAATTGTCTGGCTGTTGGCTAGGAAGGTGGGAAATTCATCAATATACTATTTTTTTTTTTTCCTCTACTGGACTCTGGTAGAGCAGTGGTCATCAACCCTGTCCTCAGGGCCCGTTAACAGGCCAGATTTTATGTATTACCTTGGGGAGATGGAGACTAGAATACTGCAATCACTGAGCAGTAAATGATATCACCTGTGATGTTTTTACGTTATCTTGCAAACCTGGCCTGTTAGTGGGTCCTGAGGACAGGGTTGATGACCACTGTGGTAGAGAACTTGTAAATATCTTTACAACATGGGGCTTTGCCTCATCCACCTTACTACCAGTTAAAGTGTTAATAAACCCAGGTAACAGTTGGCGATGTGACAAAGTACCCACCATTTGGAGGGTAAGCAGGACCGCCATCTCCTGTAAAGCGCCTCCCATCGCACTCACTCAGCTGACTAGCCCAATGACAGCGGGGCTTGCGTGGGTGGCGTCACGTGACGCTGTGACGTCAACGCGTTTTGTGTTTGTTTGGTTTCCACACCTTAACCACTTCAGGACTGCCGGACGCAGATATACCTCCTAACTTTGAAGAGGGATATCTTTGTTATGGCAGCAGCTAGCTGCCATTACCCTGGTATCCTCTTCTTTGGCCGGCGGTCCAGTTTCGCCGCAAGATCACTTTTATCGGCAGTGGGAGAGGGCCTCCCGCCGCGCTCCGGCGCCCTCCACCGCTTACCGGAGCCATCGTAGCGGCAGAGGCGATCGGGTGCTTGTCCTTCCTGGGTATGGAGATGAGTGAGGGGTAGATGGCCCCCACCCGTCTCCATACCATTGCAGGGCGGAAGCGACGTGAAAATGTCACTTCCGCCTACAGCTCTTAAAGGGCCTTTTTTTTTTTTTTTTTTTTTCCAAATGACATTTTTTTTTTTATTCTTTTATTGCATTTAAGTGTAAATATGAGATCTGAGGTCTTTTTGACCACAGATCTCCTATTTAAGAGGTCCTGTCATACTTTTTCTCTAGTACAAGGGATGTTTACATTCCTTGTAATAGGAATAAAAGTGACACCATTTTTTTTAAAAGAACAGTGTAAAAATAAAAGGTAAAATAAATAAAAAAAAAAAATTAACGCGCAACGTCCCGACGAGCTCACGTGCAGAAACGAACGCATACGTGAGTAGCGCCTGCATATGAAAACCGTGTTCAAACCACACATGTGAGGTATCGCCGTGATTGGTAGAGCGAGAGCAATAATTCTAGCCCTAGACCTCCTCTGTAACTCGAAACATGCAACCTGTAGAATTGGCGAACATCGCCTATGGAGATTTTTAAGGGTAAAAGTTTGTCGCCATTACTCGAGCGGGCGCAATTTTGAAGCATGACATGTTGGGCATCAATTTACTCGGCATAACATTATCTTTCACAATATAAAAAATATTCTCTAGGGTGTTATAAAAAAAAAAAAGTATAATGTTTGGGGGTTCTAAGTAATTTTCTAACTTATAAACAACAAATCTCAGAAAGAGGCGTCTAGATGTAGAAGCCTGTGTCATTGTGAAGCTGTGATTCCATCTTGGTTTAAAATATTACATTTTGCCATATCTTGCCAACATTAATAAATTCTATTTTTTAGATTACACTCTATTACGATCCATTTGTTACCATAGTAACCCCTATTTAATCCTGGTGCTCTACACCAGGATTTGTTTTTTTGCATTATGTTTTAGTTACAGTAACAACGCCTGCTGTGGTGAGTGATCTATGAGTGGTTACTATATTATAGTGGACATTTTCCTATATACCTGTTCCTTTGTTTAGTTTTGATACTAAACCCAGGACACTGCGTTCACTATATCTGATCTCCCACAGTACACAGAACACGGAAATGCAATCGTTTTAGTAAATATAAACTGCTAAATACCTTTTCTCATCAGCAGTATATAGCAGTTTTGTGACTTTTTATCAGTGTCTGGTTAAAGCTTGTAGGAGGAGTTTTCATTCTCCTCTGACTGTCCTATGAGGCTGCAGGACCCCTGATCCTCTGTCTGGACAGTGCTGATTGGCCCTGTGCTGATCACATGCACTCTCCGAAGAAAAAAAACTCTCTAGCAATACGCACCAAACTGAGCAGGTGCAGCTTGCCCCCAAGGCTCTGTGCTAGCAGGAGATGGATTGGGGACAGTGGAAGAAGGGGAGGATCAGAGAAGACCAGATCAAACAGCCTTTTTATACAATGCAGAGGATTAACCCCTTAGGTTCCACAGTGAGTATAACAAGCACGCTTTACTGCATATACAGACTGATTTTACTGTTGTAAAACTTTAAGAGATCATTTTGCTCCTTCAACCTGTTCGTCCAAAGTTGTCTTATCCTATATAAAATGTTTGCTGCTCCCCTTTTATTTCAGGTGCCTTTAAAGTGTGAGGATGTTGCAATTTATTTCTCTAACGATGAAAAGGAATATCTTAAAGGACATGGGGGGCAATCTAAGAACAACCTGGACACCTGTATCGTTGGTGAGAAAACTGATCAATCTAACTTCATAAACCTCAGGGCTCTTCCTATGCCTAGAAACTCCGGTGCCTTCAGTCTCCTAGCTGCATATCAGCATTGTAAGGCATTGCTGCTTCTGTTAATCTGTGAGATAAGTTAATGCCATTACTGTTCTCCTTGCTGGAGAGGAAGATGTATCTGAGTACCTGCCGTGCAAGTATCTCCCTGCTTCTGCTTCATTCTATAGATCTGTGCTTCTTCCATTTCTCCTATTGCTTCTTGATAATGACTCCACCAGTCATCAGGTGAAGTTCTAACATGAGAAAGCAAAGCCGTGCCTCTACTAAGATGACCACCTCCACACAGAGAGACAGTTCAGAACAAAGCATGGGAAATGACTAATGGAGAAAAGATCAGCTGCAGGGAGACCCCAGGCAGTACTGGTGACTAGTCCTTTGCCCTCTATCTGCCTTCTTTTAATTTTTGTTGGCACAGTTTCCTCAGTTCAGGGCCTACTTAATCACTTCAGCTCCGGAAGATTTACCCCCCTTCTTAACCAGGCCATTTGTTGCGATATGGCACTGCGTTACTTTAACTGACAATTGCGTCATCTTGCAACACTGTACCCAAATAAAATGTATATAGTTTTTTTCTTCTTTCTTTTGGTGGCATTTGATCACCTCTGTGGTTTTTATTTTTTGCGCTATAAAAAAAAAAAAAAAACAATTAAAAAAAAAATGTATATACCGTATATACTCGAGTATAAGTCAAATTTTTCTGCACATTTTTTTGTGCTGAAAGTGCCCCCCTCGACTTATACTCGAGTCAAGCACTTTTCTGCAGCAAAAAATTTCATTTTCCGAACCGACTTTGGGGCCCCCTATCTCAGGGCCACTTAGTGCTAGGAACCCCGAATTTGGTGTACAAGCTCAGTGGAACTGGTACGATAATATATCCAAAGCTGAAGTTCCTAGCACTAAGTGGCCCCAAGATACAGGGCCCCAAATTCGGTTTGGAAAATGTCAATCTCTGCTGCAGAAAAGTGCTTGACATTTTCTGAACAGACTTTGGGGCCCCATATCTCAGGGCCACTTAGGCTAGGAACCCCAAATTTGGTGTGCAAACCCAGTGGAACTGGTTCCATAACATATCCAAAGCTGGGGTTCCTAGCACCAAGTGGCCCTGAGATACGGGGCCCCAAAATCGGTTCAAAAAATGTCATTCTCTGCTGCAAAAAAGTGCTTGACATTTTCTGAACTGATTTTTGGGGCCCTGTATCTCGGGGCCACTTGGTGCTAGAAACCCCAGCTTTGGAAATTTTATGGTGCTAGTTCCACTGGGTTTGCACACCAAATTTGGGGTTCTTAGCACTAAGTGGCCCCGAGATACGGGGCCCCAAATTCGGTCAACTGTGTCCATCTGCAGCAATGTCATTTCGGGACCCTTTGGGTTCAGAGACCCCAAATTTTGGCTGCAGCTAGGGGGCATCTAGGAACCCTTAACTACCGAGTTTGAAGTTCAGGGGACCTATGGTTGCAAATGGGCACAGTGAGGCATGCAAATGGGAACAGTGATGCTGCAAATTGGCATTGTTGACCCTCTTTTCCACTTACAGTAGCTGTGCATTTCTCACCCTCGTCTTATACTCCGGTCAATAAGTTTTTCCCATTTTTCTTGTGGTAAATTAGGGCCTCGACTTATACTCGGAACGACTTATACTCGAGTATATACGGTAGATTGTTTACTTTCTGCTATAAAACATATCCAATAAAAAAAGGAAAAAAAAATCTAATTTCTTCATCAATTTAGGTCAATATGTATTCTGCTGCATATTTTTGGTAAAAAAAAATCCCAATAAGCGTATATTGATTGGTTTGTGCAAAAGTTATCGCTTCTACAAACTATGGGATATATTTTTGGAATTTTTCATTATTTCTTTTTTTACTAGTAATGGCAGCGGTCAAAGACTTATATAGAGTTATAGCGGGACTTTGATATTGCGGCGGACAAATCAGACACTTAACTGACACTTTTGGTACTTTTTGGGGACCAGTGACACTAATACAGTGATCAGTGCTAAAAAATATGCACTGTCACTGTACTAATGACACTGGCAGGGAAGGGGTTAACATCAGGGGTGATCAAAGGGTTAAATGTGTCCCTAGGGTGTGCTTGCTAACTGGGGGGGTACTGTGAGAAGGCAGAGATCTGTGTTCC
The DNA here is from genome assembly GCA_037952835.1 of Lithobates septentrionalis. NCBI lineage: Eukaryota > Metazoa > Chordata > Amphibia > Anura > Ranidae > Lithobates > Lithobates septentrionalis. The sequence continues at coordinate 257,688 of JBBDGP010003796.1, forward strand.
TGCTTAGCAGAAACACAGAATCACAGCCTTCCCTCATCACAGAAGTCAATCTGCCTTGTTTAGATAGGCAGATCATTGTTCTCCTTGTCTCCCGAACTATCGCGGGTCCCGGCAGACATCGCATCCGCCGGACCGGCTGAACGGCGTCCGGCGTGCACACCCCAGACCTGAAACTGAAAGGGAGAGAGGGCCAGTTGAGGGGAGAGAGAGAAAGGGATGGGAAGAGGAAGGGGGGGGTGGTAGAGGGAGAGAGGGCCAGGTGGGGGGACAAGGGGGGAGAGGGGATGGGTAGCAGACCGGGGAGAGAGATAGGCAGAGTTTGGGGGGGGGGGGGGGGGTGGGCAGAAAAAAAAATGGAGGAGTGAGGAGGGGATGAAATAGCAGGAGGAGGGCGAAAGGGCCAGGTGGGAAGGAGAGGGAATGAGAAACGGGGGAGAGAGAGGAGGGGGGATAGGGGCAGTGAGTCGGGGGTGAGAGGCGGGGGGGGGCAGATGGGGAGGCGAGAGAGGGAAGTGAAGGAGGAGATGAGGGAGAGGAAGAGATGGAGGGGATGTCCAGAATACTAATTCCCATACCGCACAAAATGACATCAATGCTTCTCCATTCTCTGGCAGGTGCTCTCACAAATACACACTTGTTGCACCACAATCTATTTTTCTCTAACAGTAAATTGAAGGGGTTTGCTTACATATGGTGCCACACATACTTTTTATTCTGTTTGCTGCTTCTCATCTTCTCGCTGGCCCACTCCTCCTCCCTCCCAGACTCCTCAGCTTTGTTTTTACCTGAAATGGGAGAGGCACAGAGCTGCAAACCACCTCCATGCTTCACAGTCAGACTTAATCTTTTTCAGCTTCTTTCTTTAAATGTAGGGGCGGGGAGAAGAGAATCAAGTCGGAGTTATAGCTGGGGGGGGGGGGGGTGACTGGCAGCATAGGTAGTACTACTGCTTCACACCATTCTCTTGCTGGCCTTGCTAGCTTTGAGTTGCTGGAAAGTGTTGTTGGCTGAGGCTTGGCTCTGTCCCTACAAATGGACAATTGGCAACCCAAATCCTTAGTGTGAGTAGTAAGTTCATAGTGGGCCCCTAAACTTCGGAGCCCATGTACCATGCACACACTAAGGATATGCCACTGGATCCTAATTTAAATCTAGTGAGCTGATAACTTCCTGTGATAACTTAGCATTGTTCCCAGATGTCCGTGTGACCTACAGAACACCTTCCCCTATGTTATGGTGAAGATTAGGGAGGTAATCTATACAGTAGCTGCAAACCAACACCACTGATTTTTTTTTTTTTTTTTGCAGGGAAAGTGGTTGAGAATGTTTATTGAAAATACAGTTAAATGTGACCTTTTTTTTTTAATCCATTTCAGACCAACCAACAGCCCCATTGCAGCAAAGTACAGAAAAAAATTACCCCATCAATCTCTGCATTAAAGAGGAGCAGGAAGAAGAACCTCATCATTCCGCTGGCAAGTATTCAATTAAAGTTTTCTACAAATTGGAGATCGGTTTTATGCATGGCTTTGTACTCGGTGATGTGTTGGATTGCCCTGAAGCACGGGGTCCTGGTTTCAATTCCCATCAAGCACAATACTTACACCCATCTTGTATGTTTTATGGGTTTGCTCTTCTGCTTGAGTTGTATGCTACAGCCCAAAAATATACTGTTAATTCTAAGGCCTCCTGCACACTGGGCATCAAAAACACCATTTTTAAGGGTGTTTTGGTTGGGCAAGCTTGGAGATGGCAGGTCCAGTGCTGAAGGGGCCAAATTGCCAGTTCCAGGAAGTTCATGGAATGCTGATGGGAAGCCAAGCTTCCTCCAATGATCAAGTACCCTGAGAATATACTCGGTCCCCAGCTAACCCCCCCCCCCCCCCCACCCCGTCTGAGAAGCTGGCATCTTCTGTGAGAACTGCCCAGTTTATTAGGGGAAAAAAAAATTCCTGACTCCATCGTCAAAGTGGAAATCCACCACACCATTCTCACTCATGGCTGCAACAGACTCAATGACTCGATGGCTGCAACACAGCATTTAAAGTGTCACAGTCTGCTCCTTAAGGCTGTGATTCATTATAAAAGTGCTGCACCCTTTGCTCCCCTGTATCCTGAGGGGATCAGAGTGACGGCACCCCTGGGACCAGTTTAAAGGGCATGCATGGCCCCGACTTACACTGCCAGTTGTTATGGCCCCAAACAAGGGGTCAGGATGCCGGGGAAAAGCCCCATCCAGGTTTTCACCAACCCTGGTGGGCATACTCCAGAAGGAGTCTTCAGGGTTAGGGCTCCACTGGTGGGCAGACCACAGTCCTGGACCTGTGTAGTGCCCTCCGGCTAATTTATGTATTGCACCTTCTGCTAAGGTAGGTGCCTTATTTAGGATCCAGTACTTGCAGAAGCTTTATAGGCCGGCCCCACATCTTCTTTCTGATGGGTTCCAGGTACAGTTCCTCAAGGCTCAGCCCGGGAAATAACTGAAAAGCTGAAATGAGACGGTCACAGTGGCTTCGAGGCAGCTAAAGCTTGATAAAGGAATCTTGGGAAGAAGCAATAGACCAAAAAATAATGGTTTGCTTCTCCTATTGGAGAGAAGACATCAATCAGCTAAGGAAATTATCAAAAGCTGAGGCTGATTGGGAAGGGTTATATAGGCACTGTCCTTGTAGCTTCTTTTTATGCCAGTGTCCAGTAACCTGAAGGCATATAACTTTGTTTAAGACCGAAGATCTGTTTCTTGTGCTTTACAATTAAGAAATCCAGTATAATGTGGAGTTTTTGTTTAATCTATTTCAGAACAGCCAACAGCCCCAGTGCAGCAACGTACAGAACAAATTTACCCCATCAAATGTCACATTAAAGAGGAACCAGATGTAGAACCTCATCGTGTCACTGGCAAGTATTCATTTTATAGTTTATTAAGAATAAAGTTCAACAGTATGCATGGCTTTGTGATTGGTGATGTGTTGGATTGCCTTTCCTTGAGTTCTGGTTTAAATTCACACCAAGCGGCTGCTTATACCTTAAATGTTCCTCCCCGTGTTTTTATTGGTTTGCTCCAGCTGCTTCTGCTTTATCCTGCACCCTAAAAGTACGCTGTTATCCTCTTCTTTAAAGTGATTGTAAACCTTCAACTTGTAAAACAACCTATTCAGTAAACAGTTGTGTATAGATTTAAAAAAAAAAAGTTATAAATATTTTTTCTTCCCTTTTTTATAAGTGAGCACATTCCCTCTGTTCTCAGCTGCATGACAGCTAGAGGAGGATAAACAGCAGCACACTGAGCTTCTCAGCGAAAGACTGTGCAGGAGGGGGTCAGGACAAGACTGATCAGTGGAGGAGAGAAGGCTGAGTTCTCGGCACAGCTAAAGAACTGACCACGGTGTGTCCTCTGCTTAGCTGGTTAGTTATTAATAGGGAAGCAGACTGGCAGGAACACCAGGGATTTCACACAAGGGAAGCAATACAAAGAGAACAGGATACTTTTCCATACGAGTACATGCTACAGAAGGCTCATATCAAGAATTCAATATGAAATGCGGGTTTTACATATTCTTTAACTGGCGTTACTTCATGTTGAACAGCTGTAGGCACCTCTGATCCTTCTCTAAATATAGAGCCATAACTTTTTGTTTTGTTTTGGATGGAGCATGGAAGGCTTTAACCACTTAGAGCCCTTGCACACTGGGGCGGTTTTCAGGCGGTATTGCGCTAAAAATACCGCCTGAAAACCGCCCCTAAACAGCTGCCGCTGTTTGTTCAGTGTGAAAGCCCGAGGGCTTTCACACTGAAGCGCTGCGGTGACAGGACGGTGAAAAAAGTCCTGCAAACCGCTTCTTTGGAGCGGGGAAGGAGCGGTGTATTCACCGCTCCTTCCCCGCTCCTGCCCATTGAAATCAATGGGACAGCGCGGCTATACCGCTGTAATACCGCGGCTATAGCCGCGCTGTACGAGGGATTTAACCCTTTTTCGGCCGCCAGCGGGGGGTTAAAACCGCACCGCTAGCGGCCGAATACCGCTGCTAGAACGACGGTACAGCAGCGCTAAAAATAGCGCTGTTGTACCGCCGACGCCCCCACCGCCCCTGTGTGCAAGGGCTCTTACAGACCGGAAGATTTTTCCCTCTTAATGACCAGCCCATTTTTTGAGATACGGCACTGTGTTACTTTAACTGACAATTGTGCGGTCGTGCGTCGTTGTACCCAAACAAAATTGACGTCCTTTTTCCTCCACGAATAGAGCTTTCTTTTGGTGGTATTTAATCACCTCTGTGGTTTTTATTTTTTGCGCTATAAACAAAAAAATCGACAATTTAAAAAAAAAAAAAAAAACAATATTTTTTACTTTATGCTATAATAAATATCCCCCCCCCCCCCCAAAATTTTTGTAAAAAAAAAATCGCAATAAGCGTATATTGATTGTTTTGCGCAAAAGTTATTACGTCTACAAAATAGGGGATATATTTATGGCATTTTTATGATTATTTTTTTTTTTACTAATAATGGCGGTGATCTGCATTTTTTAGCAGGACTGCAACATTGCAGTGGACAGATCGGACACTTTTGACACTTTTTTGGGACCATTCACATTTAAACAGCGATCGGTGCTAAAAAATAGCCACTGATTACTGTATAAATGTCACTGGCAGGGTAAGGGTTAACACTAGGGGGTGATCAAAGGGTTAAGTGTGTTCCCTGGGAGTGTTTCTAACTGTATGGGGGCTGGGCTGACTGGAGGAGGAGAGAGATCGCTGTTCCTAATCACTAGGAACAGCAGATCTCTCTCTTAACTCCCCTGTCCGAATGGGGATCTGTTTACATTGACTGATCCCCGTTTTGGCTCTCATTCCCGCAATAGCGCGTGGCCGGCAGACTTCGCGGTCACCGGCCACGCGCATCGGGTCCCCCGCCGCGCTGCTATGGCTCTTAAAGGAGCCAACGTACACCTATGGCAATTTGAGGGAACGTGCCGACCTGCCGCTGTATAATGGCGGCGGCTGGTCAGCAAGTGGTTAACCGGTTCCCGACCAGCCGCTGCAGTTATGCTGTGGCAGAATGGCTCCCCTGGACGAGCCGTCGTAGCTCGCAGTGTGTGCATGGAGCCGATGACCGCCGGGCACCCGCGATCACTTGTGACAGAGCGAGAATCGGGATCTGTGTGTGTAAACGCACAAATCCCAGTTCATTCAAGGGAGAGGAGAGACAGATCGTGTGTTCATACTAAGTATGAACACCGATCTCTCTCCTCCCCTAGTTAGTCCCATCCCCCCTTCAGTTAGAACACATACATAGGGAACACAGTTAACCCCTTGATCGCCCCCTAGTGTTAACCCCTTCCCTGCCAGTGACATTTATACAGTAATCAGTGCATTTTTATAGCACTGATCGCTGTATAATTGTCAGTGGTCCCAAAAATGTGTCAAAAGCGTCCAATTTGTCCACCGCAATATCGCACTCAAGATAAAACTCGCAGATCACTGCCATTACTAGTAAAAAAAATAATAATAATAAAAATGCCATAAATCTATCCCCTATTTGGAGACGCTATAACTTTTGTGCAAACCAATCAATATACGCTTATTGCGAGTATTTATTAATTTTTTTACCAAAAATATGTAGAAGAATACATATTGGCTTACACTGAGGACAAAATGTGTGTGTTTTTTTTTTTTTTTTAATTTGGGATATTTATCACAGAAAAAAGTAAAAGATATTGTGTTTTTTTTGATCAAATACCACCAAAAGAAAGCTCTATTTGTGGGGGAAAAAAAGGACATCCATTTTGTTTGGGTACAGCGTCACACGACCGCGCAATTGTCAGTTAAAGCGACGCAGTGCCGTATCGCAAAAAATGGCCTGATCAATCTTCCGGGGTTGAAGTCACCTTTTTTTTTTAACTTTTTTTTTTTTTTAACTTTTTTTTTTTAACTTTTTTTTTTTTTCTAAATTCCAGCTCCTCCATGTACGAATATAGCATTAATGTACTTCTTTTGCAAAAATAAAACAGCTTTCCATTAATTCTACACACACTTCACTGTCTTCATGGATGTTTCCAAACACATATCCATGTTTTCTGCCTTACTTCCCGGGTAGACTGTAGGTCATGACACAGGAAGGAGTTGACCAGCTGACCTCATTAGCACACACCCTCTTCATCATCCACCCTCCTACTTTTTTTTTTTTTTTTTCTACCTTAACTTTAATCTTGCATAGAACGTTCATTTGGCATTTTGAAGTGTGCCGGAAATGGGAGATTAGATAACGTAATGTGGAGCAGAGCTGTAGTATTGAAAACGAGAAGTATGTCCTGGGTTCTGTAGAGTTCACCATACACAATACAATCATCTCTTTTAGATCTACCATCAACTATGTATTGCAAGGGCCTGCCTGATTGGATACAGAGTGATTGGCTGGATACGTGTTTCCTCCTATTATATAAATTTGGTAAATCTATATAAAAGTATATCATATTAAAATCAAGAACATTCTCAGTGTTCACAAATATTTACATTCAGACTTCATGCATAAGTTTCACAGGCATCTCTGCATTGTGCACATCTCTTCTAGCTTTTGTATGAGTGTGAATGGTATGAGTTAAGGGATTCACACTCCATCCCACAGCTTTATAAAAAGTGTGTGTGTGTGTGTAAATATATATATATATATATATATATATATATATATATATATATATATATATATATATATATATATATATATATATATATATATATACACACACACACACTCATTGGCCACTTTATTAGGTACACCTGTTCAATTGCTCGGTAACACAAATCGTTAATCAGCCAATCACATGGCAGCAACCTAATGTTTTTAGGTATCTAGATGAATGGGGACGAAAGGGGATTTAAGTGACTTTGAACGTGGCATGGTTGTTGGTGCCAGACGGGCTGGTCTGAGTATTTCAAAAACTGAGCAGCAGTTGTGTGGACAAAAATGCCTTGTTGATGTCAGAGGAGAATGGGCAGAATGGTTCAAGATTATAGAAAGGCAACAGTAACTTAAATAACCATTAGTTACAACCATGGTATGCAGAATACCATCTCTGAATGCACAACACGTTGAACCTTGAAGCAGATGGGCTACAGCAGCAGAAGACCGCACCTGGTGCTACTCCTGTCAGCTAAGAACAGGAAACTGAGGCTACAATTCGGACAGAATCACCAAAATTGGACAATGAAGGATTGGAAAAATGTTGCCTGGTCTGATGAGTCTCGATTTTCTGTGTACGATCGTGTGACATGACAGAATGTGGAAAATGTCAAGGGGTATGAATACTTTTTAAAGGCACTGTATCTGTAGTAAAGAAAGAAAGAATACAGCACCAGAGATATTAGTGGAAAGTAATGCATACAAATTTTAGGGGTTGAGTAAGAATGCTGCTGCTGACTTGTCAGTGATACACTGATAATGATATTACAAAGAAAGGAGAAACAATGCAATCTTATACTGTCTCAACCAAACCTATTGAACCCACTGCTAAACATGATAATAAAAACTGGTATGTAAACTGTGCAGTGTATAATCAATATTATAAATATATAATCAATGTGTCTAAAAATGAAACACCTACGTGCAACAAATTATTAAATAGAACAATCAATAAAGTACAAATCTAAAAAGGTACATTTGAGTGCAAAAATGACAATAAAACAGTCAATAAAGTGCAAATCTTAAAAAGTGCAAATAACCGGTGCTGAAAAAAGTGATCAGTAAAAGGATGAGTATCTGATATGCGTCCATAAAGTGCTAAACCATTAAATGCATATAAATGCATCAAAAAAAGACCATTAAACAAAAAACACATTAAACAATCCAAAAGGTGATCCAAAATGAATATTCTATCCACATGAAATAACACCCAATGTGCTCCTTCACCATTTGCTCCGAGATCATTCACCAGAAACAATGGCTGCTCAGGTTATAAACCAGCAAAAGCGCTCTGTGCAAAACAATGCAACTGATGAGATCCTCTGCTGTTGCTTCCGACTCCTCTCTCAAATATGACTCAATCATGCGTGGGGTTTGTATGGGGGAGAGGAAGGAAAAACTCCATAGCGTAAAACCATTTAAAATTGCTTGTTTATTAAAAACATCTAGGAAAACTCACATGTTAGAAGTGTCAACCCAACACTAGGGAATAAGCGCTTCGTAATGTGTGTCAGTAGCCTCCGGCTGCAATGAACAAGCCGTGAGTGCAGACCCAGCAAGCGTTATGATCCCAGCGTCCTAGCCCCGCTCTACTAGTTTCGTCATTCGACGTCCTCACGGAGCGGTAGGAGGTGTGAGTTTTCCTAGATGTTTTTAATAAACAAGCAATTTTAAATGGTTTTACGCTATGGAGTTTTTCCTTCCTCTCCCCCATACAGTTCACATGGATAGAATATTCATTTCTGATCACCTTTTGGATTGTTTTATGTGTTTTTTTTACTGGACTTTTATTGATTATATATGCATTTTAATGGTTTAGCACTTTATGGACACATATCAGATACTCATCCTTGTATTTGCACTTTATTGACTTTTTTTATTGTAATTTTTGCACTCAAATGTACCTGTTTAGGTTTGTACCTTATTGATTTTTCTATTTTAATAATTCGTTGCACGTAGGTGTTTCATTTTTAGACACATTGATTATGTATTTTTAATATTGCTTATACACTACACAGTTTACATACCCGTTTTTATTATCAGGTTTAGCAGTGGGTTCAATAGGTTTGGTTGAGACAGTATAAGATTGCATTGTTTCTCCTTTCTTTGTACTGTATCTGTAGTGTTTACTTATCTCTCTCCAAAGCCCTAAGTCCCGTGTCTTTCTGCTGCTCCGTTCTTCTGTTATCAGCATGATAACTCCTGACAAGCTCTCTGATACAGGAGATAAAAGCAGTTAGAAATTTGTGTCGGGGAGGGAACTAAGCAGAGAGCTGGTCTATTTAAGGTACAGCTCTGCAAGTTTCTTCATTCCTCTCCCTATGTGGGGGGGGGGGGGTGCCTTTCCTCCAATCGGCTTACACACAGTGTATGCCCAGACTCCTGTCCCACTGCTGAAACAGGAAGAAAAATTTCTAACACAATGTGCATTTTCTAAAGAATGTAGAAAGCTGAAGACAGCAGATATACATGTAAAACTTATATAGGTAGATTTGTTTAATCTCTGTGTATCATCTGAGACTGTTCACTTCACTGGGTGTATTTGAGGGTTTACATCCACTTTAAGTTATGTGGGCATCTTTAAATCTGTCACTTCTGACTTTGGCATAAGGGAAAGGCTACTGACAGAGCAGAACGTTCATGGAGAACAGCAATTGCCTATGCTGCGATTCTCTACTACACCTAGAAGACTGAGGACTTACTGTGAGTGTAGGTTGTCATGAGATCCTCCATCACCAAAACACCCTATAGTTTACTATGTAATGGTGCAGAGATGGGGGATGACATCATGCCAGCACTGCTCTCTGCATCACTGAGGACCACCCAGCCTGGAGTAGAGGTGAAGAGGACCATAAGGCATCACATGTCCAGCCTGAAGACTTTGGAAAAGAAATGGTGGGCAGGAGCCACGAGTTCAGATTTGGGCTTTTAAGCAAATCTGTCCCTTTTACCATTCATGGAAAAGTGACAGGTTCTCCTAAATACCCATCCTAAGCACTGATGCCCATCTTCCCTGTGCTCCTCCATGGTCATCTGTTGGTGCCCTCAGTCAAACCCCTGTATGCACATTAGGGGGTACACTTGTATGACTGCAGAAGGAATACTGGATTCGAGTTGGATCAGGGACTGATGAACTCTCTATAAAATGTTATTTGCACAGGATATCCCTTTTACAGACAGTCTGATTAACCCCTTAATAGAATTGTTTTAGTACATAGAGAAAAAAAATCTTTCTTCACATATTTAATTCACTTTTTCTTGTCCCTCCAGAATCTCCCCATTTCCTTCCTTCTCCTGATCAGGAACATGTTTATATTACCGATCACATCAAGGAGGAGGCAGAGGAGAGCCAAGATTTGTATATGTCTGTATCTGAGGACCCAGTCAGTCCAGGTCAGCACATTGTTCACCTTTTTGTTAAAATGCATGTCCAGGGATTTATTTCTTTTTATATAATTTTTGCATTGCTCAGTATTTCATTTAATGTAATTGTTATGGGGCATTTATGCTATGGTTTCACAATAATGCACAAAACACAGTGTAGTTCCAATCATTTTAATGGCATCCCAATGCACTAAGTCAGCACAGAGCACCTGAAAACCATCTGTATGATGTAGTGCCATGTCCATTATATATGTGATGTGATGTGTTGGCAGCCCATTTCAATTGGTAACGTAATGTATTGAAAAAGTCTAAATGGGCCCTTATGTCTGCCTCTTACAATAATAGCAGTACTTTTACCTGTTGATAGAAGAGAGAGAGAAGTGGCGCCACCCAAGTGTAGTATTAATGTACAGGCTTTATTAACACAGGGTTAAATACACTCACAAGACATAATTGATAAAAGTGCTCATCAATGCTACTCAGCCATGGGGGGTCCCGCCATCCTGGAGGCTCCGCAGGTGTCATCCACGCTGCTGGAAGGGGATGGTAGGAGACACGGAGGTCCCTGTAGGTCCAGGAAGTCTCACGCTGGACCAGCATAGAACGCATGGGAAGAAGGGATGCAAGTCCCTACAGGGACCTCCGTGCCTCCTACCATCTCCTTCCAGTATCGTGGATGACACCAGAGGAGCCTGCAGAACCCCTCAGGGCTGAGTACTATTGATAAGCACTTTATCAATTATGTCTTGTAAGTGTTTTTAACCCTGTGATAAAGTCTGTACATTAATACTACACTTAGGTGGCGCCTCCCCCTCTCTCTCTTCTCTTCCATTTTCCAGAGTAGGACACACTCTTAGGATGGCTGCCACCACTAGCTATTTAAGACCGATGGACTTATAGACTGAGCCTGTCTCTCTTTTTTTTTTTCTTTAAATCGATTTGTTTTAGAGACTCGCTCTAATTTGGGCATACGCCCTCGGTGCACTGGATCTATCCTTTTTGTATTGTACGTGTCTTTTACCTGTTGATCCTGCCACTATTCTCATTTTTACTAATATTACTCCCTGGAGAGAGTTGACAGTGCTGCAAGATTGTTGCTCAGTTTCCAGAAGTGTTGTCACCCTCTCCCTGCAGCATAGACACTCAGGTGTAGTCCCCCCCTGTAGGAAGCGCGGACAGTGCCTACCCTTGGGGAGTGCTTAAATCTCCTCGCAGTCTTGTTTTGTCTGCCTGGAAATGGATGGAAGAAGTGAGATGAAGTGACAATCATCAGTACATGCCCACAGCTCCCATAGAACAGAGGAAGATTGGAGGCTGAGTGGTCATGCAACCACTAAGTAAAGAAGGCCATTTTCTTGCTCCTAGCAAGTTCGAATTCCATTGAAGCCTCTGGCTCATTTCTGGCATCTGTAAGAGACCAAGAATGGAGCCGTGTGTTGGGACAAAACATATCCAGTGAAGGAATATTGCAAAAAGTTTCAGTGCAGCACAGGCAGCATTCACAAGAATTTACAAACCAAGTAGATTTCTGGCAGGATGAACAGGAATTTTCTTGCACTTAATGGACAGATATGATGAACTTTTATATAAAAATTGTATTTTTAACAGACCAAAATTGAGAAAATAGGAGTATACTCACTTGACTTATGTCAATGCAATATATAGATAGCACACACTAGAATCCATGCATTTAAAATAATATAAAAGTCAATTTTTTGTAAAATAAACATATCATTACTGGTTTTGCCACAGAGCAGCCCCAATCTTCCTCTTCTCAGGTCCCAAGCGGGCGCTTCTGACCCCTCCCTCATGCCAGTTGCCCCCAGAGCAAGCAGCTTGCAATGGGGGCACCCAAGCAGGCTCACTCCCGAGCCGTGGCTCTGCATGTACATTCACATACACAGCCCCATCTCAGCCCTGCCCCCCCCCCCTCTCCTCATTGGCTCACTGGGTGACTTAGCCAATGAGGAAGGAGAGTCCCCAGAGAGCCGAGGCTCTTGTGCACATCGTTGGGGGAAGATCCAGGCTCAGGTAAGTATTGGAAGGGGGGCTGCTACACATAGAAAGTTTTTTTTTTTTTACGTTCATGCATAGAATGAAACCTTCAGCCTCTACAAACACTTTGAAGGAGAAGTATAGCCAAAGATTTTTTTGGCCCTAATTCTCCTATGGGTCACAGTAGTGCAGTTCGTTTTGCAATCTTGTGGCCTGTATTCAGCTGACAACGGGCTGAAGCCCACTGTCGGCTGACACAACTTTACAGTCAGGATTCACCAAGATGCCTGGACCGGCAGCTGGCTCAGCCTCTTAGTGAGCCGCCAAGAGCCTGAGACAGCCGTTCCTGCCCCCTCCACAGCCTGGCACTCTTGTGAGCACTGGATGGGCAGAGCAGGGAGCCACTAACTGTCAGTCATCAGCTCACTGAAGTCCAAGAACTGAGCAGTTATCTTGGATTGCTCAGTTGTCAGCCTTAGAGGCAGCGGAGGACAGATGCAGCCTTGGACTGCTGATGCTGCATCCACCTAGGTGAGAGTATGTGTGTGTGTGTGTGTGTGTGTGTATATATATATATATATATATATATATATACACTACCGTTCAAAAGTTTGGGGTCACATTGAAATGTCCTTATTTTTGAAGGAAAAGCACTGTACTTTTAAATGAAGCTAACTTTAAACTAGTCCTAACTTTAAACAAATATACTCTATACATTGCTAATGTGGTAAATGACTATTCTAACTGCAAATGTCTAGTTTTTGGTGCAATATCTACATAGGTGTATAGAGGCCCATTTCCAGCAACTATCACTCCAGTGTTCTAATGGTACAATGTGTTTGCTCATTGGCTCAGAAGGCTAATTGATGATTAGCAAACCCTTGTGCAATCATGTTCACACATCTAAAAACAGTCTAGCTCCTTCCAGAAGCTACAAAACTGACCTTCCTGTGAGCAGATTGAGTTTCTGGAGCATCACATTTGTGGGGTCAATTAAACGCTCAAAATGGCCAGAAAAAGAGAACTTTCATCTGAAACTCGACAGTCTATTCTTGTTCTTAGAAATGAAGGCTATTCCATGCGAGAAATTGCAAAGAAATTGAAGATTTCCTACAACGGTGTGTACTACTCCCTTCAGAGGACAGCACAAACAGGCTCTAACCAGAGTAGAAAAAGAAGTGGGAGGCCGCGTTGCACAACTAAGCAAGAAGATAAGCACATTAGAGTCTCTAGTTTGAGAAACAGACGCCTCACAGGTCCCCAACTGGCATCTTCATTAAATAGTACCCGCAAAACACCAGTGTCAACATCTACAGTGAAGAGGCGGCTGCGGGATTTTGGGCTTCAGGGCAGAGTGGCAAAGAAAAAGCCATATCTGAGACTGGCCAATAAAAGAAAAAGATTAAGATGGGCAAAAGAACACAGACATTGGACAGAGGAAGACTGGAAAAAAGTGTTGTGGACGGATGAATCCAAGTTTGAGGTGTTTGGATCACAAAGAAGAACGTTTGTGAGACGCAGAACAAATGAAAAGATGCTGGAAGAATGCCTGACGCCATCTGTTAAGCATGGTGGAGGTAATGTGATGGTCTGGGGTTGCTTTGGTGCTGGTAAGGTGGGAGCTTTGTACAGGGTAAAAGCTAAGGAAGGCTATCACTCCATTTTGCAACGCCATGCCATACCCAGTGGACAGCGCTTGATTGGAGCCAATTTCATCCTACAACCGGACAATGACCCTAAACACACCTCCAAATTGTGCAAGAACTATTTACAGCAGAAGCAGGCAGCTGGTATTCTATCGGTAATGGAGTGGCCAGCACAGTCACCAGATCTGAACCCCATTGAGCTGTTGTGGGAGCAGCTTGACCGTATGGTACGCCAGAAGTGCCCATCCAACCATTCCAACTTGTGGGAGCTGCTTCTAGAAGCGTGGGGTGCAATTTCTCCAGCTTACCTCAATAAATTAACAGCTAGAATGCCAAAGGTGTGCAATGCTGTAATTGCTGCAAAAGGAGGATTCTTTGATGAAAGCAAAGTTTGATGTAAAAACAATGTTATTTCAAATACAAATCATTATTTCTAACCTTGTCAATGTCTTGACTCTATTTTCTATTCATTTCACAACGTATGGTGGTGAATAAGTGTGACTTTTCATGGAAAACACAAAATTGTTTGGGTGACCCCAAACTTTTGAACGGTAGTGTATGTATATATATATATATATATATATATATATATATATATATATATATATATATATATTTTTTTTTAAGAACCTCATACTTTTCTTTTAAGCCAACTGTCATGAAAAATGTGTGGGTTTTTCGACAGAAGAGTCTTTAGTTTTGCTCCAACGTGCCTTGGTCAGGACAAAGTGTCATCTTTACTTTGATCCCTCACCACGCCCTAGCATATATTTCTTTGCTTAGCTTCCTTAAATATCTGCTCAGCAACAGGAGCCAAAGCAATACTCAGTACTTCTGGCTTTCTATGGCTAAGCCCAATACCGAAATAAGTCCGAGGGAGGAGATCACTTGGGTGATGTGACTGCTTTGAAATAAACATTTAGGTGGAGGATATCTGAACATGGTGAATATATCTTTTTGAAGTATTTTCTTTGGTGAGGATGGACCTGTACAGAGCCAGCACCCAGAGGTGGAGAGTAGTAAGGTATGATCTCTATTCTTCAGAATATGGAGGAACATATAGCCAGTATATGTTGTTACATGGGGAGTCCAAAGGCCTGTGTAAGCCCCAGTTCAGGTGACTCAAATAACTTAATTTTGCTCCAAGGAAACTAAGAATATCTGTGGAGGTATGCATTATACTGAACTTTGCCTTGCATGGGTAAGACACAGGTTTTCTTTAAGGCCTTGCAAGAGGAGGCAGAAATTGGTGCCACTGAATTTTCTGAGAGAAGAGCAGTTGGCTGGTGGTTTAAACCATTCGTGCCCACATAAAATATAAAGTGGTTGTAAACCTCAGACATGAAATACGGACAAAGAATATCCCTCTATAGTGTGTACTTGTCTCAATTAAGAGCGCTAAGTGCCATTTCTGTCCACTGCTTCATTCCTCCACTATCAGTATGAGTCACTTCTGACAAGTTTTCCTGACACCAAGAGCAAAAAAGGTGACGGGAGGAAACTCCAGTAGATTGACAGCCTCAACTCTGTTCCTGTGTGATTGGAGGATGTGCCCCTTCCCTCCAATCAGCTCTTGGAGCTCTCCTTACTGTGCTCTGAAGTGTGTAATTTCAGCTCCCCACCCCCTTAACTGACATCTCAAAGAACCTTTGTAATTTTAGCACTTTGACTGTAGAAAAGAGTGTAGATAAACATGTACAACTCGTGTAGGAGGATTTGTTTAATCTCTGTGTATCACCTGAGGCCATTCACTTTACTGGGTATACAGTATGTAAGGGTTTACAACCACTTTAAATAACAATTTTCTGAGGTTGGCCTTTAACAAATATAACTGAATGGTATTCCAAAGCCTGTATGTAGTAAATGTTACACTGGGGATCTTCATCTGTCACTGTGTTTTTTTTTTTGTTTTTATTTTTTTCTAGCAGAATGCATGTACAAAGACGAAGAGTATTTACCACCAAAAACTAACAACAAAAGGTCCAGGACACACAAGTCAAGATTGGGAAAGACCTCTTTTTCCTGCAAAGTGTGTGGGAAAGTATTAGGAAGTAAGTGGACCCTTGATAAACACCTACTGATACATACTGGACAGCGTCCATTTCCATGCAATGAGTGCGAAAAAAGTTTCTCGTGTAAGAACCACCTGGACGCTCACAAGAGAAGTCATACTGGAGAGCGACCCTTTCCCTGTAACCAGTGTGGCCGGAGGTTCTTTAATCACCAGCACCTCGTCCTCCATCAGGTAGTCCACACTGGTGAAAAGCCATACTCATGTCCAGTGTGTGGGAAAGGCTTCACTCGGCAATCCAGCGTGGTCAAGCACTCCGGCATGCATGCAGAACAGAAGCCATTTGTGTGCAACGAGTGCGGAAAGAGTTACTGCCAATACGCCAGCCTGGTTGTCCACCAACGGCAGCACTCAGGGGAGAAACCATTTGTCTGCAAGTACTGTGAGAAAGCTTTTCCATGTAAAGACACCATGTTGAAGCATCAAAGGGCTCACACGGGGGAAAAGCCCTTCCCGTGTCCTCAGTGTAATAAACGTTTCATTGACAAATCCAGCATGACTAAGCATAAGCGTAAAGTACATGCCAAGGAGCCTAAACCGGCCAACTGGCTAGGGATGGAATCCGATCAAATTTTAGTGACTGTGTGATCACTTTTAAAAAAAAATATATTAAATCGCCAGCAGATATGCTACTTAACATGCTTATTGTATCCCTGCATTTTTACAGGAAAGTATGCACAAAACTGATTTGTATGTTCATGGTAGACTGGGATGGGGTAAGGAGGTGGTTGTACATAACTGCAGTATCTTCCTATACTTTGCCGTCATGGCCACAAGGTAGGTGGTTCTAACAGGTGAAGCCCCAACATTTGTGGTTAGTGTCAGGGATTTTCACTGAGCTTCTGCCTGACGTTCCTATTGGCCAATTTACTATGATTAGTAGCCCTGCTAGACAATAGGAATGTGCAGGATGTAGGAAGGAGCTGGATTTAGCCCTATTGGAAAGTCCCGTAACTTTGCCTCTCAGAACCCCCGGAGGTTCAGCAATGATGAAAAGATTTAGAAAGCTACTAAAAGTGTGTGCAGTTCATACCTGCAGAAGTTTGTCCTTTTTCCCCTCAGTGACAGTCTCTTTAAACTATAGATTCTTATTGGGGACTCTTGTGTTGGTTAGTACAGATTCACTTTAATGCAATAAAAATAATTTTAATAAAAACAGCATAAATCCTGAAATCTGTATTATTTAAAGGGGTGATCTTTGCTGGCCTCCTTTTTAAAGAGGCCCTGTTACTGGTATTTGTTGTGTGTGTTTGTTTTTTATTTTATTTTTATTTTTGGATAAAGTGGAAAGGGATTAGAACCGCTGGTAGATTTTATTGCTGTCTGTGGACTCATTAGGGAGATTCACCCTCATCATATGTCCTGTTTACCATTATCATTGAAAGTGAAAGTAAAGAAGTTCCCAAATATTGGGGTGTCCCCAAAAAAGTAATAGGAGGAGAAATCCTCCAATGGGGAGACTCTTTCTGGTTACCTGGGGGTCACCAAGGGATTCCCTTAATTTTCAAGGATTTCTTCTCACTTCCTGTTTGGCTATGGGGCAGGAACTGAAGGTAAATCTCTCCAATGGGTATAGCTGTGTAAAACATTACACACAAGTGTATAGACTGTTTAACCACTTGCCGACCGCCTCACGCCTATATACGTGAGCAGAGCGGCACGGGCAGGCAAAATCACGTACCTGAAACGTGATTGCCTTCCCGCGGGTGGGGGGTCCGATCAGACCCCCCCCCGGTGCCAGCTGCGGTCGGCATTTGGTTGGAAGCGATGGGAGACGAGGGGGAGGCCATCCGATCGTGGCCCCCCCCTCGCGATCGCTCCCAGCCAATGAGAAACATCCCCTGCCTCTGTATAGTACACAGAGGCAGAGGATGTGATGTCATCTCTCCTCGGCTCGGGAGTTTCCGTTCCAGCGCCGAGGGGAGATGACATGTAAGTGCACCAACACTCACACACACACAGTAGAACATGCCAGGCATACCTTACACCCCCGATCGCCCCCCGATCCCCCCCCAATCACCCCCCCCCCCCCTGTCACAAACTGACACCAAGCAGGTTTTTTTTTTTTTTTTTTTTTTCCTGATTACTGCATAGTGTCAGTTTGTGACAGTTAGCAGTGTTAGGGTAGTGACTGTTACCCCCCTGTAGGTCTAGGGTACCCCCCTTACCCCCCCTAATAAAGTTTTAACCCCTTGATCACCCCCTGTCACCAGTGTCGCTAAGCGATAATTTTTCTGATCGCTGTATTAGTGTCGCTGGTGACGCTAGTTAGGGACGTAAATATTTAGGTTCGCCGTCAGTGTTTTATAGCGACAGGGACCCCCATATACTACCTAATAAATGTTTTAACCCCTTGATTGCCCCCTAGTTAACCCTTTCACCACTGATCACCATATAACCGTTACGGGTGACGCTGGTTAGTTTGTTTATTTTTTATAGTGTCAGGGCACCCGCCGTTTATTACCGAAAAAAGGTTTAGCCCCCTGATCGCCCGGCGGTGATATGCGTCGCCCTAGGCAGCGTCAGATTAGCGCCAGTACCGCGAACACCCATGCACGCACCGTACACCTCCCTTAGTGGTATAGTATCTGAACGCATCAATATCTGATCCGATCAGATCTATACTGGCGTCCCCAGCAGTTTAGGGTTAGCGGGATCAGCCCAGATACCTGCTAGCACCTGTGTTTTGCCCCTCCGCCCGGCCCAGCCCAGTCCAGCCCACCCAAGTGCAGTATCGATCGATCACTGTCACTTTTTTTTGTAGCGTTTTGGTGAACTGGCAAGCACCAGCGGCCTAGTACACCCCGGTCGTAGTCAAACCAGCACTGCAGTAACACTTGGTGACGTGGCGAGTCCCATAAGTGCAGTTCAAGCTGGTGAGGTGGCAAGCACAAGTAGTGTCCCGCTGCCACCAAAAAGACAAACACAGGCCCGTCGTGCCCATAGTGCCCTTCCTGCTGCATTCGCCAATCCTAATTGGGAACCCACCGCTTCTGCAGCGCCCGTACTTCCCCCATTCACATCCCCAACCAAATGCAGTCGGCTGCATGAGAGGCATTTATATATCCTCCCAAGTACCCCTACCCAACGAACCCCCCCAAAAAAGATGTGTCTGCAGCAAGCGCGGATATAGGCGTGACACCCGCTATTATTGTCCCTCCTGTCCTGACAATCCTGGTCTTTGCATTGGTGAATGTTTTGAACGCTACCATTCACTAGTTGAGTATTAGCGTAGGGTACAGCATTGCACAGACTAGGCACACTTTCACAGGGTCTCCCAAGATGCCATCGCATTTTGAGAGACCCGAACCTGGAACCGGTTACAGTTATAAAAGTTACAGTTACAAAAAAAAAGTGTAAAAAAAAAAAAAAACACAAACAAAAATAAAAAAAAATAGTTGTCGTTTTATTGTTCTCTCTCTATTCTCTCTCTCTATTGTTCTGCTCTTTTTTACTGTATTCTATTCTGCAATGTTTTATTGTTATTATGTTTTATCATGTTTGCTTTTCAGGTATGCAATTTTTTATACTTTACCGTTTACTGTGCTTTATTGTTAACCATTTTTTTGTCTTCGGGTACGCCATTCACGACTTTGAGTGGTTATACCAGAATGATGCCTGCAGGTTTAGGTATCATCTTGGTATCATTCTTTTTAGCCAGCGGTCGGCTTTCATGTAAAAGCAATCCTAGCGGCTAATTAGCCTCTAGACTGCTTTTACAAGCAGTGGGAGGGAATGCCCCCCCCCCCCCACCGTCTTCCGTGTTTTTCTCTGGCTCTCCTGTCTCAACAGGGAACCTGAGAATGCAGCCGGTGATTCAGCCAGCTGACCATAGAGCTGATCAGAGACCAGAGTGGCTCCAAACATCTCTATGGCCTAAGAAACCGGAAGCTACAAGCATTTTATGACTTAGATTTCGCCGGATGTAAATAGCGCCATTGGGAAATTGGGGGAGCATTTTATCACACCGATCTTGGTGTGGTCAGATGCTTTGAGGGCAGAGGAGAGATCTAGGGTCTAATAGACCCCAATTTTTTCAAAAAAGAGTACCTGTCACTACCTATTGCTATCATAGGGGATATTTACATTCCCTGAGATAACAATAAAAATGATTTAAAAAAAAAAAAATGAAAGGAACAGTTTAAAAATAAGATAAAAAAGCAAAAAAATAATAAAGAAAAAAAATAAATAAATAAAAAGCACCCCTGTCCCCCCTGCTCTCGCGCTAAGGCGAACGCAAGCGGCGGTCTGGCGTCAAATGTAAACAGCAATTGCACCATGCATGTGAGGTATCACCGCGAAGGTCAGATCGAGGGCAGTAATTTTAGCAGTAGACCTCCTCTGTAAATCTAAAGTGGTAACCTGTAAAGGCTTTTAAAAATGTATTAATTTTGTTGCCACTGCACGTTTGTGCGCAATTTTAAAGCATGTCATGTTTGGTATCCATGTACTCGGCCTAAGATCATCTTTTTTATTTCATCAAACATTTGGGCAATATAGTGTGTTTTAGTGCATTAAAATTTAAAAAAGTGTGTTTTTTCCCCAAAAAATGCGTTTGAAAATCGCTGTGCAAATACTGTGTGAAAAAAAAAAAAATGAAACACCCACCATTTTAATCTGTAGGGCATTTGCTTTAAAATAATATATAATGTTTGGGGGTTCAAAGTAATTTTCTTGCAAAAAAAAATAATTTTTTCATGTAATCAAAAATTGTCAGAAAGGGCTTTGTCTTCAAGTGGTTAGAAGAGTGGGTGATGTGTGACATAAGCTTCTAAATGTTGTGCATAAAATGCCAGGACAGTTCAAACCCCCCCCAAATGACCCCATTTTGGAAAGTAGACACCCCAAGCTATTTGCTGAGAGGCATGTCGAGTCCATGGAATATTTTATATTGTGACACAAGTAGCGGGAAAGAGACAAATTTTTTTTTTTTTTTGCACAAAGTTGTCACTAAATGTTATATTGCTCAAACATGCCATGGGAATATGTGAAATTACACCCCAAAATAAATTCTGTTGCTTCTCCTGAGTACGGGGATACCACATGTGTGGGACTTTTTGGGAGCCTAGCCGCGCACGGGACCCCGAAAACCAAGCACCGCCTTCAGGCTTTCTAAGGCCGTAAATTTTTGATTTCACTCTTCACTGCCTATCACAGTTTCGGAGGCCATGGAATGCCCAGGTGGCACAAACACCCCCCCCCCCCCCAAATTACCCCATTTTGGAAAGTAGACACCCCAAGCTATTTGCTGAGAGGTATAGTGAGTATTTTGCAGACCTCACTTTTTGTCACAAAGTTTTGAAAATTGAAAAAAGAAAAAAAAAATTTTTTTTTCTGGTCTTTCTTCATTTTCAAAAACAAATGAGAGCTGCAAAATACTCACCATGCCTCTCAGCAAATAGCTTGGGGTGTCTACTTTCCAAAATGGGGTCATTTGGGGGGGGTTTGTGCCATCTTGGCATTTTATGGCCTTCAAAACTGTGATAGGTAGGGAGGAGTAAAATCAAAAATGTATGCCCTTAGAAATCCTGAAGGTGGTGCTGGGTTTTCGGGGCCCCGTACGCGGCTAGGCTCCCAAAAAGTGCCACACATGTGTTATCCCCGTACTCAGGAGAAGCAGCTGAATGTATTTTGGGGTGCAATTCCACATATGCCCATGGCCTGTGTGAGCAATATATCATTTAGTGACAACTTTTTGTAAATTTTTTTTTTTTTTTTTTTTTTTTTTTTTTGTCATTATTCAATCACTTGGGACAAAAAAAAAAAAAATATTCAATGGGTTCAACATGCCTCTCAGCAATTTCCTTGGGGTGTCTACTTTCCAAAATGGGGTCATTTGGGGGGGTTTTGTACTGCCCTGCCATTTTAGCACCTCAAGAAATGACATAGGCAGTCATAAACTAAAAGCTGTGTAAATTCCAGAAAATGTACCCTAGTTTGTAGACGCTATAACTTTTGCGCAAACCAATAAATATACGCTTATTGACATTTTTTTTACCAAAGACATGTGGCCGAATACATTTTGGCCTAAATGTATGACTAAAATTTAGTTTATTGGATTTTTTTTATAACAAAAAGTAGAAAATATCATTTTTTTTTTTCAAAATTTTCAGTCTTTTTCCGTTTATAGCGCAAAAAATAAAAACGGCAGAGGTGATCAAATACCATCAAAAGAAAGCTCTATTTGTGGGAAGAAAAGGACGCAAATTTCGTTTGGGTAGAGCATTGCATGACCGCGCAATTAGCAGTTAAAGCGACGCAGTGCCGAATTGTAAAAAGTGCTCTGGTCAGGAAGGGGGTAAATCCTTCCGGGTCTGAAGTGGTTAAAATCCAGTAATACACCGTCTCACCCTGCTCTGCACATGCTCAGTAGCGCTCCATTCTTAGGCACTGCCGAGTGTGTAGAGGCTGATCTGCTGGCATAAAAAAAAATCTGACTGAGGTTATAACATCCCTTACTCTATCCAAAAGCAGAACTTTACCCATACCAGCTTGATAAAAAAAAACAATGTTTAGCAAGGAACATACATTCCACATTAATATTTATGCCACCAAAATTAGGGTCCTTTCACACGGACGTTCTGCCCGGCGGACTCCGCTTTGCTCAGCGGGGGATCGGTCTGCTGATCCCCACTGAGCAGGCGGATGACAGGTCGTCTCCAGTTAGTGTGCTGAGATGGGCCGCTCAGAGCCCCGCTCTCCCCTATGGGAGATCTCTTGAAAACGGTCCCCCTGTCCATTTTCATCCGATCCCATCTGTAACGAGCCCCTTGCTCGCTCGCAGCTATTGAATCAGATTGCAACGTCTGATGGTTCGGTCATCCGATGCTCCGGGACTAGAACTACAGCTCTGTGCCGTTCTAGTCCAGTTGTGATAGCTCAGAACAAACACCAGGCAGGCTGTATGTAAGTTCAAACAGGAATCTCTCTTTATTGACAAAATACAGGCTTTTATACAATCAACGTGGAGGTGCAGACCTCCTGCTCATATTACTCTAACAATACAGCTGTAACCTAATTAACCTAATTAACATGAGCTAATTAACTAATCCCTTTAGACAGCCTAGATGACTCAGACATGACCTTTAGGCCAGACTGGCCGTCTTGTAGTTCAGAAAATCCAATCAACATTATCACAATCAACATAGACTCTTCTTCACACATTAGCAGAGTTAATTAACACAAATAACAATGGGGATCTAATGACTCTTAGATCCCATAGTAAACTTCTTTACAATACACATTTTAGCAGACAATAGACAGACAGGTGTTGGAATTTACATCAGCATCTCCTAACAGTATCTGTCCCAGCATTATGCATCAGCCACTATTCCAATATTCATGCCTATACTTCCCCCCGGGAAACAGTCCAACAGCCACAGTGGGACCCCAAACGGGTCAACTCGAGGATGTTGGAAAAGTAGTC
Organism: Lithobates septentrionalis; assembly: GCA_037952835.1. Taxonomy (NCBI): domain Eukaryota; kingdom Metazoa; phylum Chordata; class Amphibia; order Anura; family Ranidae; genus Lithobates; species Lithobates septentrionalis. The sequence goes on from JBBDGP010003796.1 coordinate 280,888, forward strand.
TTAAGGTTCCAGGTCCGTCTGCCGGGATAACCCATCCGCATTCCCGTTTTGAGGCCCTGGCCGATATTGTATGGTGAAATTGTACGGTTGCAAAGCCAGGCTCGCATACAGCTCACAAAGAGCACCGTTCCCCCAAATGCAAGGGCCCCCGATTTATCGGCAAGAGGCTAGCATACAGTCCCCTCCAAAAGTCTCTCTCCCGGCTAGGTCTGTCACACCATCCAATTCGCCAAATGGATGGAAAAAAGGGTCTCCATCTGTCTGGATTTCATGGACAGGATCAGATGGATAGCAGCGGGTGTAAGCGGACATGTCACCGCTGACATCCGCCGCGTGTCCGATCAGGTCTGCCTGAAAAACTGACAGGCGGACCTAATCAGAAAGCCTGTGTGAAAGGGGCCTTAGTTTGTGCTCTAAATTGCCTCCAGCATTGTTCCTGTTTCTTCTTGCTGGAATCAGCCATTTTGCTGAAGCCCAGAGCCCCTGAACAGCAGTAAATCATAAAGCGAACTTAAACCCATTGATTTAATGGTTTCAAAAAACGGTTTCATTCCTGGAACGCTGGGATTGCTAACTGTCACATTTACTTGTGTCCTCAACCGAACTGTCAAAGGGCTGGTGTCATAACTGAGCGCATGTGAGGCACCATGGCAGTTACAGATCAAACAGAAGCAGCTTTGTTGGCTGTAAAGGATAGGAGGGTTTAATTGCACTTAAGGGCCAGTTTACACCACATGCAGTCCAGTGCGTTTTTTTTCTGCATCAGAAAGGCATGGATAGTAGGTTTCACACCAGTGCTTGTAGTTCCAGTGCATTCCAGTTCCAGAAAAAAAGTAGAGCATGCTGCATTTTTTCTGCACTGAACTGTACTGGAATGCACTGGAATGCACCAAAAACGCACATGTCCCCATTTAAGGAAAAGAAAGAAAGGAGGAAAAAATGCACTGGAAAGCATCAAACACCGCGGTCTTCAGCGGCGGATGCTCTGTGCAGGAGACAACGGACAACGGCTAGGAAGTGACGTAACCCATAGACTTACTAAGGGGATTCCGTTGTCGGCTACCTCTCATGCACATGCCTACACAGAGAAGACGCCGCTGACAGCGCACTGTGGGCCCGGACCAGATTGGCTGCAGAAAGGGTATGTATAGTGATTTTTGCTTTACAGGTTTAGATAGATTAGTCTTACAATTTGTCTGCCAATAGATTTAGGCCTACGCATTTTTTAGTGCGTTTTCAGTTTTGCAGAAACACACTACAGTCCATTTAACATGGTTTTTCTATGGATGTAGTTCACATATGTGCATTTTATGGAAAGGGCCAGGGATTTTTTCTGGTTTTTGGTTCCTCAGACTTCAATGGATGAAAAACGCAAAATGCACCTGGAATATGCAAACTGCAACCTGCATAGGTGTGAACCAGGCCTTAGCGTTAGTTTTTGGTTGAACTTCTACTTTTTTTGCTGGTTCTGATAGAAAGATGTCAGATCACACAGTGCATCACAGTTTGTTGTGTATGGGGCTGCATAGATGGAGACTGGTCAGGGTGCCCTTACTGACCCCTGTACATAGCCAAGAGCATCTACAATGGGCTTGTGAGTATCCAAACTGGACCACGGAGCAATGGAAGAAGGTGGCCTGGTCTGATGAATTCAAGAATGGTTTGACGTACATGCGTTTGAGATGCTGACATGATCTCCAAATTCTCCAGCTCTCAATCCAATTGAGTATCTGTGGGATGTGCTGTAAAAATAAGGCCAATCCATGAAGGCCTCGTCTCGCAGTTTACAGGATTTTAGCCACTTGATATCCGCGCTATAGCCAAATGACGGCTACAGCGCGGACTTGAATTCCCGGGAGGCCGTCATATGACGGCCTCCCCTGTGCACGCGCCCCCTACAGGGCGCACGTGGAGCGCGCTGTGATCACCGAGTCACTGAGACTCGGGTGATCACCGGTCCAAGTAAGGGGCCGGTCCCGGCCCCTTACCATGTGATCAGCTGTCAGCCAATGACAGCTGATCACATGATCAAAACAAAAGCTCTGTGATCGTTTTTTTTTTTTTTTCTCCTCGCGCTGACAGTGCGAGGAGAAAAAAAAGCCGATCACCGGCTCACCAGCAAGGGACATCTGTCCCGGAGAGGAGGAGGCAATAATGCCTCAATTGTGCCACCAGTACCCCCGCCAGTGCCACCTGACATTGCCACATCACAGTGCCCACCAGTGCCACATATCAATGCCCATGAGTGCCACCTATCAATGCCTACAAGTGCCACCTATCAATGCCCACCATTGCCACCTAACACTGCCCACCAGTGGTGCCAATCAGTGCCACCTAGCAGTGTTGCAGATCAATGTACCAGATCAGTGCCCATTATTGCCACCAATCAGTGCCCATCACTGCCACCTATCAGTGCCCATTCGTGCCGCCTCATCAGCGTACATCAATGAAGGAGAAAAATTCGCCTTTTTAAAATTTTATAACAAAAAAATTTTTTGTTTTAAAAATTCGGACTTTTTAAATTTTTTTAACAAAAATAAAAACCGCAGAGGTGATCAAATACCAACAAAAGAAAGCTCTATTTGTGGGGAAAAAATGATAAAAATTTCATTTGGGTACAGTGTTGTATGACCGCGCAATTGTCATTTAAAGTGCGTCAGTGCAGAAAGCTGAGAATTGGTCTGGATAGGAGGGGGGTTTAGGTGCCCAGTAAGCAAGTGGTTAAAGAATCTGCTACTGTGGGTTGGTGTCAGATACCCCAGCATACCTTCACAGGTCTAGTGGAGTCCATGCCTTAACGGGTTATGGTGGGTGATCATAATGTTATGGCTAATATATAAAACATAGTGCAATATACAGGTTAATATACAGTATTGGGTTTATTTACTAAAGCTGGAGAGTACAAAATTAGTCTCGCTTCTGCATAGAAACAGATCAGCTTCCAGGTTTTATTGCCAAACCTTAATTAAACTTCACAGGAAAGAGTTAACAGTGGACAGTGCAGTCTCCATGGAGTCTTTTAGCTTGGAGGAGGGAGGAGGAGCAGTGGAGTGCTTTTCCCTCCTGGGCTATGGGGCTGTGTGTTTCTATTGGTGCACACAGTGTAGAGAAACACAACCCTAGTCCCTACATGCAAGGGTGGCTCCATAGGATGCTGCAAGGGAAAAGGAGCCACCCTAAAACTGGAAACCTGGGGCAGCGGTCAAGGATTACAAGATAAAGAAGCCAATAAAGTACTGCTGCGAGTACTAAGAAAACTGCAGTTTTAAAATCACTTAGGCCTGGGTTCACATATGTGCAGCCGCGGTTCCCGGCATGGCATCTGGTGAGTCCCTGTTCACCGGTTCTGGTGCGAATCAGGTCCGAATTTTTGCCTGAATTTACACCTGAACCAGACCCAAAGACACGCAAGACCCTTTTGGCATGCGGACTGCGGCCGTCCCGGACCTGTGTGAACCGGCTCTATTGCGAGTTGGGCACACTCACATGTCGTGCGAATTGGATGCTGGGAAAACGGCATTGAATTCGCACATATGTTAACCTAGCCTTAAACAGCTGTCATGTTTGTTTACTTTATTAAAGGGGTTGTAAAGGTATTTTTTTTAAATAACAAACATGTTCTACTCACCTCCACTGTGTAGCTGGTTTTGCACAGAGTGGCCCCGAACCTGCTCTTCTTGGGTCCCTCGGCGGCTGTTTCAGCTCCTCCCCGTAAGGACTCAACGCCTTAATGGTGGTTAGTTCTTGCAGGGGCGCTCCCGTGATACAGCCGACGGCTATAGCCGCTCACTGTATCTCTCGGCCCCGCCCCCCACGTCATTGGATGTGATTGACAGCAGCGCGAGCCAATGGCTGTGCTGCTTTCAATCCATCCACTGTAGCCAATCAGTGGCCAGGCTGAGCGGCGAAGAGGATGTCGGGAGCGAGCGCGGGACTTTCGAAGGGTCAGGTAAGTAAAGCGGGGGGGGGGGGGGGGACCGGTATTGTCAGATGTTTTTTCACCTTAATGCATGGAATGCATTAAAGTGGTTGTACACCTTTATTTTTAACTTTTACCTACAGGTAAGCCTATAATAAGGCTTACCTGTAGGTAAAAAAAATATCTCCTAAACCTGTACGGTTTAGGAGATATTCCCCTCCCAATGAGCCGCTGACTGCAACAGCGCATGCGCACAGGGGATTCTCGGCTGACAGCCCGGGAAACTCCGGAGCTTGCCGGGCAGAAGTCTCCCGCGTGCATGCGCGGGAGTGATGACATTGTGGCTCCAGCCACTCACAGCGCCAGAGCCGCGATACCCGGAAGACACGCCGAGGGGAGATGTCGGCGCCTCGTTCTAAGGTAAGTATCTCATAATGAGCTAGTATGCGGTGCATACTAGCTCATTATGCCTTTTCCCTTGCAGGTGTAGAAAAAAAAAGACAGCGGGTATACAACCGCTTTAGGGTGAAAAAACGTTTACCTTTACAACCCCTTTAATACCTATTTTCACCTTTTCTTTATCCAGTGTTGTATCTCAGTGCTGCTGACCCCTTGCAGCCTCTTTGCTGATACTTCCTGCCTCCTGACTACATGGCATTTCTTAGGGTGAGCTTCCTTATGGTGACAACCGTGAACCATGCTTGTTTAATGTGTACAAATGGGAGACGGGGACAAAGAGGTATCACCCTATAACAAGAAGTGCCTGAACAAATATAAACATATCAGGATCACCAGGGAGTAGTAATGAAAGCTGCAGATTTACAAATATTGAAAATTACTCACATGTTAAAATGACACTCACATGTTAGAGCTTTTATGAGATTTTATTGCCTTGGATTACTGTAGTAGGAAATGTATTACAAAAAAATATATATATATATTATGCTAATATATATATATATATATATATATATATATATATATATATATATATATATATATATATATATATATATATATATATATTAGCATAATATATATATATATATTTTTTTTATATATATATATATCTCCTGTACTATGTCTGCAGTCTCTGGCCATCTCCTGTACTATGTCTGCAGTCTCTGGCCATCTCCTGTACTATGTCTGCAGTCTCTGACCATCTCCTGTACCATGTCTGCAGTCTCTAACCATCTCCTGTATTATGTCTGCAGTCTCTGACCATCTCCTATACTATGTCTGCAGTCTCTGACCATCTCCTGTACTATGTTTGCAGTCTCTGACCATCTCCTGTACTATGTCTGCAGTCTCTGACCATCTCCTGTACTATGTTTGCAGTCTCTGACCATCTCCTATACTATGTCTGCAGTCTCTGACCATCTCCTGTACTATGTTTGCAGTCTCTGACCATCTCCTGTACTATGTCTGCAGTCTCTGACCATCTCCTGTACTATGTCTGCAGTCTCTGACCATCTCCTGTACTATGTCTGCAGTCTCTGACCATCTCCTGTACTATGTCTGCAGTCTCTGACCATCTCCTGTACTATGTCTGCAGTCTCTGACCATCTCCTGTACTATGTTTGCAGTCTCTGGCCATCTCCTGTACTATGTCTGCAGTCTCTGACCATCTCCTGTACCATGTCTGCAGTCTCTGACCATCTCCTGTATTATGTCTGCAGTCTCTGACCATCTCCTGTATTATGTCTGCAGTCTCTGACCATCTCCTATACTATGTCTGCAGTCTCTGGCCATCTCCTGTACTGTGTCTGCAGTCTCTGACCATCTCCTGTACTATGTCTGCAGTCTCTGACCATCTCCTGTACTATGTCTGCAGTCTCTGACCATCTCCTGTACTATGTCTGCAGTCTCTGACCATCTCCTGTACTATGTCTGCAGTCTCTGGCCATCTCCTGTACTATGTCTGCAGTCTCTGACCATCTCTTGTATCATGTCTGCAGTCTCTGACCATCTCCTGTACTATGTCTGCAGTCTCTGACCATCTCCTGTATCATGTCTGCAGTCTCTGACCCTCTCTTGTATCATGTCTGCAGTCTCTGAACATCTCTTGTATCATGTCTGCAGTCTCTGTCCATCTCATGTACTATGTCTGCAGTCTGACCATCTCTTGTATCATGTCTGCAGTCTCTGACCATCTCCTGTATTATGTCTGCAGTCTCTGACCATCTCCTGTACTATGTCTACAGTCTCTGACTATCTCCTGTACCATGTCTGCAGTCTCTGACCATCTCCTGTATTATGTCTGCAGTCTCTGACCATCTCCTGTACTATGTCTGCAGTCTCTGACCATCTCCTGTACTATGTCTGCAGTCTCTGGCCATCTCCTGTACTATGTCTGCAGTCTCTGACCATCTCCTGTACCATGTCTGCAGTCTCTGACCATCTCCTGTATCATGTCTGCAGTCTCTGAACATCTCCTGTACTATGTCTGAAGTCTCTGGCCATCTCCTGTACTATGTCTGCAGTCTCTGACCATCTCCTGTACTATGTCTGCAGTCTCTGGCCATCTCCTGTACCATGTCTGGAGTCTCTGACCATCTCTTGTATCATGTCTGCAGTCTCTGACCATCTCTTGTATCATGTCTGCAGTCTCTGACCATCTCCTGTACTATGTCTGCAGTCTCTGACCATCTCCTGTATCATGTCTGCAGTCTCTGACCCTCTCTTGTATCATGTCTGCAGTCTCTGAACATCTCTTGTATCATGTCTGCAGTCTCTGTCCATCTCATGTACTATGTCTGCAGTCTCTGACCATCTCTTGTCTCATGTCTGCAGTCTCTGACCATCCCCTGTACTATGTCTGCAGTCTCTGACCATCTCCTGTACTATGTCTGCAGTCTCTGACCATCTCTTGTCTCATGTCTGCAGTCTCTGACCATCCCCTGTACTATGTCTGCAGTCTCTGACCATCTCCTGTACTATGTCTGCAGTCTGACCATCTCCTGTATTATGTCTGCAGTCTCTGACCATCTCTTGTCTCATGTCTGCAGTCTCTGACCATCCCCTGTACTATGTCTGCAGTCTCTGACCATCTCCTGTACTATGTCTGCAGTCTCTGACCATCTCCTGTACTATGTCTGCAGTCTGACCATCTCCTGTACTATGTCTGCAGTCTCTGACCATCTCTTGTCTCATGTCTGCAGTCTCTGACCATCTCCTGTACTATGTCTGCAGTCTCTGGCCATCTCCTGTACCATGTCTGGAGTCTCTGACCATCTCTTGTATCATGTCTGCAGTCTCTGACCATCTCTTGTATCATGTCTGCAGTCTCTGACCATCTCCTGTACTATGTCTGCAGTCTCTGGCCATCTCCTGTACCATGTCTGGAGTCTCTGACCATCTCTTGTATCATGTCTGCAGTCTCTGACCATCTCTTGTATCATGTCTGCAGTCTCTGACCATCTCCTGTACTATGTCTGCAGTCTCTGACCATCTCCTGTATCATGTCTGCAGTCTCTGACCATCTCCTGTACTATGTCTGCAGTCTCTGACCATCTCCTGTATCATGTCTGCAGTCTCCGACCCTCTCTTGTATCATGTCTGCAGTCTCTGACCATCTCTTGTATCATGTCTGCAGTCTCTGACCATCTCCTGTACTATGTCTGCAGTCTCTGGCCATCTCCTGTACCATGTCTGGAGTCTCTGACCATCTCTTGTATCATGTCTGCAGTCTCTGACCATCTCTTGTATCATGTCTGCAGTCTCTGACCATCTCCTGTACTATGTCTGCAGTCTCTGACCATCTCCTGTATCATGTCTGCAGTCTCCGACCCTCTCTTGTATCATGTCTGCAGTCTCTGACCATCTCTTGTATCATGTCTGCAGTCTCTGACCATCTCCTGTACTATGTCTGCAGTCTCTGGCCATCTCCTGTACCATGTCTGGAGTCTCTGACCATCTCTTGTATCATGTCTGCAGTCTCTGACCATCTCTTGTATCATGTCTGCAGTCTCTGACCATCTCCTGTATTATGTCTGCAGTCTCTGACCATCTCCTGTACTATGTCTGCAGTCTCTGACCATCTCCTGTACTATGTCTGCAGTCTCTGGCCATCTCCTGTACTATGTCTGCAGTCTCTGACCATCTCCTGTACCATGTCTGCAGTCTCTGACCATCTCCTGTATCATGTCTGCAGTCTCTGAACATCTCCTGTACTATGTCTGAAGTCTCTGACCATCTCCTGTATCATGTCTGCAGTCTCCGACCCTCTCTTGTATCATGTCTGCAGTCTCTGACCATCTCCTGTACTATGTCTGCAGTCTCTGACCCTCTCTTGTCTCATGTCTGCAGTCTCTGACCATCCCCTGTACTATGTCTGCAGTCTCTGACCATCTCCTGTATTATGTCTGCAGTCTCTGACCATCTCCTGTACTATGTCTGCAGTCTCTGACCATCTCCTGTACTATGTCTGCAGTCTCTGACCATCTCCTGTACTATGTCTGCAGTCTCTGGCCATCTCCTGTACTATGTCTGCAGTCTCTGGCCATCTCCTGTACTATGTCTGCAGTCTCTGACCATCTCCTGTATCATGTCTGCAGTCTCTGACCCTCTCTTGTATCATGTCTGCAGTCTCTGAACATCTCTTGTATCATGTCTGCAGTCTCTGTCCATCTCATGTACTATGTCTGCAGTCTCTGACCATCTCTTGTCTCATGTCTGCAGTCTCTGACCATCCCCTGTACTATGTCTGCAGTCTCTGACCATCTCCTGTACTATGTCTGCAGTCTCTGACCCTCTCTTGTCTCATGTCTGCAGTCTCTGACCATCTCCTGTACTATGTCTGCAGTCTCTGGCCATCTCCTGTACTATGTCTGCAGTCTCTGGCCATCTCCTGTACTATGTCTGCAGTCTCTGGCCATCTCCTGTACCATGTCTGGAGTCTCTGACCATCTCTTGTATCATGTCTGCAGTCTCTGACCATCTCTTGTATCATGTCTGCAGTCTCTGACCATCTCCTGTACTATGTCTGCAGTCTCTGGCCATCTCCTGTACCATGTCTGGAGTCTCTGACCATCTCTTGTATCATGTCTGCAGTCTCTGACCATCTCTTGTATCATGTCTGCAGTCTCTGACCATCTCCTGTACTATGTCTGCAGTCTCTGACCATCTCCTGTATCATGTCTGCAGTCTCCGACCCTCTCTTGTATCATGTCTGCAGTCTCTGACCATCTCTTGTCTCATGTCTGCAGTCTCTGACCATCTCTTGTATCATGTCTGCAGTCTCTGACCATCTCCTGTACTATGTCTGCAGTCTCTGACCATCTCTTGTCTCATGTCTGCAGTCTCTGACCATCCCCTGTACTATGTCTGCAGTCTCTGACCATCTCCTGTACTATGTCTGCAGTCTGACCATCTCCTGTATTATGTCTGCAGTCTCTGACCATCTCTTGTCTCATGTCTGCAGTCTCTGACCATCCCCTGTACTATGTCTGCAGTCTCTGACCATCTCCTGTACTATGTCTGCAGTCTCTGACCATCTCCTGTACTATGTCTGCAGTCTCTGACCATCTCCTGTACTATGTCTGCAGTCTGACCATCTCCTGTACTATGTCTGCAGTCTCTGACCATCTCTTGTCTCATGTCTGCAGTCTCTGACCATCCCCTGTACTATGTCTGCAGTCTCTGACCATCTCCTGTACTATGTCTGCAGTCTCTGACCATCTCCTGTACTATGTCTGCAGTCTGACCATCTCTTGTATCATGTCTGCAGTCTCTGACCATCTCCTGTACTATGTCTGCAGTCTCTGACCATCCCCTGTACTATGTCTGCAGTCTCTGACCATCTCCTGTACTATGTCTGCAGTCTCTGACCATCTCCTGTACTATGTCTGCAGTCTGACCATCTCTTGTATCATGTCTGCAGTCTCTGACCATCTCTTGTATCATGTCTGCAGTCTCTGAACATCTCCTGTACTATGTCTGCAGTCTCTGACCATCTCCTGTACTATGTCTGCAGTCTGACCATCTCTTGTATCATGTCTGCAGTCTCTGACCATCTCCTGTACTATGTCTGCATTCTCTGACCATCTCCTGTATCATGTCTGCATTCTCTGAACATCTGTATCATGTCCATACAGTCTCTGACCATCTCTCATATCCTGTACACACAGTCTCTGATCTCTGGCCAGGACATAGACAGGAAGGTATCACATGGCCCCTATAAGAGGTTCATAGTAATCCAAGACCAGGAAATAAAAAAGAAAAAAAACCTGCAAGATAAAGGCATAATGAGCTAGTATGCATAGCATACTAGCTCATTATGAATTACTTCCCTTAGATCAAAGCCCTCGCAGCAGTCCTTGTTCACCGCTCCGGTGGCCGACATCTCTCCCGGGGGTTACTTCTGGGTGAGCTGTGATTGGCCGGAGCTGCAATGACGTCACCCCCGCTGGTAGCGGCACAGTACAACTGAAGCAACAGCACCTACGTGCCAATGCTTCAGTTTGCTTCAGTGCACATGGGCCGATGACGTCAGTACCTGCAAATACAGGGATATATCCTGCACTGTGCAGGTTTATGAGATATCCAGTGTAGCTACAGGTAAGACTTATTATAGGCTTACCTGTAGTATAAAGCGGTTGTACAAGGTTTACAGAGGTGACAACTCTAGTTTGACAGGCGTTAAAAACGCCCCACAAACGCCTTTGCACATAACAAAATAGCACATTGTTCACACTAAGCGTTAGCGTTGCTTCACAATTGAAGCCTCTTGTTGAGTCAGGAGGTGTTTAAAGCCATTCAATGCCTCCCATTCAAGTATATGGTAATGCTCCACAAACGCTCTGGCAGGAGTTTTCCGTGCGGTTGCGGTGCGTTAAAATTAGTTTATTTCTGTCACTTTCCATTGTGAAGCAGTTTTAATGCTCATCAAGCGCTATGAAAACACGCATAGGGCATTTAGGGAGCGTTTTTAACGCTTGTAAAACGCCAGAATCTAAAGATAATCGCTGCCCATGCTAATGCCATACAAACGCTATAGAAGCATTTGGTGAGCGTCAGAAATGTAGTCAAGTGTGAACAAGCCCTAAGATAATCATCAGCAGAATGATTTCTATTGTCAGGAATGAGGACATTTCATGGAATAATGATGACAGATCCTCTTTCTATCTCCAATGTAATCCTGCACAGATCTCTCACCTTACATGTCACCCCCATCCCCCACTCTCCTCCTCTCCTCCATGCTCATTGGCTGCTGCACACACACACAAGGGACCCCGCCCCCTAGCCTCTGGGGCTGATGGGAGTTGTAGTTCCAGGATCTCCTCCCTGCAAAGCCAAGCTATCCCAGCATGCCCTGCAATCCATTCGGTGACAAACATCCAATCAGAGCTGGGACTCGGCATTGAGCTGTCTGGACTTGTAGCCAGTAAGAGATTTCTGCTTTATAAGCACTACAAGTCCCACAATGCCTTTGGGGGGAGCTGGAGAGGTGAGCCAATGAGAGGTGAGAGTCAGCAGCCCCGCCCACTCACATGGTAGAAGCAGGTAAGATCTTTGTTGGGGTAAAAGTTGTGTGTTTGGTGTGTATAGAATCATCCATGTGTGCTGGGGGAGGGGGAGATCCATTTCTATGGAGAGGAGAAGAGATTTCTTCCTGGATCCCCCTTTATCACATCATAGGGGGGATGGATGGGGGGGATAGGAAGTGTTACTTTGTGTAGACTTTTCTCATCTCCTATCAGTGGAGGACACAGCCTCTCCCCCACCCTGCACCCCTCTCCTCCCCTGTCCTCTCCTCCCCCACCCTGCACCCCTCTCCTCCACCCTGCAGCCCTCTCCTCCCCACCTCTCTCCTCTCCCTAAATACTGACTCCTCCATTCCCCCCATTTCTATCACTTCTCATGCAGCTCCTATCACTGTCCATAGGAGGCGCCGTGTCCTTCCTGATCCTGTACACTGGGGGGGTCCGTCCCATCCAGGACACAGTCTGGGGGTGTTTGTATGGATCTCCTCTCCCAGTACAAAGATATACTGGGGGGTCACCCTCCTCCATCTCCACTCATCACCTCTGGGGGGGGTCACCCTCCTCCATCTCCACTCATCACCTCTGGGGGGGGGTCACCCTCCTCCATCTCCACTCATCACTTCTGGGGGGGTCACCCTCCTCCATCTCCACTCATCACCTCTGGGGGGGGGGGGTCACCCTCCTCCATCTCCACTCATCACCTCTGGGGGGGGGTCACCCTCCTCCATCTCCACTCATCACCTCTGGGGGGGTCACCCTCCCCCATCTCCACTCATCACCTCTGGGGGGGGTCACCCTCCTCCATCTCCACTCATCACCTCTGGGGGGGGGTCACCCTCCTCCATCTCCACTCATCACCTCTGGGGGGGGGGTCACCCTCCTCCATCTCCACTCATCACCTCTGGGGGGGGGGGGGTCACCCTCCTCCATCTCCACTCATCACCTCTGGGGGGGGGGGGGTCACCCTCCTCCATCTCCACTCATCACCTCTGGGGGGGGGGGGGGTCACCCTCCTCCATCTCCACTCATCACCTCTGGGGGGGGGGGGGTCACCCTCCTCCATCTCCACTCATCACCTCTGGGGGGGGGGGTCACCCTCCTCCATCTCCACTCATCACCTCTGGGGGGGGGGGGGGGGGTCACCCTCCTCCATCTCCACTCATCACCTCTGGGGGGGGGGGGGTCACCCTCCTCCATCTCCACTCATCACCTCTGGGGGGGGGGGGTCACCCTCCTCCATCTCCACTCATCACCTCTGGGGGGGGGGGGGTCACCCTCCTCCATCTCCACTCATCACCTCTGGTGGGGGTCACCCTCCTCCATCTCCACTCATCACCTCTGGGGGGGGGGGGTCACCCTCCTCCATCTCCACTCATCACCTCTGGGGGGGTCACCCTCCTCCATCTCCACTCATCACCTCTGGGGGGGTCACCCTCCTCCATCTCCACTCATCACCTCTGGGGGGGGGGTCACCCTCCTCCATCTCCACTCATCACCTCTGGGGGGGGGGGGGGGTCACCCTCCTCCATCTCCACTCATCACCTCTGGGGGGGGGGGGGTCACCCTCCTCCATCTCCACTCATCACCTCCTGGGGGGGGGGTCACCCTCCTCCATCTCCACTCATCACCTCCTGGGGGGGGGTCACCCTCCTCCATCTCCACTCATCACCTCCTGGGGGGGGGTCACCCTCCTCCATCTCCACTCATCACCTCTGGGGGGGGTCACCCTCCTCCATCTCCACTCATCACCTCTGGGGGGGGGGGGGTCACCCTCCTCCATCTCCACTCATCACTTCTGGGGGGGTCACCCTCCTCCATCTCCACTCATCACCTGAGGGGGGTGGGTCACCCTCCTCCATCTCCACTCATCACCTCTGGGGGGGGTCACCCTCCTCCATCTCCACTCATCACCTCTGGGGGGGGGGGTCACCCTCCTCCATCTCCACTCATCACCTCTGGGGGGTTGTATGGAGAGGAGATGGAGATTTATGTGGGTGGGTGTTGAGTTACTCCATTTATATCTGCCTGTCCATAGGGATGTCAGGTACACCTGATCAGAAGGGGGGGGGGAGACTGATCACAATTCCTGTCTGACATTCTCTGCTACAGATAGAGATTTGGTTGCCCCTCCCATCTCATGGTGACAGATAATAATCATCACTTCCTCTCCTATTCCAGCACACAGGTTACACTCACTATAGGCTCTTATTTCCGGTATTCATTACCCTAGCAGTGTGTTTGGTCTGTGAGATGACCCTGGAGGACGCTCACACCGAGAACAAACTCCACACATTTCAACAGTTGTCCACCTTAAAGAGATAGTAAAGTCTTTTTTGGCACTTGTACCTACAGGTAGGCCTATAGTAAGGCCTATAATAACTCTTACCTGTAGGTACTGTGCATATCTCCTAAACGTGCACTATTTAGTCGATATTCAGAGAGCATGCAGCGGATGACATCACTGGCACTTGTACTCTGAAGGATCCGGTTTACCATGCTGGACCTTCAGAGCCCGTACCGGACACAGTGGCTCCTGCGCGCATGCGTAGGAGTGACATCATTGTGGCTCCAGCCAATCGCATAGTCAGAGCTCGCAAACCCGGAAGACAGACGGGGACACATCAGCCGTCTCAGCAGGGACTTCACAGCCCTCGAGGGCTTCGTTCCAAGGTGAGTATTTCATAATGTGCTAGTATACAATGCATACTAGCACATTGTGCCATTTGCCTTACTTTAATTTTTTTGTTTTTTATTTGAACTTTAAACTTTTTTGTTTACAATTTGCTTTAAAGTGACCATAGACTGTACAATCTCCTTTTAGATCTACCAGCAAACATGTAGCATAAGAGCCTGTCTAAAATCATACAGATTGAATGGAATGCTCAGGTGTGTCCTCCTATTACATACATTAGTTTGGTAACTCAAAAGAAGATTGTACAATCAGATTGTACAGTGTATGGCCAGCTCTAGATCCCTGTCAAGTACTGACAGATTTTTTTTTTGAGTTGTAAAGTTTTTTTTTATCTTTATGCATTAAGATAAAACGTCTTCTGTGTGTAGCAGCTGCCCTAGCACCCCCTAATGCCTACCTGAGCCCCATCTCTATCCAGCTATGTCCACGAGTCCCTCAGCCATCCAGGACTCTCCTCCTGATTGGCTGGGACACAGCAGCAGCACCATTGGCTCTCGCTGCTGTCATTCAAAGTCAGTTAGCCAATCAGGAGAGAGAGAAGATGGGGCTGGATCACGGCTCCGTGTCTGATTGGACACAGGTAGCTGTGACTCGGCTCGGGTGCCCCCATAGCAAGCTGCTGACTGTGGGGGCACTCTTGTTTTTTTTAACAAGACTTTACAATCACTTTAAGTTGTTTTTCAAAATATTTTTACTTTAAGATTAAAGTGATATCAGGCTGGGTTCACGTTGGTGTGCTGTGCGACATTGTATGTGATTCACACCGCACTGCTGTGCTAATCACATGCGATGTCTGTACAATGTGAATTCAGCCATACAATTGTATGGCTAAATTTACATCGCATTCGGATCAAAGTCATACAGGACCCTCTTTTTTTTTTTTTTTGGGCCGCACCAGAATCTGATTGCATGAGTGTTCACGCCCATGCGATCCGATTCATGTCCGAATTGACAGTTGCGATATGCAAACCGATCTGGGGGTGTCAATAACTTTCTATTGACACTCCCTGTGATTAAGGTGCAATGCGGGAACCCGCAGTGGATTCGCAGGGTTTCCCGCATCGCACCAATGTGAACCGAGCTTTAAAGACTTGTTTTTTTTTTTTTTTTCTATAAAAATAGCAAAGATATTATACTTACCTGCCCTGTGTAGTGGTTTTGCACAGAGCAACCCTGGTCCTTCTCTTCTCGGGCCCCTCCCTCCTACCGAGTGCCCCCACAGCAAGCAGCTTGCTATGGGGGCACCTGAGCCGAGCCAATGCTCTCTGTGTCCATTCAGACACAGAGCTGCGGTTTGACCCTGTACCCTCTCTCTCCTCATTGGCTCACTGACTTTGATAGCAGTGGGAGCCAATGGTGCCCCGCTGCTGTCTCAGCCAATGAAGGAGAGTCATGCACAGCCAAGTTTTTTGTTTACTAGTTTAAATCCGCATTTTTTGCTAGAAAATTACTTATAGCCCCCAAACATTATATTATTTTTTTTTATTATTATTTTTTTTTTTTTTTTTTTTTTTAGCAGAGACCCTAAGGAATAAAATGGCAGCAATTTTTTATGCCATGACATCGCTCCCAGGTTATTAAATCCAAGACCCGAACAAAGCTGATCTGCTTTGTTCGGTTTTTCGGCCAGCCAGCGGAAGTGCCGGCTGGTCGCTCGGGCCTCCTGGTTGGACGGCAAACCTGGGCAGAGGGGGTTGTCCCCTCCCGCTGCTTGTAATAACAGCCGCCATTACTAATAACTAGTAATGGTGGTGATCTGCGATTTTTAGCGTTATTGCGACAAACAGATCATACACTTTTTGACACATTTTTGGGACCACTGACATTTATAGAGCGATCAGTGCTATAAAAATGCATTGATTACTGTATAGATGTCACTGGCAGGGAAGGGGTTAACTGTGTGTTCCCTGACTGTGTGGGGATGGGACTAACTAGGAGAGAGGACAGATCGCTGTCCCTACTTTGTAGGAACACACGATTTGTCTTCTCACCTCTGACAGCACAGGGATTTGTGTGTTTACACACACAAATCCTTGTGCTGGCTCTTGTGCACGCGATCGCGCATGGCTGGCGGCGATCGCGCTGCCCGTCCGCTCTAAAGAACGGTACCGGGGTGATAGCTGCAGACATCACCCCGGTACAACCCTTTGAAGCACAATTGGTAACATCAGTAAGTTTGTTAATTGAATATCTGCCGCACCGATAATCGGTCGATCCCTAATTCACACTGCATGCAACCGGTGACATCATTGGCACGCATGTGCTCTGAAGGGACAGCATACCTGTGCCATCCCTTCAGAGCTCTGTGCCACGGTCTGCTTGCGATGCATACTAGCACATTATGCCTTTACCTTGCAGTTTACTACTGCTTTAATACCCACAGGATGTTTTTCTGATTATTGGCTTTGATAGTCATATACTAGAATTGAAAAGTGAGGATGAAGTCTCACTGTTTTTAAATTAAAAGGTCTACAGTTGGGTACAGAGACTATTTTGTGAGTGGAATTTGAAGGAAAGACAATCTAGATAACGGACTTCTGCCTCCATCTTTATTTATTTATTTTTTTTATTTTTTTTTAGGATGCTATGAAGCTTTTCAAAATATACCTTATCTATCCAGAGAGAGAACTTTCTGAGCTCTAATATGGTGAAGGAGAGAGAGCAGTTGGCAGAAGCCATATTAAATCATGCCCTGGAGATCATCTGCTTGTTGACGGTGGAGGTAAGGAGGGTTGGCTGAAGGAGTAACATAGGGAACCACGCCTCAATGAGGAGAGAGAGGGGTGGTCCGAGCCACGGCTGTGTGTGTGTGACTGGACATGCAGAACAGCGGCTCAGGAGCGAGCCTGCTTGGGTGCCCCCATTGCAAGCTGCTTGCTGTGGGGGCAGGAGGGAGGGGCCAGGAGCGTTGGCGGGGGACCCGATAAGAGGAGGATCGGGGCTTCTCTGTGCGAAACCACTACACAGAGCAGGTGAGTGAAATGTGTTTTTTTTTTTTTTGTTGTTTTTTTTTTTAACCTTGCCTTTTAATATCCCTTTAAATTTATAGCATGTTAGAATTTACGCAATGTACTTTTGATTGTAATTTACTTCCCCAACACTATCAAGAGAACAACTGCAGGCTACAAAGAGGACGTGCCAGTCTATCAGTTTGGTATTTTTAAGTTACAAATTCCTTTAATAGCACATTAACCGGTTCACAATTGGCTCACGCAGATATACTGCGGCAGAATGGCTCTCCAGGGCGAAATATATATGTATGTATGTGTGTGTATATATATATATATGTATATATATATATATATATATATATATATATATGTATATGTATATATATATATATATATATATATATATATATATATATATATATATATATGTATGTATGTATGTATGTATGTATGTATGTATGTATGTATGTATATATATATATATATACATACATACATACATACATACATACATACATACATACATACATACATATATATATATATATATATATATATATATATATATATATATATATATATATATATATATATATATATATATATATATATATATATGTATATATATGTATGTGTGTGGCTTTGCAGGAGAGCCTCCAGACGGCGCACGTGGCCTGCGGGCGCGATCGCCGCCAGGCATGCATGAGAGCCCGCACCAGGATTTGTGTGTGTAGTCACACAAATCCCTGTGCTGTCAGAGGTGAGAAGGCAGATTGTGTGTTCCTACAAAGTAGGGACAGCGATGTGTCATCTCTCCTAGTTAGTCCCATCCCCACACAGTAAAGGAACACACAGTTAACCCCTTGATCGCCCCCTAGTGTTAACCCCTTCCCTGTCAGTGACATTTATACAGTAATCAATGCATTTTTATAGCACTGATCGCTCTATAAATGTCAGTGGTCCCAAAAATGTTTCAAAAGTCTCCGATCTGTCCATCTCAATACCGCTAAAATTCGCAGATCACCGCCATTACTAGTAAAAATTAAATTAATAAAAATGCCATAAATCTTTCCCATAGTTTGTAGACGCTATAACTTTTGCGCAAACCAATCAATATACGCTTAATGCGATCTTTTTTTTTTTTTTTCTTACCAAACATATGTGGAATACATATTGGCCTAAACTGATGAAGAAATTTTTGTTTTTTTTTAAAAAAAATTTGGGGGATATTTATTATAGCAAAAAGTAAAAAATATATATATATTTTTTTTTTCAAAATTGTCGGTCTTTTTTTGTTTATAGCGCAAAAAATAAAAACCGCAGAGGTGATCAAATACCACCAAAAGAAAGCTCTATTTGTGTGAAAAAAAGGGCGCAAATTCTGTTTGGGTACAGCATTGCATGACCGCGCAATTAACAGTTAAAGCGACGCAGTGCCAAATTGTAAAAAGTGCTCTGGTCAGGTAGGAGGTAAAATCTTCCGGGGCTGAAGTGGCTAAAGTGTCCTTATTTTTTAAAAAAAATTAAAAGGTGAACCAACACCATACACCCACCTCACCCCCTAGTCCCTGCTGTTCTTATCTCACACTGTGGGTGATGAGTTGTTGTGCCAACACTGCCGAGGTAGTGGTGCAGGGATTTCAAATGCCCGGGCTCTTCTCCCTCACATTTCTTCAGGGCCTCCAGGAGGAATCAGAACGATGCTCTGTGCGGGCACTGACCAATCAGAATCGCTCTGATCCATCCCAGAAGTTCTGAAGAAAGAAGAGCTGGAATTTCAAATCACTGAACTACTGCACTAGCTGTGTGGGCACAACAACTCATCACCCACAGAGGTAAGTAGAGTTGGGGGGTAAGAAGGGTGTAGTTTGTTAGTTTATCTTTTCATTTTTTTCTGAAAAGGTGAACTAACCCTTTAAAGTCTCCTCTGATTTGTGATTTCCCAAACAAGCACTGTTGTAATTTAACCTAAAGAGAACCTAATTATATCTGGAGAGTAGTTTGACATGGATCTGGGTTACAATTCCACTTAGGTTTTGTCACTCGCTGTATAATTGGCACTAGTGTTGGACTAAGTGCTTTTATTATATATTCTCCAGTTCTGTTATTTTTATATATACTGTATAAGTTCACGTCGGGTTTTGTGTATCTCATTGCGGTCTATATACCCTTTTTAGTTGTCACTGGTCACAGGAAGTCCACTCTTTATTAGTCTCAATTCTTCTGCGGTATTGAAGGTGATGCTATTCCATTGCGGGTATGCAGCATGGTTCCATCCCGACTAACAAAGTCCTGCCTAGGACGTAACGTGTACGGGAGGTGGAGCCATACTAATGATGTCCCCCGTGGCTATCTTGTGATCGCTCCAAGAGGTTAAAAAGGTGCATCTCTGGTGGGGCGGCCGCTGACACAGATAAAAAATATACCAAACTTATAAAAAATCTTAAAGTGTGTAGTGCCAGAAGTAAATGAACAACAATGAAATTTGAATACTGTGTTATAAATGGACAGCACATTGAAATAAAACAATTAAATGAAAAAAATTAAAGATTTAAATGCACAGTCCCATGATCGGATCAGCAATATAAACGTATTAGTGAAAGCACAAAGTTCAGTGCAAAGATGTGCACAAAAAATTGATGGTGACTTGAAAAGTGAAGAGGTGATCCATCACAGTGCTCCAAAGTCATCCATGCACCCCTGTGAAATGGACACTCACCGGTAAAGCTGGCTGCCGTTACAGCAGCAAACACGCTCTCAGTGTAGATCCGCCATCTGTTGTGGGAAAGGCTGTTCAGCAACTCGCAGTATCCAGATGTAGCGATGTAAATAAAGCTCACTGGGAGCCAGATAATTCTCCATAGTGTAGTATTTATTGGATTTATATGTTAAAAGCCATTATAAAATAAATTGGGGTTGCACCGATACCGATACTAGTATTGGTATCGGCGCCGATACCAAGCATTTGCAGGAGTGCTTGATCCGATATCTGGGAGTGAAGAGGCGCTCCCAGAAGTCAGTGGGCGGAGCAGAGTGGAGAGCGAGTCCTCATCAGGCTGACAGCAGCAGACGGTAAGCTGGCTGGAGCAGGGGTGCCGGGCGCAGCCGCATGTTCCGTCAGAATCGGCGACCCAGGCCGTCGCATTCGGTAACACAGAAGTGATATTCCATGTCTCCCATCAGAGGCTATTTGCTGCGATGCCCATCTTGGTACACCCTGCGCTCGGCTGCACTGAACTTAACTATATGGGCTGGGTGTAACAAGATGTTGGCTGCTGCCTTCTGACTGTAGGCTTACTGCGGCTAAGTGCAGGGTGTACCAAGATGGCCATTGTAGCATTTGTACTAGGCTACTACTACTAGCATTGCAAAAATCATTCCTTTCCAAGTTGTTTGAATTGTTATTGTCTCACTCTCATCTCATCATTTTATTATGCCAGTAATTGCCCACCAGTGCGTTCCTATTAGTGCCACCTATCAGTGCCCATAAGTGATGCCTATCAGTGCCACCTATCAGTGCCCATCCGTCAATGCCCATAACTGATGCCTATCAGTGCCCATTAGCACCGCCTATCAGTACCCAATCAATGCCAGCCATCAGTGCCCAGTCAGTGCCACCCCATCAGTGCCCATCACTGAGGCATACCAGTGCCACCCCATCAGTGCCCATCACTGAGGCATACCAGTGCCACCCCATCAGTGCCCATCACTGAGGCATACCAGTGCCACCCCATCAGTGCCCATCACTGAGGCATATCAGTGCCACCCCATCAGTGCCCATTAGTGCAGCCCCATCAGCAAACATCAGTAAAGGAGAAAGATTTACTTATTTACAAAATTGTGCTTTGAAAACTGTCACTTTTCCTTTTCCTTTCCCTTCCCCTTTTTTTTAATTTTTATTTATTTTTATAAATTCTGTTTGAGAAGTATATTTGGGTTTTTACTGCTGTCCAAGGTGCCATTAAAAAGATTTGCCCTCGCTTCCTCACCTGCTGACAACAATATACCAGACAGGAAATGAGGGAAAATCTGCAAAAGGAACAGAAAAAAAACCTGCCAAGGAGTTTTAGCCTTCCCGACTTGACTAAAGAAAAGTATTTATAATTCTGTGTTGCTTTTGGGAGGGTTCATCTCACTGTCTGGTAAAAGTTGTGGGCAGTATAGGAAGTGAGGAGTCTCTAACAAAGGCCTGGATGGCAGGGATTCCAACCCTTACCCATTGTATCCAAACTAAGAAAATATTGGATTTGCATGTTAATGAATAAATTACTATTCATTGCATTTTGAGATGGCAATGGGACATGCCAGAGGTCTGTCTGGTTATGGTAGAAGGTTACCTGGTAGGTGCACCTAGGTCTGTCCATGGTTGCACCTGACATTTGGTCACATTTCAGTATAGGTGCAGACTTCTGCTCTTTGGCCCAGGTCTTACTAGTGGAATATATTACTAAGTTGTCTGCTTAAGAACCAAGTCATGTTCCTTTCTTGCTCTCTTTGTGCAGGATTTTATTGTTGTGAAGAGACCCGATGGGACCCGATGTACGTTCAGCATTCGTGCCACAGAGGTCAACAGAAATGTGTGTTTTTCCCCTTCAGGATGTCCGGAACTCTTGTTTACTCTCCTGGGAATGGAGGACAAGACTGAGAAGATGATTGCGGAGTTGGCCAGCAAAATTGTCCGGCTGTTGACTAGGGAGGTGGGAAAGAAATGCATAAGAGAAAATAAAACAAAAAAACTGGGTGAACAATCTGCCTAGTTCGCCCGCCTGAACCCCCTGCAGATGGTAGTTTACAAACCTGAGCTGTAAGTCTCTAAATTTACAGCAGTATTGTTATCGCCACAAAATGACAGATCCACGGCTAGCTTTAGTTTGTAAAGAAGTCGGCTGAGGATCTGTCATCTATTGGGAAATAATTGGCCAACCCATTTGTTTACAGTCAGAAGCCAGCTAAGGATCTGTCATTTGCCATAGTATTAGCAGCAGGACAACATCATCGGGCGGAAGGTCATTGTGGCGGAGGTTAATTGTGCTTGACTATGGATTTACATGGCAAACGTGGGTCAGACCACTGTCCTTTTCACCAACTTGTGACGAATGACTGTTCAACCTCACACCACGCTGTCGCTGATTCGTAACAATGAAACTCTCTGCCTCGCCCTGCAAAAAGATTTTCCACCCTGCGGGACCACAGTCTAAGTGTCACCAGTGACCGCTTAAGGACCAGCCGCCGCAGTTATAACAGTCTAAGTGTCACCAGTGACCGCTTAGGACCAGCCGCCGCAGTTATACTGGCTCGATCCCACAAATCGCCGCTCGTACACAGCGATTTTGTGGGCACGCTGGGGGACTACAATCAGCGACAGGTGGGGCCACTACTCAGAAATGACAGATCCCTGGCTAGCTTTTGTATGTAAACAAATGGGCCTGGGATCCTGGTTTATACTCAGAACCCGCCAGTACTGCTACCAATGGTAAATGACAGATCCCCAGCCATTGTTTATAAGCAATGGAATTTTTAAAGGCACACTTCATACTACTGTGCAACTTCACATGCAGGTTTAAGGTACCCCAAAGTATGTTGTTTTGTGTATTTTTAACCCCTTTCGCACCGACATAACACATATGTGCGGCCTTTTTTCAGTGGGGCCTCATATGCGTATCTCCCTTTGTGCTGGGAGCGCTCCGCACAGAGATCGGGCTCTCGCCCTAACTATCAGGACCCGGGACTGTTGTTTCGGGGTCACCTGATCGCTGTGATAGCCTCTGATTGGCTATCGCAATGATGAGTCACTGTGAGCTTGCCTCTGTGTTTATCTCCTCTTCTGAATGAAGAGGAAGATGCCTTGTATCTTCTTCTCCTTGCAGGAGAGGAAAATGTAAACAAACCAAAGTGTGTAAAAAAAATACAAATAAAATTTAAATAAAAATAAACAAAGAAAACAAGATCAAGGTTTGCCGGGGTTAGTGTTTAGTGTCAAGGTTGGGGTCAAAGGCCACTGTTGACATATTTTGGGTAGAATTAAATTTTTTTATCAAATCACTGTTTGAGGCACCTTTCACATTGGGGCGGTGGGGGCGTCGGCGGTTAAACAGCGCTATTTTACCGTCGTTTTTGCGGCGGTATTCGGCCGCTAGCGGTGCGGTTTTAACCCCCGCTGGCGACGGAAAAAGGGTTAAAACCGCTCGTATAGCGCGGCTATAGCCGCGGTATAGCCGCGCTGCCCCATTGATTTCAATGGGCAGGAGCGGTGAATACACCGCTCCAAAGATGCGGCTTGCAGGAGTTTTTTTCTTCTCCTGTCAGCGCACCGCTTCAGTGTGAAAGCCCTCCGGCTTTCACACTGAACAAACAGCAGCGGCTGTTTTGGGTCGGTTTGCAGGCGGTATTTTTAGCGCAATAACGCCTGCAAACCGCCCCAGTGTGAAAGGGGTCTTAGGCAGGATAAAAAAAAATGCAAAATGTGCACTATTGTTTCTGGGCTGTACTACGGGTACAAACAATAACTAACATACACATATGTAGTATTGCTGCAATGGTCAGGAGCAGAAGAATTTATTTTAGGTTATGCTCCATGCACACAGGATGTTCAAAAAAGTATTTCTGGATGTCGGATTGCTGGCAGGATAACGCTGCTTTAAAAATGCGCTTTTAGCAGCGTTTTTTAAACGGGTTTATGGGCGTTTTTCAGCGTCAGCATTTTTGGGTGTCATTTTGAATTACAACCAGCTTATATTCAGCTCTGCATTGTAAAAAATGCTGATAAAAGCGTGTTTATGAGCGTTTTTCAGTGTTCAGCGTTTTTTGTGGTCAGGAGAACTGCTCTTGAACATGATTTTAGAGCGTTTAAGCAGCAGCCTATAAACTTCAAAAAACGTCCATGTGTGCATGGACACATAGGATAGCATAGAGGGGAGTTTAAGGGAGTTTAAAAAAAAAAGAACACCCAAACTCCCAAAAATGTCAGTTTATCAGCTTCAGTGTGCATGAGGCCTTATTCTTTGATGGTAAATTATGATAATAGTAAGAAATATACAGGTAAATTAAAAAAAAATTCTTTGATAAAAATTTAAAATAAAAAGAAAATCTGAAGATATTCATTACCATTTACCACCAAAAGAAAGCCCAATTTGACCTGAAAAAAAAACGTGTAATCCACATGGTTACACTAAGTAGTTGTGACGATATGTTTTACTAATGCGTGTCAAAGTTGCGAAACTGTGCTTAGGCATTTAGATTTGTTTTACCATTATGGTGTGAAGTGGTTAATGTTGTCCTTTAAGGCTATTAAAAAAAAAAAAAAACTCTCTCCCAGCTGAATGTTAATTTTAAAACATTCTTTTGCATTGTCCCCCATGGCAAGTTCTAGCTATCAAAAGGCCTTTTGTAATAAAAGCTTGCAAATTAGCCTTGAAAGGCCAAAAAATATATAAATGACTATAGAGTTCAGTGGTGCTCGCCACTATGTTTGGGGTTTGCAGACTTCCCTATGGGTTCGGTGAACCTCCAGCGAACTGACTTCTGCTCAATTCGCTCATCTCTTATAACTTTTACTGCTGCTCATTGCTGTCAAATGTGTAACACGTTTTTAATAGATCATTTCCAGTAGGTTGGAAGGTTGTAATGACTTGTAAGGAATGATTAGTGCGTAAACATTTCTGTCCATGTTGGCCAAGCATGTATGTTAATGCAGCTGTGGTGACGACATAATTTCTGGGGAACAGCAGAGGGGATTCTGGAAGCTATTTAGGTTTACTCGTGTTATTTCATTTTGCTCCTTCTACTTGTTCTTCCAAAGGTGTTTTATCCTATATAAAATGCTATGGTGCTCCATCTTTTATTTCAGGTACCTGTAACGTGTGGGGATGTTGCGCTCCATTTTTCGAAGGATAAATGGGAACATATAGCAGGACCTTGGGAACAATATAAGAACAAACAGGACACCTGGACCATTGGTGAGAAAACTGATAAATCTAGCTTTTATAAATGTGATTATAGACTGTTATTTTTGCATTCTATTATTGAGCAAGCTGTATACATCCTGAAATGTTAAATGCGCATACCAGAACCCTGAAAGATGTACTGTATATACTCGAGTATAGGCCGACCCGAATATAAGCCGAGGCACCTAATTTTACAACAAAAAACTGGGAAAACTTCTTGACTCCAGTATAAGCCTAGGGTGGGAAATGCAGCAGCTATTGGTAAATTTCAAAAGTAAAAATAGATACCAATAAAATTACATTAATTGAGGCATCAGCCTACCAATGCCCATCAGGTGCAGCCTACCAGTGCCCATCAGGTACAGCCTACCAGTGCCCATCAGGTACAGCCTACCAATGCCCATCGGGTGCAGCCTACCAGTGCCCATCGGGTGCAGCCTACCAGTGCCCATCGGGTGCAGCCTACCAGTGCCCATCGGGTGCAGCCTACCAGTGCCCATCGGGTGCAGCCTGCCAGTGCCCATCGGGTGCAGCCTGCCAGTGCCCATCGGGTGCAGCCTGCCAGTGCCCATCGGGTGCAGCCTGCCAGTGCCCATCGGGTGCAGCCTAACCAGTGCCCATCGGGTGCAGCCTAACCAGTGCCCATCGGGTGCAGCCTAACCAGTGCCCATCGGGTGCAGCCTAACCAGTGCCCATCGGGTGCAGCCTAACCAGTGCCCATCGGGTGCAGCCTAACCAGTGCCCATCGGGTGCAGCCTAACCAGTGCCCATCGGGTGCAGCCTAACCAGTGCCCGGTAATGTGATGTCACACTGTGTGTCAGAGCTGGATCTGAATTGCCCTGCAGCCGCTGTAACGATGTCCCACCTCCTATTGCACACGGCACAATGATTCCTAGCATTGAATCAGTGTGCCGTCTATCACAAGAGGCGGTCTAGGAGGCGGGACATTGTTACAGCGGCTGCACGGCGATTCATATCTGACACACAGCATGAGATCACACTACCGGGCACTGGGGAGGCTGCACATGACAATGGTGAGAAGAGCAGAAGGAAGGGGAAACTGACAGGGGCGCGCCGGGATGATAGTGGGACCCTCACTCAAGTATAAGCCAAGGGGGGCCTTTTTAGCATAAAAAATGTGCTGAAAAACTCGGCTTATACACGAGTATATATGGTATCTTTTTGTCTTGATTTCCTGCTGAAAAAGAGCAGTGTGTTTCCTATGCCCAGATGCTTCAGTTCTGTTTGTGTTTGGGTAAATACGCTGTACATGCATTGATAGACTCCAAGAAGCGATTGTTTACGCGAGTACGGCTGTGTAAAGCCAATTACTTGTATTAGTGGCCGCTGAATAGAATTAGGTGCTGCAGAATATATAAACTTCTGCAGCTTATGAATGTTTGCATGCAGAGAGACTTTGCTTCCTCTTACAGTGGAGAAAGGTTCCCACAAGGAGAAAGAGGAACTTAATGAATGAAATATCGTTAAAGTGATTGAAAAGTCTTGTGTTTTTTTTTTTTTTTTTTTTTTGTTTTTAATACTTACCGACTCTGTTTCAGTGGATATGCACAGAGCAGCCTGGATCCTCCTCTTCTCGGGTCCCTCTTCTGTGCTCCTGGCCCCTCCCTCCCATTGAGTTTCCCCATAGCACGCAGCTTGCTCTGGGGGCACCCGAGCAGAGTAACAGCTCCCTGTGTCCATTCAGACATAGAGCCATGGCCTGGCCTCTCCCCCTCTCTCTCCCGATTGGCTAGCTGACTTTGACAGCAGCGGAAGCCAATGGCACCGCTGTAATGTCTCAGGCTATCAGGAAGGAGAGTCTCGGACTGCCGTGACACTCGTGGACATCGCTGTATAGAGATGGGGCTCAGGTAAGTATTAGGGGGGCTGCTGCACACAGAAGGTTTTTTATCCTAATGCATAGAATGCATAAGATAAAAAAACCTTCTGAGTTTACAACTCCTTTTAATTAATTCCAGAGTAAAAGAAGTAGCAGAATAAGGTAGGAGGCTGGTAAAAAAGTGAATAATGCAAAGATTTCTTTTACTCTATTTCAGAACAGCCAACAGCCCCAGTGCAGCTCAGTACAGAAAACAATTACCCCATCAAATTCTGCATTAAGGGGGAGCTGGAAGAAGAACCTCATCATTCTGCTGGTAAGTATTTAATCTAAAGGTTATAAAGAATAGAGATCAGTAGTATTCATAGCTTTGTACTTGCTGATGTGTTGGATTGCCTTGAGGCAGATGGGTCCTGGTATCAATTGCCATCTTGTATGTTCTTCCCATGTTTTATGGATTGGCTCTGCTGCTTTCATTTCCTCCCACAACCCAAAAATATTCTGTTAGTCTAAAGCTGAAATGTAACCACTTGAAGACCAGGTCTATTCTGACCTCTTTTGTTTACCTGTAAAAATCAGTATGGCCCTAGGGAATAAAATGGTGGTCGTTGCAATTTGTTATGTCACATGGTATTTGCACAGCAGTTTTTTTTTAACTCAATTGTTTTGGAAAAAATACACAGTAATGAATTTTAATGCAAAAAAACAAAATGTATAACCCAATTTTTTTTGGTAAACATTAAAAGATGATCTGCAGAGTAAATGGATACCTAACATGTCACACTTTAAAGTTGTTTACAGGTTACCAGTTTAGAGTCACAGTGGAGGTCTAGCACTAGAATTATTTCTCTCACTATAACATTTGCAGTAATACATCACATGTGTGATGGGAACACAGTTTTTATGTGTATGCAACCTATGTATGCATTCGTCTCTTCGCGTGAACACAGGGGCGGGGAACAGAGGCGCTTTAATGTTTTTCTATTAGTATTTAGTTTATTAAAAAAATATGTATTTTTACACTGTCCCTTTCAACCACTTGCCTACTGGGCACTTTCACCCCCTTTTTGCCCAGGCCAATTTTCAGCTTTCAGTGCTGTTGCACTTTGACAATTGCGCAGTCATGCAACACTGTACCCAAATGAAATTTTAATTTTTTTCACACAAATCGAGTTTTCTTTTCGTGATATTTGATCACCGCTGGGTTTTTATTTTTTGGTAAACAAAAAAAGACCAACCATTTTGAAAAAAAACAACAATTTTTTTTTTTTATATAGTTTGTTATAAAAATTTGCAAACTGGTAAATTTTCTCCTTCGCTGAAGTGTGCTGATGAGGCTGCACTGAAGTGCGCTGATAGGGGTCGCTGATGAGACTGCACTGATGGGCGCTTATAGGGGACACTGATAGGTGGCACTGTTGGTACTGCACTGATGATGGCTGCTGATATCCCTATAAAACAATCCGGTTATTGGCTCTCTTTTTCTCTCTTCCTGTCAGTGCAGAGAAAGAAAAGCCGATAACCGGCTTGTGTGGACATCCGTGAGCAGTTGTCATTGGCTGACAGCTGATCACGCTGTGATTGGCCCTTTACCTCAATCTGCGATCAGCTGAGTCTAAAGGACTTGGCGATCACAGAGCGCGCCGCAGAGGGCACGGGGGAAGCCTGATCATGGGAGAACGTCCATGTACGCCCTCCTGGCAAACTAAGCCCATGCTGTAGCCGTCATTCGGCTACAGCGGGGGGCAGGAAGGGGTTCATTTTAAAAAAAAATTTTTACCACTTTTATTCCGATCACAAGAAATGTGAGCATCCCTTGTGATGGAAATAAAGCATGACAGGTCCTCTTTGCGGGGACATCTGGGGTCTATAGGACCCAAGATCTCTCCTCTAACCTTTTGGAAAGCATGAGATTAAAAAAAAAAAATGATCTAATGCCTTCCAGGAAAATAAATGGTTCTGTTTACACCTGCCCTCACCGGAAGTGATGAAAATGCTCATCACTACCAGTCTCCTAGACCATAGAGGTGTTCGAGGCAACCCGGTCTCCAGTCACCTCTATTGTAAACCGACACAACAGCTGGATCGGATGCACTGGAGGTGGGGGGGGGACCCACCAGGAACTGGCGGCCCTCCAGCTGTTGCAGAACTACAAATCCCACGAGTCATTGCAAAGCTTACAGTTACAGATGGGACTTGTAGTTCCGCAACAGCTGGAGGGCCCCCCAGTTTGGCACCTCTGCGTGCTAGGATTGGTTTTACTTGTTAGAGAATTGGCAGCTGCAAATTTTGCATCTGCAGCCATAACCCCAGTATAAACACTTGCAGTCAATCACGTACATGTATGTGATTTCGCAGAAAGTAGGTAATCTGCTTATATTTTGCTTTCCCTAGATCCAGAATATGTATTTTCAGGAGAGGAGCCTGTACAATTGTACATGACTGAGTGTGAAACTGCAGTTCAGCTGTAAATATAACTTTGAAAGAGTTTAGTTAGATCTGTTTAATAAGTGCAGAAAAATATCGGTTGATCCTACCAGAAATCTAATGAGATGATTACTTCCTTTGCTGAGTGATACATTAGCATTGTTCCCAGTTCTCTTTTACCTAAAGTGCACCTCTCCTCTGTGTTATGTGGAGAGGGGGAGGGGGGGGTTCAATAGCTGCAAACCCATTCCATTGATTTATTTTTTTATTTATCTGGGAAAGTGATGGAGAATGTTTATGGAAATACTTTTTTTTTTTTTTTTTTTTAAATTATTGGTTTTTCCAACAAGAACAGGACAATGTAGCAGACAAAATTTAATATGTTTAGGTCCTGAAGAGTCAGGTAGGACCAAGAACTGGTAAACTTCTGTTCCGCACACAGGCGGAGTACTGGAGAAGTTCAACAAATGTCAATACAGAGAATGTATATCTATATAGATATACTTTATTGTCATTGTATACATACAACAACATTTTTTTTTTTTCGGATACTCTTTACAGCAGCAATAAAACATTTCTCAAGAAAACCACACATACATACTCCTAGCACATGCCCACATATCTATTTAAATATATCAAGATATAAAATGTTATTTATAAATAAATAAAAGAATGTTAAAATTCTACATAAAATTCCTAAAACACTGTACCTGATGGGATTATGGACAATACAGTATAGGGTGGAGTAACAGAGGAGCTAAAGTGAAAATACAGTTTTTAATGTGAAGTTTTCTATTAATCTATTTCAGACCAACCAACATCCCCAGTGCAGCAAAGTACAGAATCAAGTTACCCCATCAATCTCTGCATTAAGAAGGAGCTGATAGAAGAATCTCGGTATGTCACTGGTAAGTATTTAATATGAAGATTACAAACAATAGAGATCAGTAGTATACATGGCTTTGTACTCGGTGATGTGTTGGATTGCCTTGAAGCACGGGGTCCTGGTTTTAAATAAGCACACTGCTTACACCCATCTTGTATATTTTTATATACATATTTGCTCTCTTGCTTCATTTCATCCTGCAAACCAAAAATTTACTGTTCATTTAAATCTAAAGTTTAATCTGCTTGTATTTTTCCTTTCATTTTTTTTTTTTTTGGTTTAAAAAATATAATTTATTTTATATAAAATACATAAAAAAACTAAATATTTAAAATCTTACAACTTAATCAACATGCTAATGAATGTTCTAATAAAACCTTTCCATTTTCACCACATACTTTTATTTTCTCTGTGATGTCATCACTTGGTTTCTTCTTCTCTATGTAAGTCAGGCAGATCATGGCGGGTAGGAGGAGCCAGCAGGATGCTGACTTAGCTTTCTAAAAACATCACAACACCCTTCCTTAGTTCTCCTCTCGAGAGTGTTCAGCTCTGGGGCAATCAGTGGGCTGGCTCCTAAAGGAATCAATGCAAATATCAAGATGCCTTGATAGGCGAGTGTCAGTCTGGAGGAGTGAGTGTTTCTAGGCAGACTGTATTAGCATGTAGATGGCCACATGTGATGATGAGCCTCCACGATGGAAAGCACTGAAATCCAATGAATGAAAGGGGTGGGTCAGAGACTGTAAAGCTGGGGAGGAAAGGGCTAGAGCAGGGATCCTCAAACTACGGCCCTCCAGCTGTTGTAGAACTACACATCCCATGAGGCATTATAAAACTCTGACATTCACAGACATTACTAGGCATGATGGGAATGGTAGTTCCTGAACAACTGGAGAGCCATAGTTTGAAGACCTCTGGGCTAGAGGATGTTGAATACCCTTGAGCCAGGAAATGAGGCACGCTTGATCTGATTTGCTGCAACTTCTATTTCACACTGAGACATGCTCACAGTGTGCAGAGAAATTGGATGCAATTTCAGTACAGGAGAGAAACCTTATACTGTTAAACGGAGGAGTTCAGCTTTAACCACTTCCTGCCGGTGCTATAGCTGAAAGACGGCTACAACACAGGCTTACTTTGCCGGGAGGGTGTCTATGGACGTCCTCCCGTGAGCGCGGTGCCCGTGAGGAGTGAAACAGAGAGCCGATAACTGGCTTGTGTTAAAGGGGCATCGGCATTGATTCTCAGTGTCCTCATTATCAGTGCAGTCCCAACAGTGCCCCTCCAGTGCTGCCAATCGGTGCCCCCTCATCAGTGTCACCTATCGGTGCTGCCATCAATTCAGCCTCATCGGCGAAGGAGAACAATTACCTGTTTGCAAAATTTTTATAACAAACTATGAAAAACATTTTTTGGGGTAAGTGAGGGAGGATGTTAATGGAAAATACAGTTAAATGTGCAGTTTTCTTTTAATCCATTTCAGACCAACCAACAGCCCCAGTGCAGGAAAATACAGAACAAAGTTATCCCACCAAATTCTGCATTAAGGAGGAGCTGGAAGAAGAACCTCATTATGTCACTGGTAAGTATTTTTAAATATGATGGTTACAAGGAGTAGAGATCAGTAGTACACATGGCTTTGTACTCGCTGATTTGTTGGATCGCCTTGAAGCACGGGGTCCTGGTTTCAATTTTCACCAAGCACACTACTTACACCCATTTGTATGTTCTTGTATGTTTTTATTTGCTTGCTCTGCTTCTTCATTTTCATCATGCAGCCAAAAATAAGCTGCTGTTTTAAAGCACATACTTTTGCGCTTCTGACCTATGCAGCCTGTGTTGTTTACACCTGACCTTCGTGCTCTCCTGTACTTCCGACCAATGCAATTTGTGTTACTTACTCCTGTCCTCTGCGCTCTTCTGTACTTATGATAAATGCAGCCTGTTTCGCTTACTCCTGACCTCCGAAGTCTCCAATGCAGCCTGTGTTACTTACTCCTGACCTCTGCAGTCTCCGGTACTTCTGACCAGCGCAGCCTGTGTTACTTACTCCTGACCTCCGCAGTCTCCGGTACTTCTGACCAGCGCAGCCTGTGTTACTTACTCCTGACCTCCGTAGTCTCCGGTACTTCTGACCAATGCAGCCTGTGTTACTTACTCCTGACCTCCGCAACCTGTTTTGCCTACTTCTGACCTCCAATTCTGCCTGTACTACTTACTCCTGCTTCCCCTGTACTGTGGGGGTTACTTACTCATGACCTGTGCATTCTAAAATACTTACTGCTTACCAATGCAATCTGCATTACTTCTGATCCATACACTTTGCGTTTTTTTACTCGTTAACATTGTGTTACATACTACTGACCTGTGTGTGTAGGTGAGCTGTACAGGGCCCCATGTTTTCTAATAAGGGGTCTGCTGTCACAGAGACAGTGATGGTGAATTCAAACTTTTAATGCTTCTAGCACAGAGGGTGAGGGGGGGAATCTTCTAGTAGGGGCCCCTGTTCTAGTCCATAGTCTACAGTATGTGGGGATTTCCCAATTGTTAAAGAAATGTTTCCCTTTTCTGTTTTGTGTCCTAGAGAAGAAGCAACGAGACAGTCAAAAAGGAAAACCGTGTCATGGTTTATACCAATTCTCCAATCTATTGTCTTCAGAATAGTTCTAAACTCAGTCTGCAAAATTGTTTTCATCATACAGAACACTGGTCTCCAGACTGCGGCCTTTAGCTTGTATCTATGTGCCTCGTGGGGCATGAGTTCTCCCACTAATATGAGGCACTATTCCACCCATTGAGACCAAAGATGGGACATAAATCCTCCCACTGACACCAATGATGGGGCAGTTTTCTTCCCACTGATGCAACATGGGTCACTTTTCCTTCCACTCATACCAATGATGGGTCCTTATTTACTCCAACTGACACTGGGGCATTGTCTTCTTCCACTGGCCACAGCCCAGCCCCCCTAAAGTCTGAAAGACTTTAAATCCTCAAAAAAATTGTGCGCTGTCCCTTTTAAATGTTAACTCTTTTGCTATAATCAATACATGAAGTGCAAACAAAAACAATGTGCAAAATAACAATGATATGGACCTTAAATGTCCCACATGCAGGGTTCTGGGCAGTGATATGCAAACAATATATCCAAAAGTACAATAACAATCAGTAAATGAAATAGAATAATAGTCCATATATATGTGAAAAGTGCTCGATGTGCAGTATGCTCTCAAAGTGCAGAAGTGCTCCTTTAGTGAAGATGGCCACTTGGCAAACGATGTGGATCCCGAATTACAGGGATCATAAAGACATGATATCTATCCACCGGCTGGTAATACCCATATCAGAACTACATCTTGGAAAATTGCTCCATAAAGGATTGGATCATACAGATTCTGCTCTCATAACATCCCTGAATCGCTCACCAATAGAATCGCATGTGGGAAGCAAGCAGGGAGAGACTCATAGCGCAATACAACAGGAAATAGTTTATTAAAAATAGTTAAATCCACTTACATTTACGTGAATATCGGCTTCACCATTAAAAACACTCTCTGGTTGCGGTATCTCCTAACCCGCTGGCACGCGGTGACGTCACACACGCTCTCCGCCCGACGCGTTTCCCCCAAACCGCCGTCCTCTGGGATTGAAGAGTGACCCTCTGAGTCTCTCCCTGCTTGCTTCTCATATGTGATTCTATTGGTGAGCAATTCAAGGATCTTATGACAACAGATCCTGTATGATCCAATCCTTTTATGGAGCAATTTTCCAAGATGTAGTTCTGATATGGGTATTACCAACCAGTGCATGGATATTATGTCTTTATGGTCCCTGTAATTCGGGATCCACATAATTTGGTAAGCAAGCATTTTCTCTAAGGGAGCACCTTTAGCACTTCATACTGCATATCGGGCACTTTTCGCATATTTGGACTATTATTTGATTTAATTTACTGATTATTATTGTACTTTTGGATATATTGTTTGCATATCACTGCCCAGAACCCTGCATGTGGGATATTTAAGGGCCATATCACTGTTAATTTGCACATTGTTTTTGTTTGCGCTTCATGTATTGATTATAGTGAAAGATTTAATATTTAAGGGGACAGTGCACAATTTTTTTTGAGGATTTTCTATTTTGCCCAGTGTCTGGAATATATAGGCTGCAGCATTTCCATTAGGTTTATTTAAATAATTTATTGGGTTGCACCAAGCACAAGAATTTCTTTTTATCTTATTGCTCTGAAAGACTTTTAAACTGCCTCTTTTTGTTAAAGAGGAAGTAAAGTCTTCCCTTTTAATTGTACCTACAGGTAAGCCTAGAATAAGGCTTACCTGTAGGTACTGTAAATATCTCCTAAACTTGCACCATTTAGGAGATATTTACTATATATGCTGCGGGCGACTGAAAGCGGAGTTCCAACGTCTAATCAATTTTTTTTTTCTAAATTCCTAAGTTATTATAATGTAAGTGTGCAACTCACTTATTTTTTCCAAATCAGCCCGTGATGTCTGGTTTCGTATTTAAAAATAACTTCTATAATCTGTTCCTGGAAGTTGTCATCTTGCCTGTGGGCATGTGAAGCCTACAGGCAGACATTTCTGGGATACGGTGCATGCTGAGTTACCAGCATGCACCGCCCATTCCCACGCATGCGCATTATGTACACGTTGCAGCGCCGTAAGCTTCCGATGTTGCCATCACAACGGGCGTCGTCGTCGGAAGTGCCCGCCCCGTTGTGATGGCAACGTAGTTAAACAAAAGCACACAGATAATATCTCATGGAGGTT
The DNA here is from genome assembly GCA_037952835.1 of Lithobates septentrionalis. NCBI lineage: Eukaryota > Metazoa > Chordata > Amphibia > Anura > Ranidae > Lithobates > Lithobates septentrionalis. The sequence goes on from JBBDGP010003796.1 coordinate 315,827, forward strand.
TTAGAAATGCCTCCAAGACGTCCTGGCGTCATTGTGTCACTTCTGGTTTCGGAAGATCGCTAGCCACACTGACTCCTGGGAAGATTGATTCATAGCTCCCAGGAGACAGTGCGCCGCTCCAGGAGACAATGCGCCGCCGGATATGATGGCGATACCCGCAGGTGGCTCACACAGGAAACGCCACATAAATAAAGCCTAAAAAGGTAACCCTTAGGGAAAAAAAATAATTTATTGCCATTTGACAATGTATTTTATGCCTGCTTGGTAATAAGGTGATTTTTGAAAATTGTGTGGAACTCCACTTGAAGGAACGGCCCGCTCGTGGTGTTTCTTCAGGGCCCGTGCCATGACCAGCAGCTCCCACGCACATGCGTGGGAGTGACGTCATCACGGCTCCGGCCAATCACAGCGCCAGAGCCTGTGAACCCAGAAGATGTCGGCCCTGTCAGCGGTGGGCCAGCACCGATTCAGGGCATCATTCTAGGGTAAGTATTTCATAATGAGCTAGTATGCAATGCATACTAGCTCATTATGCCTTTTTGCCTTGCAGGTTTTTTGGATTTTTTTTTTTTTTTTTTTTTTTTGAGGTTTACAACCTCTTTAAAAAAAATTGGGGAGCTGAGCCCCCGCACATATGCCTCCATGGAAAAGGGCTTTCTGTGCTCAGAGCACACTCCCAGCACAATGACTAACCTGTCACAGGCAGCTCCTGGCCACATGACTGCTGTGACAATCCTACTTTGCTTGCTGCTGAGTCACTAACCTGTAACAAGCATAGTCCTATCTGCTATCAGGACACCTGATATATTCATGTTTATTCTGAGTTGGGGATTTACAATGTAGGGAAGCCAGGATAATGATGGCAGCCTTGAAGTGTGCAATTTCAGATGCAAGACCGCAATGGCGGCCTCCATATTTACATCTTTGAAGAAAACCTGTCCTATATCTAAACATTTCAAAACGCTATATAGATTAAATGATATATGCATGTCCAATTTTATACAAATCCTAATGTACTGTATGTCCAACCATTATTTTTGTTAGATGTAGGTGTCTCCTTTACGGAGACCCTAACTATTCTGTCTGGTAAGATCTGTACAGTTACTATGGTAAAGGTGAACTATTTCCACGTAATCTGAGTGGGCTACATCCTCCCTTTTCAGATGGGACATCAGACCTTCCTTCCTCATCAGAGTATATTTCAAGAAACCTAGAAAGAAAACCTCTATCTACTGTAAATATTCACCTACCTTTTATGGAAGCCCAAAGTGCATCTGGATTTGAATTTGAAATTAAGCTTGAACCCAGTGGAGAGTCCTCAGATGACACTGAGGACAGTGCGGATGCAGGTAAGCAGTTAAGTTATGTGGACATCTTTACATCTTTCACTTCTGACTTTGAGTGATGAAAAGGCTCCTCACAGAGCAGATTATTCATGGAGAACAGCCATGGTCTATGCTGTAGTCCACTGATTCACCCAGAAACCCGAGGACATACTGTGAGTGCAGGGTGTCGTAGACGCCCTATTACCACAGAGCCCTATATTTACTATGTAATGATGCCGAGGGTGGGACTGATGTAATCATTTCAGCACTGCTCTCAGAATCCCTGAAGACCACCCAGCCTGGAGCAGAGGTTTAGAGGACCATACGGTATTGCACTACTGATCCATTACCACACCCAGAAGACTGAGATCATAACGTGAGTGCAGGGAATTATGGACCCCCTGTCACCACAGCACCCTACATTTAATGGAACAGAAGTACATGGCTGATCACCCAGTCCAATGTAGAGGTGAAGGAGTCCCTACAGCATCAGATGACCAGTCTGATTCTTATCTTTTCCAAGATATGACCTTATCTTGGAAAAGAAAAGAAAAAAAAAATCAGCATAACCTATAGCAGGGGGCTTCCAGGGGAGAGAGAATGGCCTTAAGGATGGGGAAGGGGGAACCAGGAGCCCAGAGTTAGTCTTTGCAGTGCATCTCTGTTTGCTTATTCATGGAAATGTGACAAGTTCTCTTAAAAACCTATCCCAACCACTGATGTGTGCCGTTCTTGCACTCCTCCACTGCCCTATTTGCTTTTTGTAAAACCCCTGTATGCACATTAGGGGGTGTGTTTTGTATGACAATAGAAGGAATATTGGTTCATGAGCTGCTCTGTAGGGGGCACTGAAGAATTGCTTGCATTCTAACTAATCACGTGTCCTTCCAGTATGGAGGAACAAGTAGAAAATAAGTGTTGTAACATGGGGAATCCATAGCCCTGTGTAAGCTACTACTTCAGCAACTCATAAAGCCTACTTTCACTCTTAGCGGTTAAAGGGTTGTGGGAGAGCAACACTTAGGTAAATGTATGCATCTATGGAGGTACACCTCAAAGTGAATCTGTTACCTAGAAAACCTTGAAGTGCCTCTATGACTAAGTCCCTGTGGGCGGGGTGAAATGCGTAAGAGCAGGGCCTGATTCAAAATACTGTAATAATTCCAAAGAGAGATTTAGTGGAGCAGCTCTGGATGAGGTCTCATAACACTTCACATGGGTGAGGTTGGAAGTGCGGTGTCCCAGATGCTTAATAGATACCTCTGAAAGTGAACCTGTTGCTTTGCGCTGTGTGGACAAGGCACAGGTTCAATGTAAAGCCTTGTAAGAGGAGACAGAATATAGTCCATTGAAGTCTCAGAAAGATTTAGGAAGTTGGCTGGTACATTAATCTGCAAGTGCCCACATAAAACAGAAATATGTGTTTTCTGTGAGATTGGCTTTTAAAATTTTTTAACTCCCACCGCCCATTTTAAATGGACCTCTAAAGCCTGCATGTAGTGTACATTACTTTGACCCTCAAGTGTCCTTCTTTTCTCTAGCGGATTACAGAGACGAGGACTATTTACCGCAAGAATCTAACCATAATGTGATCACAACGTGCAATTCAAGTTCAGCAAAGACGTCTCCTTCCTGTGAGGTGTGTGGAAAAGTATTGGGCAGCAAGTCGACTCTTGAGAAACACCTACAGATACATACTGGACAGCGTCCATATCCATGCAGTGAGTGTGAGAAAAGTTTTTCGTGTAGGAACCACTTAAGAACTCACCAGAGAAGTCATACTGGAGAGCGACCCTTTGCCTGTAACCAGTGTGACCGGAGGTTCATCAAACACCAGCACCTCGTCCTCCATCAGGTAGTCCACACTGGTGAAAAGCCATACTCATGTCCAGTGTGTGGGAAAGGCTTCACTCGGCAATCCAGCGTGGTCAAGCACTCCAGCATGCATGCAGAAAAGAAACCATTCGTGTGCAATGTGTGCGGCAAGAATTACTGCCAATACGCCAGCCTGGTTGTCCACCAGCGGCAGCACTCAGGGGAGAAACCATTTGTCTGCAAGTACTGTGAGAAAGCCTTTGCATGCAAAGCCACCATGTTGAAGCACGAAAAGTCTCACACTGAGTAAAAGCCCTTCCCGTGTCCTCAGTGTAATGTGCTAAGTGTTTACCTGACAATTCCACCCTGTCTAAGCACGCGCGTTAGGCCATTCCAAGGAGCCTAAATTGGTAGCAGATATGATACCTAGGTAGGAATACCAGGTCCCAATCTGCCCAAAACTGATATTAGAGTTCATAGTGGATGGAAAGGCAGCAGCAACATAACTGCAGTATCCTCCCAAACCTTTCTATCATGGCCAAATACCAGGCCGCTCTGACACTTCTGGGTAGAGCTGGAGATGGTCGCTAAGCTCCTGCCTTATGTTTCTATTGGCCAATCACTGTGATTATTAGTCTTGCTGTTTAGAGTGCATGGTGTAGAAAAGGGTCCACTAGCTTCAGAAGCATTGCCTCTCGTAACAGCTTAGAGGGCTGCAGAAAGGTTGTGTAGTTCATACAAGAAGCAGATTGTACCTTTTCCCTTCAGTGACTGTCTTTTCAAAGTAAAATTGAAGGCACAACTTTTATATATATATATATATATATATGTGTATATGTTTGGCTTTCCATTTTTTTGAGTGCTGTTTTGGTGATTTCCCTTCACTTCCTGCCCCATAGCCAAAACAGGAAGTCAAAGGAAATCTCTTCGAAGTGAAAGGATTGTCACCAGAACTAGTGTCCCTATTGGAAGATTTTCATTTATTTATTGTTCTTGTGGAGAAGATACAAATTTGGGGATTCGGTATTATGCCGCGTACACACGGTCGTACTTTTCGTCTACAAAAGTCAGACAGCCTGTCCGACAGACTTCCGGCAGACTTTCGGTGGACTTGCGGCGGACTTGCGGCCTACTTTCTAACGAACGGACTTGCCTACACACGACCACACAAAAGTCGGTCGGATTCGTACGTGATGACGTACACCGGACTAAAATAAGGAAGTTCATAGCCAGTAGCCAATAGGTGCCCTAGCGTGGCTTTTTGTCCGTCGGACTAGCACACAGACGAGCGGATTTCGGGGTCCGTCGTAGTTACGAAGTAAAGTTTTAAAGCATGTTTCAAATCTAAAGTACGTCGGATTTGAGGCTAAAAAAGTACGTTGAAAGTCCGGAGAAGCCCACACACGATCGGATTACCAGCCAGCTTTAGTCCGTCAGCGTCCGTTGGACTTTTGTAGACGAAAAGTACGACCGTGTGTACGCGGCATTACTCTCGGTGATGGTGGTAAACAGAGTTAATTTCCCTGAATGAAAAAAAAGATGTCAGGTTAATATTGCTATGTGTTCTGTTCCTACTCCACTGTAAAGAAAACAAAAAAAAAAATATTTTTTTCTTTCCTTTTTAGTTATAGTTTAACCACTTCACCTTTCATACCTGCATACCCCTAAAGACCAGAGCAATTTTTTATATCCACCATGAGCTTATTTAGTTGGCGTTAACCAACTTTGTCACTAAAGATAAAGTAATACAAACCATGATTTTTTTTTTTTATTTTTTTTTGACGAAAACCAGGCTTTCTTTTGTCAATGTTAATTTCTATGGAATCTATAGACAAAAATACTTTTTTTTTCTGTTAAGTGTTGGTTTAAAAAGAAATACTGTAAATAAAAAAATATAAATTTTATTCTATGTGTCCTGTTATAAATTACACTAAAATTATGTTTTTGGTACAAAGCATGGCGAGTTTTTGCAAATAGTGTAAAAAATAAATAAATAAAAATTGCTTAGGGGTTAAAGAGGAACCTACTTTAAAGTGAAACTTTATCTTAAAAAAAAATAAAAATGCAAACAAGCAAGATCTTTAATGCAGAAGAAAGATGCTATGTCTCTGCTACATTCAAGTTACCAGCCTGACTGCACTGTACTTTTCGGCTCGGCCAATGGAATCAGCCAGGAATCAGTTCCCGGAAGCCCTCGGGCTGAAGATGTCAGCAGCTGACAGGGATCTACAGGGGATCACAGCATTAGAGAACAGGTAAGTATAGTTCCATTAAAAAAAAAAAAAAAAAACACTTGTAAGATTTCTTTGTTAAATCATATGCAAATCAAAGGTCACGCTATTAATCCAAGTATTATAAAGCAAAAAAATGTACAGCCCCCAAGATGTTATTGGTGATGCACCTAAAGCACTAATAAAAAAAAAAAAACAGCAAGCGACACTATTTTGTAATCCTTATACCAGTGCTTTAGGCTGATCAATATATAGTCAAGAAATACGCTACTTCTATGTGCAATTATAAACCTTAACGTGCGAAGTTCAAAAAACAGTAATAATAATATAAATGCAATGATCTATATGACCATATAAATCAGAAGTGACATCACTGTGAAAAAGACACGAAAATAAGGTAGTACTAAGTATTACCAGGGGGCAGACTTTATGGGCTAAGAAACAATGGAGAAGAAACAATATATACATTTTCAAATTTATTAGGGTTAACAATTACATAGAAAATATTTAAGATGGTAAAAATTGTAGCATATATGCATCTATGTTTATTGTGCAGTGAGCCCTTGTATGTCTACGCATCTCGCCGCTAGGCTGCCTCAGGGCACAGCCAAGGTTCACAGACGAGACAGATAAGAGAATATGTTTCTCTATCTTGGTTTTGAAGTACAATGTCATAAACAGTCACGGTAAGGTGAATGATGCACTTAGAAGCTAAAAATATATTGAATATAGCTCTAGTCTATGAGCAGGGGCATATGAATAATATTCCTGATTTGGAAAAGGCCACTGAAAGGGGGGGGGGCACCAAAAGGTATCCAACAGTGAATCCTTAATTCAGTTTCAGCAGTGCTGATGGCTATATACAGCCTAACAGCATATCGCTGTATATTTAGGATTTGAGTATCAAAATATGCCCCTGGGAGACAGCAATCCACTGCACACACGTGTTGGATACCTTTTGGTACTCGGCTATATTCAATATATTTTTTATCTTCTAAGTGCATCATTCACCTTACCGTGACTGTATATGACATTGTACTTCAAAACCAAGATAGAGAAACATATTCTCTTATCTGTCTCGTCTGTGAACCTTGGCCGTGTCCTGAGAAAACCTAGCGACGAAACGCGTAGACATACAAGGGCTCACTGCACAAAAAACATAGATGCATATATGCTACAATTTTTACTACCTTATATCTTTTCTATGCAATTTTAACCCTAATAAAATTGAATATTTATATACTGTTTCTTCTCCATTGTTTCTTAGCCCATAAAGTCCGCCCCCCTGGTAATACTTAGTACTACCTTATTTTCGTGTCTTCAACAATTTACAGACGTGGCTATTTTTCTGTGCACTTCCTCTCTTGTTCATCACTGTGAAAAACATCAAACACTGCAATACAATAATATCACAGCTCAATGTGCAAAGTTTTAACATTACACATAAAGTGGCACTACTGCAAACACATAGAGTGCAATTATTGCAAAAAAAAAAAAAAAGTCCAGTTCTGTGGGAGAAAAAAAGTGCAACGTGCAGTAAATTAGTCCACTCAGAAAAATCCCCGCCGAGGCTAGGACGCTGATGTTGCCGCACATGTTTGGATTGGCTTTGCGGCTAACAGCCGGAGACGATCGGCAACACAATAGAGCATTTATACCGTAGTGTCGGGGAGACACTTGATACATGTGAGTGGATCTAATTTCTTTTAAAGGGGTTGTAAAACCTCAATGTTTTTCTGCATTAAGGTGAAAAACCTTTAGTGCAGCTGCCCCCCAGAGCCCCCCTTTTACTTACCTGAACGCAGTCTTTCTAGCGATGGGGACGAGCCCAGCATCTCCAGCCGCTGTCTCGGGTCCTCATTGGATAGATTGATAGCAGCGGGAGCCATTGGCTCCCGCTGCTGTCAATCAAATCCAGTGACACGGGAGCCGGGGGCGGGGCCGAGTCCTGCTGTTTGTGTCAATAGAAGCAGCAGCAGGACTCGGGAGCGGGCCCGCACGAATGCCCCCATGGAAAGCGGTTCTCCAATGGGGCACTCGAGAAGAGGAGGAGCCAGGAGCACTGCTGGGAGACCCCAGAAGAGGAGGATCAGGGCCACCCTGTGCAAAACCCTTGCACAGAGGAGGTAAAAAAAACATGTTTGCTTTTTTTTTTTTTTTTAAAAACCTTTTTTAGTCCTCATGTACACTGATGCTGGTAAACAGACGTTTAGGAGCAGTTGGGCATTTTTTTCAGCTGCCCCTGAACTCTCCTCTGTTATCTTATCAGTACATAGTACAAGTACATGTACACAGGGTCGTTTATAGTAGTTTCTAGGCAGTTGAGTTAAGAAGCATTTTTTGGAACGCAAAAAAATGGGTTCAGATGGATGTTCAGAGGCATTTGAAACGCCAAATGCCTGTAACAGCTTGTAAATACTGCTAAACACGGTAACTCGCGTTTAACAGCGTTTCGTTTACAAACGTTTTTCATTTTAACATTAAAAAAAAATTATATATTTTATCATTTTTTTTTTTTTTTTTTTTTTGCAAACGCGGCATGTAAACGCGGCTAAACCGATGTTTCTAGCTGTCAAGTTAAATAGTTCAGAAGAGGTTAAACAACGTCCCGTGTACATGAAGCCTTCCAACCCCTTTAATAAAGCCTGTTTTAGAAATGTTATTGCGCTATGGAAGCCTTCCTGCCTCTGTCTTTTGTGGGTGACCGTGACCTGCATCAGAGGTGTTTGATTGAGAGAGACGATATTGGGAATTGGTACCTGGGAGATTAACCCGTTAAAAACCATTATGAAAGCGCAGTAGCTGGTTTATAATTTGACCAGCCATTAATTCTGGTGAGTCATTATAGTTTGGCTGGTGAAGGATCACATCGGGCGTCACCTTTTAATGATTCAAACACACTTTAAAAGGATCCATTCAGCATTAAGTTGAACTGGATTTTCTGGAATACCTGTCTCTGGGACACTTGTGGATTTTTCTGAGTGGCCTAATTTACTGCACGTTGCACTTTTTTTCTTACAGCACTGGACTTGTATTTTCTGTAGCATTTTGCACTTTTTTTTTTTTTTACTTTCTTTTTTTTTTTTTTTTTGCAATAATTGCACTATAAGTATTTGCAGTATTGGCGGTTTATGTTTTGCACATTGAGCTGTGATATCATTGTATTGCAGTGTTTGATGTTTTGCACAGTGATGTCACTTCTGATATATATTGTCAAATAGATCATTGCACTTTATATTATTATTACTGTTTTTTTTTAACTAAGCACGTTAAGGTTTATAACTGCACATATCAGTAGCCTATTTTTGGAAAAAAAAAAGAAAAATGAAAAAAAAATGAAAAAAAAATATATATATATATATATGAGAGAGAGATTTTATATATATATATATATATATATATCTATCTATATATATATATATTTATAGATATATATCTATATATATATATATATATATATTTATAGATATATTTATAGATATATATCTATATATATTTTCTCAGCCTAAGGCATTTGGATAATAAGGATTACAAACTAGCATGACTTGCTTTTTCTTTTAATGCAAGTATGAATAAAATTGTAAATACAATGAATCTGCAAGTGTCATTTTACCAGAGCGGCTGCATTTTGACAGCTGCTTCTGCTATGTAATACAAATAAATTACCGGCTGTCATTTTAAAAGCAGAGAGATGCATCCTAATAACTTTGTATATACTTTTTAGGATGCATCTCTTGCGTTCAAAATCTTCAAGCAGTTAGTACCGCTCAATTTAATTTAACAAACAAAACCAATTTTTAATACCCCGTTTCCCCGAAAATAAGACCTAGTGTGATTGTCAGTGATGGCTGCAATATTAGCCCCACCCCCCAAATAAGCCCTACCCTGTTTCCCAGAAAATGAGCCCTACCCTAAAAAGAAGACCTACAAGGACTTTAACTAGGGCTTATTTGGGGGGGTAGGGCTTATATTGCAGCCATCACTGACAATCACACTAGGTCTTATTTTCGGGGAAACAGGGTAAGTCTGTACTGTAATAATGGGTGGTCATTGCAGACCTTGAGACCCTAAATAAATAAAAAGGAGATCTTCAATGTAAGGACACAAAATATAACAGATGCTGCAATAAACCCTATGAATAAAAGTTTTAAAATCTCACTATTGCAACAAATTTTACATACTTATAGCGCTGAAGCTATTTGTTAGAAAGTTATGTTTAAAAACGAATTTCCTGGAAAATGCAGAAGCATTGTATGCTCTGAGGGATGATAAACTTACTCCATTAAAGCCTACATTTAAAGATGGCCATACACTAGTTTGAACAAATATTCATACAAAAATTTCTCAGTACATTCGATGACTTGACGAACGCCGTATGAAAGTACTTAAAAAGCACGGCTACGCCAGCGATCTCTACTAGCTTCCGGGTCCTGTGCTGAGTAGCTGCCCTGCTGAATGCCGGGCACAAGAGGGTGGCTGCTCAGCACAGGCGCCATCCATACAAAGCTTTACATTTTCTGGATGAATGCAAAGCATTTTCTAATTGGATGAAATAGTGTGATGTCATCACCCAACCTCTCCACCTCATCCAATGAGAGAAGGCTTTACATTAATTCAGAAAACGAGTGCTAAGCAGCCAACCGATGAAACACATTTGATGTGGATGGGAGAATCCTTCCCGCTGAGCTTCTGTATTCTGTCGGCGGAGAGCCTTCCCTGGTGGCAGAATGCAATAATCAGTTTTGCTATAGCTGGCGTCACTAATCGTTCAGGAAAAAAAAATCGACAAAGGAGGAAACACATTGAAAACCTGCAAACTCCATGCAAGTAGTGTCATGGTTGGGATTCGAACCGATGAGCCTTGTGCTGCAAGTGCTATCTACTCCGCCACTATGCTGCACCAGGTCTGCTGTAGAACCTGCATGTGCTGGATTCAATTCTGACCCCTGCTGGTCATGAGTAAGTAGTGTCCTGTCAGCACAAACATTTGGTGAGAATCCTACAATGCTTCTCGCCATTAATTGGGTCAATAAACAATGAACTGATATGGAGGACCATTGAGGAAACATCAAGCAAATGCTCCGGTCCTGACAGATAAGGTTAAAGACTATGTAAACCCAACATTTCATATTCCTGATATGTGCCTGCTGTACCATGTACCTGTATGAGAAAGTATCCTGTTTTCCTCGTATTGCCTCCTTTGTGTGAAATCCCTGGTGTTTCTGCCAGTTCCTCTTCTTTCCTATTAAAAACTGACCACACTAAGCATTAAAGCACAGTGTAGTCAGTGTTCGTGCTGTGCTGGGAACTCAACCTGCTCCCCTCCAATTATTAGATTTGTGCTGACGCGCGTGTACACACACACACACACACACACACACACACACACACACACACACACACACACACACACAGCCATTTACCGGGAAGATCAGTGTTCTGCTGTTTCTCCTCCTCCACCTTTCTGAGCTCCTTATGCAGCTGTTAATGGAGGGAATGTGATTACTTACAAGGGGAAAATAGGTGTATGTAATGTTTTTTTTTCATATCTGTACACAAATGTTTTGCATTTCATTTATATTTTAAACTTAATGGGTTATTTTACAAAGTTGGGGTTCACATACAGCAGGTAAAATAATTATCGGACACGTCACCATTTTTCTTGGTAAATATATTTCTAAAGGTGCTATTGACCTGAAATGCTCACTACATGTTGGTAACCACCTTTGCAATCCATAAATACAAAGAAACCAAAACAAATAAGTTCAGAAATTAAGTTGTGACTAATAAAATGGAATGACACAGGGAAAAAGTATTGAACACTTGAAGAAAGGGAGGTGCAAAAAGGCATGGAAAGCCAAGACACCAGCTGAAATCTATCAGTAATTAGAAAGCAATGCTGCCCCTTGTCAGGGCAAATCAATATCAGCTGGTTCAGGCTGGCCATACATTATACAATTTTCTTGTACAACTTTCCTTTAGATTTACCAAAACCATATAATACGGAGGTCAAACCTAAACCCTTTCAATTTGTATACAATCAGGCAGGCTCTTGCACTACATAGTTGAAGGTAAATCACAAGAAAATTGTATGGTGTATGGCCAGCTTCAGTCTCAACTGATGGCCTATAAAAAGGTGTCTCATGTCAATGGCACCTTTAGAAATATATTTACTCAGAAAAATGGTGACGTTCAATACTTATTTTACCCGTTTGTACACTTTAACTCGTGTGGAAATATTGTTTTACGCTGTGTATATTTTTCTTGGACAATGCTCTTTTTGTGTTTTAGTTTGTTTTGATTCTTCCGCTTTTATGTTATTTTAATTTGGATGCACTGAAAAAATTGTTCTGGTTTTAGTAACGCTTTAGGATTTCTCTTCATTGGAACTAAGGGGCCCAGCCCAATCCCTGAAAAACAACCCCACACCATAATCCCCCCTCCACCAAATGATTTGGACCAGTGCACAAACTAGGTCCATAAAGACATGGATGAGCGAGTTAGGGGTGGAGGAACTTGACTGACCTGCACAGAGTCCTGACCTCAACCCGATAGAACACCTTTGGGATGAATTCGAGTGGAGACTGCAAGCCAGGCCTTCTTGTCCAACATCAGTGCCTGACCTCACAAATGTGCTTCTGGAAGAATGATCAAATATTCCCATAGACACACTCCTAAACCTTGTGGACAGCCATCCCAGAAGAGTTGAAGCTGTTATAGCTGCAAAGGGTGGGCCAACTCAATATTGAACCCTACGGACTTAGGACCCTTTCATACTGCTCTGTAGCAAAATTGCAGTAAAAACGTTTGTGTTTCATATGCGTTTCTGGTGTTTTTGGATTGCCTGCACCTGTGACTCAAAAATGCACATTGTGTGGTGCATTGTTACTGCGATTTCCATTCATTTCAATGTGAAGCTGCGTTTTTGGTGTGTTTTTCAACACCGCCCCAAAGATGCGGCACTTTTCAAAACGCCCCGCAACCACAGTGCAGTGGTGTGAAAAGTCCCATATGCTTTAAAGAGAAACATTTTTCTTGCAGAGTAAAAACGCAGTAAAAAAAAAACAAAAAAAACTCTCAGTGTGAAAGGGGCCCTAAGACTGGGATGCCATTAGGGTTCATGTGTGTGTAAAGGCAGGTGTCCCAATACTTTTGGCAATATAGTGTTTCTCCCACAATACTCCTTTTTGCTAGTTGGGGGAGAAGAGTCTCTCCTCCTCAATGGACCAAGCTGACTGTGCCCAGGTTTGGACATTTGTCTGTAACTGCGGGTAAGAGTTTTGCAATGCGGCTACATGTCAGCCTGTCATTAGTTTTGTGTTACATGTTACAGTTGTGCTCATAAGTTTACATACCCTGGCAGAATTTATGATTTCTGGGCCATTTTTCAGAAAATATGAATAACATATAACATAAAAACTTTTCTTTCACTCATGGTTAGTGTTTGGTTGAAGCCATTTATTATCAATCAACTGTGTTTACCGCCGTCATTATTATGATTTAAAAAGAATAATTACCCAAATATGACCCTGATCAAAAGTTTACATACCCTGGTGATTTTGCACACAAGTTGACACAAAGGGGTTTGAATGGCTATTAAAGGGAACCATCCCCACCTGTGACCTGTTTGCTTGTAATTAGGACACTTTCACACTGGGTGCTTTACCGCTGTAATAGCGGTGCTTTTCGACCGCTAGCGGGCACTTTTAACCCCCGCTAGCGGCCAAAGAAAGGGTTAAAAGGGCCCGCAATGGCCGTATGGAAATCTTGTCAATAGACGGATCTGTTTAATAAGTGGAAGCATCAGGTTAGGCCAACGAACCCGTTTACTATTTTTGAGGAAGGTTGTGTCAACTTATCAGAGCCGGGCCATATGTTGTCTCGAATGTATAAACTGGTTCTGAGTGCCCAAAATATGACAACTCCCTATTTTATCCGAGAATGGGAAAGGGAGCTGAGTTATAATTTTACATCCGAACAAATTAAAAGGGTGATGGGGCAACACACCATACATCAATAAGTTCCCATATACAGGAGATGTCGTATAAGTTCTTCACAAGATGGTATCGTACATCGGTTTGATTGGCTCAGATATATCCATTGGCGGATGTTAACTGCTGGAGGGGATGTAATCAAAGGGGTTCATTTCTTCATTTATGGAGACCTATGGAACCCTCCCCATTACATTTTCTCTTTCAAGGGATGCCATCATCTACAGGGTTTTATAAGAGAAGCGTTACTCCACACTTGCTAAATGCAGCTAAATTATCGATACCCAGAGTTTGGAAACAGTCTGGATGTCCCACTATAATGGATTGGAAGAGAGAGGTGGAAAAAAATAATGGAAGCCAAGAGATGGATACATATGGTTAAGGACCAACATGGGCAGGATGGCTGTACTACTCCTCGGAAATAGGGGCAGATTAAACCCTATGGGGGATAGTGCTGTGTTTTAGATCGGATAGTCTGTGGGATGCATCTGGTGAGGGGCAATTGGGAGGGGGTGTTTTTTTATTTTTATCTATTTTTTTCTCTACTCTCTCCCCCCTGGGAGGCACGGTGGAGAGATGATTGATGTCATTAAAAGAAGAAGATAATTTATAATGGTAAATTAGGCACGGGATAGGCAACACGTAACGAAAACCACACAAAGAAGGGTGGACTGGAATATTAAGATGAAAAGAGGCGAGGTATATGAAGTAGTAGGAGGAGGTCATACTGAATAAAAACACCAAATATAATTGAACACGATAATAGTAATATGAAATTGTACACTTTTTTTTTTGTCTGTTTTTTTGTAGATTGTTTGATACACGTAATAGGGAGCTGTAAAGCCTCCTTCTTAAATTATATTTTGAATAATGTGTTGCACAAAATGAGTTTTGGTTATGAATAGATAAATGTGTAGGATCATTTATTTATTTATTTATTTATTTATTTTTACTGTTTCTCTCTTCTTCCTGAAGACGATATGATCAGGGTCCCAGTGTGTTTTCTCGGGGAGGTTGTTATTGTGGTTTGTGTTAAAGAAAGGATTTATATAGATACCTTGTGCAATGTGTACCTGTATGTTGGAATTTGTCTTAATAAAGAAAAAGAAAGTGGGTAATTCCCCATGGGGCTTTTTAGCAGCAAATAGGAATCAAAATAATTTTTCATAAAAATTATTAATTTTATTCATCAAAAGACAATTGGACATCAATGTGATACAAAAGTTAAAATATGAACTCTGGTGTACACAGTGCGAGACAGTTTGAACTATGAAGGGGAAGAAAACAGTGGATAATACCATGTGATATAATTAAAAACAATATACCGGTACATCAAAAATCAAAAGACAAACTGCGAAAAATGTCATGAAAAGGAAAACGTGCATTTTTGATTTTTTTTTAAGTCACATATTGCATCTTCTTGATTCACCTTAGAAGGGGGTAACAGAAAATCTGAGTATCCCCTCGTTTTTCCATACACTGCACACTTGCACTTTTACTATTTGACCCAGTCTTCTTTATTAATTATATAATATGCAATTTAGGTAATGATTATAATTAATCCTATCAGGCACAGACAGCCATATTTGAGCCTTCTAGGCTTATATACAAGTCATACAAGTTATAACATGTATAATCTAGGAATAATACACAGGCAATTCTGTGCTTTTGGCAGCACTTTGGAGGGGATCTTAGTATATTTTGAGATCCTTCCTTGCTAATAACTATAATAAAAGAAAAATTTAGAAATATCGCCCTTCACCTTTATCAGCATTATTTTTTTTATTTTTTGCTACAATTAATTTCTATAACCCAGGCTACAATAGCAGTTTAATACATATGCAGCACACTAATTACTATAATTATAATAATTTTCAGGTGTTTTGGTCTTGAGTATCCCCTATGGGGAGCATACTACCTGTGACCACTTGTAAGCCTCACGGGGCAGGGCTGTTCTCCCCTTGGGGCGGAGGTGAGCACAACTCCCAAGCAGGGTTCGGGATCATCAATGGGGGAATTCTTTATCTCCTTCTGTGCTTTTTAACAAGGAGAAGTCTCTGGATAAGCGAGCTGTCTTGGTGGAAGGGGTAAATATAGTGTCATTGCCAAGTCTAATAGATGATTATTTAGAAAGAAACGTGTTTACATATGATATTTTGTAATATATGTCCTTTTTGATGTATTTATAGAAATGTAAGAAGACCATAACCCTTAAGGTCGAAATGCATTGGGGCATTTCATAAACATCGGATAGTATAATTACAACCCATCAATACTGTGAGGGAATACCCTCTGATGTATATTGTTTTTTAATTATATCACATGGTATTATCCACTGTTTGCTTCCCCTTTACAGTTCAAACTGTCTTACATTGTGTACACCAGAGTTCATATTTTAACTTTTGTATCACATTGATGTCCAATTGTCTCTTGATGAATAAAATTAATAATTTTTATGAAAAATTATTTTGATTCCTATTTGCTGCTAAAAAGCCCCATGGGGAATTACCCACTTTCGCTTAAACATTGGTCAGACTCTTTATACATGTGTCATTCGTTGCTATAATAAAGAAAAAGAGTGATTGATTTATATTAAAAAAAGGGCCCACAAAGCGCCACTGCCCATTGATTTGAATGGGCAGAAGCGCTCCTCCACCGCCTGAAAGATGCTGCTTGCAGGACTTTTTTTTTTTTTTTTTAACGTCCTGCAAGCGCAGTGCCCCAGTGTGAAAGTACTCAGGCTGCAGGGGAGGCATTTTTCAGGTGCTATTTTTAGCCCAAAAGTGCCTGAAATACGCCCCAGTGTGAAAGAGGTCATAGTGTGTGTGTATAAAAGGTCAGTGAATGTCTGGACTCCTGACAGACCCTTGCATCTCTCATTCAGTGCTGCACTGACGTTTCTGGATTCTGAGTCATGGGGAAAGCAACAGAATTGTCAAAGGATCTGTGGGAAAAGGTATTTAAACTCTAAACAGTGTTCAAACTCTAATCAAGAAGTGGAAAATGAGGGGTTCTGTTGAAACCAAACCACGGTCAGGTAGAACAACTAAAATTTCAGCCACAACTGCCAGGAACATTGTTCGGGATTCAAAGAAAAACCCACAAATAACTTCAGGTGAAATACAGGACTCTTTGAAAACATGTGGTGTGGCTTTTTCAAGATGCTCAATAAGGAGGCACTTGAAGAAAGATGGGCTGCATGGTCCAGTCACCAGAAGAAAGCCAATATTACGCAAATGCCACAAAGTATCCCGCTTGCAATACGCCAAACAGCACAGAGACAAGCCTCAAACCTTCTGGCACAAAGTCATTTGGAGTGATGAGACCAAAATTGAGCTTTTTGGTCGCAACCATAAACGCTACATTTGGAGAGGAGTCAACAAGGCCTATGATGAAAGGTACAACATTCCTACTATGAAACACGGAGGTGGATCGCTGATGTTTTGGGGATGTGTGAGCTACAAAGGCACAGGAAATTTGGTCAAAATTGATGGCAAGTTGAATGCAGTATGTTATAAAAAAAATACTGGAGGAACATTTGCATTCATCAGCCAAGAAGCTGCGCATGGGACGTACTTGGACATTCCAACATGACAATGATCCAAAACACAAGGCCAAGTTGACCCGTCATTGGCTACAGCAGAATAAAGTGAAGGTTCTGGAGTGGCCATCTCAGTCTCCTGACCTCAATATCATTGAGCCACTCCGGGGAGATCTCAAACATGCAGTTCATGCAAGACAGCCCAAGAATTGACAGGAACTGGAGGCTTTTTGCCAAGAGGAATGGGCAGCTTTACCATCTGAGAAGATAAAGAGCCTCATTCACAAATACCACAAAAGACTTTAAGCTGTCGTAGATGTTAAAGGGGGCAATACACGATATTAAGAACTGGGGTATGTAAACTTTTGATTAGGGTCATTTGGGTAGTTTCTGTTGTGATTATGATTTAAAAAGAGTAAACACAGTTGATTGGTAATAAATGGCTTCAGCCCAACACTAAGAAAGAAATGAAAGAAAAGTTTGTGTTATTCATATTCTCTGAAAAATGGCCAAGAAATCATAAATTCTGCCAGGGTATGTAAACTTATGAGCACAACTGTATACCCATGTATAAGGTCAACTATGGTGCAAATCGGACACCCTCTGCACCCCATTACAGCATGGGGGCAGTATCTGTCACTTTTTAAATTTGCACAGCTGTGCATGGCTGCCACTTGCACAGCCTCATCTTTCGAATAGACTTTTGAGTTTTTCAATAATACATCAGTAGAGACATTGAAAAAGTTCAAGCCTAAATGAGCGCAAACAGTATTACATTTATAGATATTAGTTTCAACATATCACGCTCAGAACAAAGCGCGTGTACTCAGTACTTATTATGAACTATGGTTAACAATTGAGTAAAGAAGGAAGATAAACTGAAATAAAAGGGAATAAGGAAATAGAGGGGGGAGTGTAAGGGATGGATAAAGGGGGGGGGGGGGGGGAGCAGCATCACTGTAAATACATGTGTGGTAGCAATACAAACCGAATTTACTGTAGTATTTTCAAAAGGTTGTCAGGTAAGTATTTTAACATACCATTGTTCCCAGGGGAGCCATAGGTTATGCAGTTTGAGGTACGGGGTTTTTTACGTGACAGTATAGATTCATATGTGTAATGTAATTGTCCTTATGTGACTGCTTTTGTTGGGGTAGTGTGTGATTTCCAATATCTATTTATGAGTAATCTTGTTGCCAGGAGTATATGTGTGATTATCAGACTGAAGGGTAGAGGAAGTTATTCCGTGTTTGTTTAGGATAGCTAGTTGTGGGGTGAGTTTTAGAGGGAAGTGAAATATATCTTGCAAAATATTCTCTACCTCTTTCCATAAGTTTGTCAATATTGGGCATGACCACAAGATGTGTAATAGAGTGCCTGTATGTTGACCATTTCTCCAGCAGTTAGGGGAGGTATTTGGTCTACTTGGAAAGTTTCTGTGCTGTCAGGTACCATCTTACCGATATTTTGTGTGTTAATTCCCATAAGGAAGTACAACAAGTTGCTTTGTAAATTGACTTTAGAGCCCCGTACACATGATTGGATTTTCCGGCGGGAAATGTGTGATGTCAGGCTGTTGGTGGAAAATCGCTCCATCGGACAATTGTTGGATTTTCCGCAGACAAATGTTGAATGGCAGGCATTAGAATTTTCCGCGGACAAATGTCTGTTGTCAGGACGAGCTGGAAGCGGTCGGTCTTGTAAACTAGCGTTCGTAATGGAGAATTAAAATTCGTCACGTGGCAAATTATGAAATCTCGAAATGCAGCGCACAATTCTCTTCTTCTTTAATGGGATAATAATGAAGCTGCTTTGCTGGTGATACTGATGGAGTTATTGCAAACGAATTTTCAAAGGCTTTTTTTTTTATAGTGATATCAAGAATAATATTATGCTTGTTTTTTTTGTGCACGTTACCACAACACCATTATCCCGTAGTTTTTGAGATCAAAGATGCAACTATGTTGGTGCCCCTTGTTAATTTTACATTGTATTTTTTAAAATGTAACTGCCTACTCCCAAACTGTCATTTGAAGTAAAACACATAGGCAAGTATTATTCTCCACAATTTTTTTTATTGTGCATTAAAAAAAGAAAACAAATTAAAATTAGACATGTTATCTGCCAATAGAACTTAACCAAAAAAAACATTCTATGCATCCAAAAATATAGAAAATATAACAAATCAACTCATTATTCAAGCAAAAAATAAAATAAAAGCCTCATGCATGTGTCCTGCTTCTTAAGATAGGTGGTCAACAATGCCAAGAGTTGGTGAAAGCAGGGGTCCGTCATCCGGAGATAATTACGAAAATCATCTGGATTATTCTCCTGGAGCTCCTGCAGCAAAGGCATATGACATAATTGGTCACGATTAATAAAGCAACCAATTTTTGGTCCAGGAAATCCTCCTCCTCCTCCTGTTCCTGGACTGGACTTGGGTCAAAGCAATAACTCCAAGGGCAATAATAAATAACATGTTATCTCCTCCGATTCCGCAACATGGCTGGTTGACGAACGGCAGTTCAGAAACAAACTGAAAAGCACGAATCAACACTCGCCAAACTTCTACTAACACGAAATTAGCAGAAGGAGCCCAAAGGGTGGCGCTAAAGAGCTGAAAAACCATGTAGTACATCTCTATGTTTGTGTTTGTTGGCCGACAATTGTGTGCCGTTTGTATGCAAGACAAGTTTGGGGCCAACGCCCTTTGGACAAAAGTCTGCGGTTTTGTCTGCGGAAAATCCGATTGTGTGTACGAGGCTTAAGGCTGTTTGCCATTGCTGATCAGAAAAGCGTGTTTGCATGTCTTCTTCCCAGTCTTTAAAGGGTTTAGACTTTTTGAACGTTATTTTTTCTTGTAGGGTAGAGTAAATGAGTGAGATTCCTTTGGAGTCTGTACTGTTTAAGAAATGGTAATTCCATATTCTGCTTGGGATAACCCCTTCTAGATGTGGGTGTGCTGTAAGACATTGTTGAATTCTACATAAATTGAAATAATCATTGCTGGGTGCGTTATATGTTGTTTGAAGTTGGGAAAAGTATTTGTTTAATATCATGGCCCTGAGTTCTGAGGTGTAGGTTGCTAGGTCTTGTAACCATTTTGGGTATAATTAGCTCAGGTGATATTAATTGGAGGCTGCAAAGAGGAATTTGGAGTTGTTTGGTGTGAAGCTGGGACCATTTAGAAAAATGTAGCATTTTCCATGCTTTGACTGAGGCTTGTATAGTCGGTGAGTATAGGTGAAGGTGTGGTATATGGATGGTTGTGCTGTATAGCCATTGTTTTAAGGTTGTTACCTGGTGTCATGTTTTCAATGTTGCTCCATAGTGTGGTTGGGTGTGTAGTTACCCATTCTTTCAATTGGGATAGTATGGTGCTTATGTAATAGTCTTTTAAATCACTGTAACCCATTCCCCCTGAAAGTCTATGTTTAATACGTTTTGTATGACTGCTTCTGGGTTTTTTGTCCTGCCAAACGTACTTGTGTATGATGGATTGGAGAGAGTTGATGTAGGAATTTGTGAGTGGTGTAGGTAGTGTGTGGAAAATAGATAGCAATCTAGGGAGTATTAGCATTTTAAAGGCTGCTAGCCTTCCAGACCATGAGAATTCATATTTGGAAAGTTTTATTTCGTTTCCTTAATAAGCATTCGTTTGGCTTCTATGTAGTTTTTACTAAATAGCTCTTTTGTGGATTTTGTAAGTGTAATTCCTAGATAGGATATGCCTGTGTCAGCCCATGGGTATGTGTAAAGGTTACGTAGTAAGTTGCTGGATGTAGCGTCTAATCCCAGATCGAGAATATAGGACTTATTTTCGTTTACTTTGTAATAGGAAATGTTACTAAATCTTGCAATATAGATTGTACTGAAGCCAGGGAGGATAGGGGATTGGTAATCATCATTATCACATCATCCGCATTCAAAAAAATTGATTGTATGTTTTACAGTGCCAATTCTGAAACCTGTAATGTTTACGTTTGTTCTGATGTGTTCTGCCAAGGGTTCCATTTGTAGGTTGAAGATAATTGGCGATAGAGGGCATCCTTGTCGGGTTCCATTAGTAATGTAATAGGCAAAGGCTTAGAGAACATCTCAGATATATATACTTGGGCCGATGGTGTTGAGTACAGAGCCAGTATGGCGGAGAGGATGTGGCCTTGAAATGCAAATTTGTGGAGTGTCACTTGGAGATATGACCAGTGCACCCTATCGAACGCCTTCTCTGCATCCAATAATAGAAGCAGAGAAGGCGTTCGCGTAGACCCAGCACTATGGATTATATTGATGAGTCTGCGGGTTGCATCAAATGTTTGTCTCCCTTTTGTGAAGCCGGATTGATCTGGGTGGATTAGTGAGGGCATAATGTTTACTAACCTGGTTGCTATTAGTTTGCCATAGATTTTTGTGTCTATATTGAGGATTGAAATAGGTCTGAAGTTTTGGGGTGAAGTAGGTTTCTTGCCTGGCTTCGTCAATTTTATTATCAAGGCTTTTAGCATTTCCTGTGGGACAGAGGAGGAGGCAGCGTCATTACACAAAAAGGGTGCTAGAACCGTTCGAAATTGTTTGTAATACTCCCCGGGAAGACTGTCTGGTCCAGGGGATTTGTTGGATGGTAAGGTTGAGATAACGTCTAAAATTTCTGGTAGTGTAAATGGAGCATTTAGTTTGGATAGCTGGTCTTGGGATAATTTGGGGAGATGGATTTCTTGTAAGAGATTCTATTCCTTCTATGGACGGTTGAGTAATAGTAGATTCATCTTTTAGATTATAGTAATGACTAAATGCATTGGCTATAGCTTGTGGATCAACTAGCTTTTGTTTTGAGGTAGGGTGGTACAGGTGTGCAATTTTGGTTTTAAGGTAATGACCTTTGATTCTAAGGGCCATTGCTTTCCCTGCTTTGTTTCCTGTAGAATAGTGTTTAACTTTGAATTGTTTTTGGGTTTTTGCATGATTCTAGTAACAAATTTCTTAATTCATGTCTAAGGAGTAATCATTTTTCTTTCAGTTTAGGGTCAGAATGTTTTCATTTTTTTTCCTTTGGGGTTTTAATATCGAGTGTGTCTAGATGCTGCGATCGCCTTCTCTTCTCCCTAGCACTTAGTTGAATAATTCTTCTTCTAACGGTAGAAGAGGTGACAAATTGTCAGTGGTTATCGAGACGGGAGCATGGTCTGACCATGTTATCGTGGCTATAGATAATTCGGAGACTTTGGCTAGTGTCCATTTGTCAACTAAGGAGAAGTCAATCCGGGTATAGGAATTGTGCCGGTGGGAAAAGAAGGAATAGTTACGATCTGTGGTATGGTGACATCCCCATACATCGTACAAGTCATTGTTTCGTATGAAAGTTCCCATAGGTGAAGGGAGTCTGTTGTTGCGAGAAGAGGTGTCCAAAGACTTGTCTGGTACGATATTAAAGTCCCTGCAGTAACCATTACGGAATTTGTTGATTTTTTTTTTCATTGGTTTAGAAAGGAATCCAATTTGTCTGGTATTGGGCGCATACACATTGACAATAGTGTATCTGGTATTGTCTAGTACCAGATATCTACCTTCCGTGTCTTTTATGCTGTTGGTAAAGCGTGAAGGCAAGTGTGTTTATGATTGCAATCATAACCCTGTTTTTCCTGGTGGGGCCTGATGCCCGATAGATGTGGGTGAAGTATTTGTTAGTACATTGAGGTTCTGCAGTATTTTTGAAGTGAGTCTCTTGTATGAAGAGAATGTCACTGTTAGATTCTTGAGCTGTGCGCCAGAGGGAAGCCCTCTTTGCAGGATGATTCAGTCTTTTAGAGTTGAGCGTCAAGAACTTATGCCGCGTACACACGAGCGGACTTTACGGCAGACTTTGCCCGGCGGACTGGATTTCGTTGGACAATTCAATCGTGTGTGGGCTCCAGCGGACTTTGTTTTCTCAAAAGTTGGATGGACTTAGATTTGAAACATGTTTTAAATCAATCCGTCGAAATCGAGTCCGGTCGAAAAGTCTGCTCGTCTGTATGCTAGTTCGACAGACAAAAAGCCACGCTAGGGCAGCTATTGGCTACTGGCTATGAACTTCCTTGTTTTAGTCCGGTCGTACGTCATCACGTATGAATTCAACGGACTTTGGTGGATTGTGTGTAGGCAAGTCCGTTCATTTAGAAAGTCCGTCGTAAAGTCCGTGGAAAAGT
This sequence comes from Lithobates septentrionalis, assembly GCA_037952835.1. NCBI lineage: Eukaryota > Metazoa > Chordata > Amphibia > Anura > Ranidae > Lithobates > Lithobates septentrionalis. The sequence continues at coordinate 338,915 of JBBDGP010003796.1, forward strand.
CCGCCGGGCAAAGTCTGCCGTAAAGTCCGCTCGTGTGTACGCGGCATTAGGCATCTTGTTGTGTGGATTAAGATACTGTGCTAAGTTAGGTATTTAGTTTTATGAAGGAATGCGTCTACTCAGTAGGATCAGATAGTTGACGTCTTCAGAACTTTACTCTTCGAATGCTCTTGGGGGAAGAAAATGAGGGTAAAAGTAGAACAATAAATTGGATATGAGCTATGGTCAGGTAGTGAGAAGGGAAAAAGAAAAAAGGAACAAAACAGATGACAGCAGCCGACTGTGTCTGAGACTGCTGTGTATCTACGGGGTATTAGTTCGTGGAACAATTTGCAACGAACAAGGCATCCGACTGGAGGTGTGGATCAGGTTATGAATCCACTATTCTGATAGGGTTTAGGGGATTCACGTTGGAGTTCTGGTTGTTCTCCCTGCGATTGGGTTGTGCTGACGTAGATTGGTCAGGAATGATTCCCCAAGTGCATAGAAGTTTGAGGCCCTCTTCTACTGTGGAAATATTGTGTTTAATTCCATTTTTCGTGACTATACCTTTGGTAGGGAAACCCCATTGGTATGGAATCTTGTGGTTATTGAGCTCCTTAGTGTTAGTGATAGTATTCAGTTGTCTCCTTAGTTGGTGAGTGTGTTGCCAGATATCCGCATATAGTTGGCGTATGGAGCTGGAAGTTTTCCAAGGTGTCTCGCCTTGAATAGGAGTTGGTCTTTGGCATGAAAAAAGTGTATCCTCATCAAAACATCACAGGGGACTTCCGCTGGGAGGTGTGGGGGTTTGGGTAGGCGGTGGATGTTGTCAGAATAGAGGTGATTTTCTATTGTAAGCCGGTCGGTGCTGGAGCTGAGGGATCAGACGTCCATCTTACTCAGCGGTTGGCCACGCCCCTGCACAGCCTCATCTCTCAATCACATATATCTGTGCATGAATGAACTACAAGTCTTGTCTGCCACCACGGCTGACAGATGTGTATTTCTTAATGGAATGTGAGTGTGGTTATTGCCACACTTGCAGCTCATTAACACTTCCTCCAGCTCTCTAAGGTTATGTTTCAATGTGCGGCACGTTTGCTGCACCTCTTAGAAGTGATCTGCATATGCAGGGCCGTTGATAAGGTAGTACAGCCGGTCCTGTTGTACTGGAACCAGGCCCCATCTGCTAAGCAGGGTGCCCACGGCAGCTTTATTGGTCGTTTCTGCCTAAATGAATAAATGGATTTTACTAGTACACACCCCCACTACTATTTGCTCACCAGAGCTTAAATTACATTTCCCTGGGCCCCATCAGGTCAACACAGAGGTGTAGGCGGATAAAGTCAGTTCTGCTGTTTATCTGCACCGAGGGGGCGTCAGGAAGGCTGTATGGGCCCCATGATTTCTAACAGCAGCCCTGTGTATATGGATTGCTTTTCAGAGACTTTTGACAGGCAGTAGGGAGGTATTATGACAGCTTCTCACTGCCTGCTTTAACCCAATAATTGCTGCTCCGCAACTGCATACATCGCTTCCCCATCTGCTTGAATGGATGGCTTTCTGTGACGGTACTGAACGTGACATGGTCAGTAGTTTTTGCTGCCGTGTGAAGCCAAGCATCGTGACTGTGATATGCCAACACCCCCATTTGTGCCTTTGCAGCTTAAAGGGGTTGTAAACCCTCGTGTTTTTTTCACCTTAATGCATTCTATGTATTAAGGTGAAAAAACACCTTGGATAGATTGATAGCAGCGCAGCCATTGGCTTCCGCTGCTGTCAATCAAATCCAATTACGCGGGCGCAGGGCGTTGGGGCTGAGTCCGGCATTCGTGTCTGTGGACGCAAATGCTAGACTGGGGAACGCGCCTGCAAGGTACCCCCCCCCCCCCCAAAATGAGCTGTACAGTGGAGGTAAGTATGACATGTTTGTTATTTGTAAAGGATCTTTTTTTTTTTTAAATCACTTTAAGGAGGGGGCGCTAAAAGTGCAGCATTTACCTTCTCAATGCAGGTCTAAACCAGCCCTAAGGGCAGTACCACCGCAGAACACAACATATTTAAGCAAATGGTGGTGGCACTCTAGTGAGGCGCTTACAGGGTCAAAACAGGTGGTTAAAGCTGAGCTCCATGCAAAGGAGAAAGCTCTGCTGTTTGCACCCTTCCCCCCCTCATTTGGCACTTTTTTTTGGGGGGGGGGGTACCTGGTTTTGAGAGGTACCCGCTCCCACTTCCAGCCCAAGATCACAGCGGTGAACTGGGCTGGAAGTTTAGCCCCCGCCCCACAGTCTTCTGAGACACATCACAGGTCCCAGAAAATGGCGGGATGTTACTATATAAGCTCCATTTAGTGGTTAAAATGAGTGTGAAATGCCAGACTCCGGTGGGTTTAACATGATGTCTGCTTGCCACCTTCTCATTGTATCGTTACTGTGGAGGAGAGTACGGTGTAGCAAGATGGAGGCGACGAAACGACACTTCCGTTACAAATTCTGACAGGCCGCAGAATCTGACCAAACACCTGCTGTAAAGCCACAAGTATTCTCCTCCTGTTTCCCTTACTTCAGATGCAGGTGTTTCATCAGATTAGGCGACCCGTCAGATTTTGTAACGGAAGTGACGTTTCCTCATGGCCATCTTAGTACACCCGCACTAGTCGGGAGTAAGCCTACAGTCAGAAGGCAGGAAGCGGACATCTATTTACACCCACCGGAGTCTGGCATTTCACACGTATTTTTACCAGTAAACTCAGCTTATATAGTGAAATACAGGATTTTGAAATCCGTCTGACTGTTTAAATTTGAAAAGCAGCGGCGAGCCTACTGATCTCACAGGTTTGCTAATCTTGAACATTTGAACATTCAACATCAAAAGAGTCAGATGGATTTCACTGTATCCTTACTGCGGCCGACCGTCAGTGGCGGCTGGGGCTCAAAATTATTTTGGGGGGGCGCAACCAAACAGAAAAATTCTGAAAAAAAAAATCAATTGCAGCCTCACTGTGCCCCATCAAACGCTCCCACTGTGCCCCATCGGACGCTCCCACTGTGCCCCATCGGACGCTCCCACTGTGCCCCATCGGACGCTCCCACTGTGCCCCATCGGACGCTCCCACTGTGCCCCATCGGACGCTCCCACTGTGCCCCATCGGACGCTCCCACTGTGCCCCATCAAACGCTCCCACTGTGTCTATCGGACGCTGCCACTGTGCCCCATCGGACGCTCCCACTGTGCCCCATCGGACGCTCCCACTGTGCCCCATCGGACGCTCCCACTGTGCCCCATCGGACGCTCCCACTGTGCCCCATCAAACGCTCCCACTGTGTCTATCGGACGCTGCCACTGTGCCCCTTCAAACGCTGCCACTGTGCCCCTTCAAACGCTGCCACTGTGCCCCATCGGACGCTGCCACTGTGCCCCATCGGACGCTGCCACTGTGCCCCATCGGACGCTGCCACTGTGCCCCATCGGACGCTGCCACTGTGCCCCATCGGACGCTGCCACTGTGCCCCATCGGACGCTGCCACTGTGCCTCTTCAAACGCTGCCACTGTGCCCCATCGGACGCTGCCACTGTGCCCCATCGGACGCTGCCACTGTGCCTCTTCAAACGCTGCCACTGTGCCCCATCGGACGCTGCCACTGTGCCTCTTCAAACGCTGCCACTGTGCCCCATCAAGCGCTACCACTGTGCCCCATCAAACGCTGCCACTGTGCCTCATCGGACGCTGCCACTGTGCCCCATCGAATGCCCCATCGGACGCTGCCACTGTGCCCCATCGGACGCTGCCACTGTGCCCCATCGGACGCTGCCACTGTGCCCCATCGGACGCTGCCACTGTGCCCCATCGGACGCTGCCACTGTGCCCCATTGGACGCTGCCACTGTGCCCCATCGGACGCTGCCACTGTGCCCCATCGGACGCTGCCACTGTGCCCCATCGGACGCTGCCACTGTGCCCCTTCGGACGCTGCCACTGTGCCCCATCGGACGCTGCCACTGTGCCCCATCGGACGCTGCCACTGTGCCCCATCGGACGCTGCCACTGTGCCCCATCGGTCGCTGCCACTGTGCCCCATCGGTCGCTGCCACTGTGCCCCATCGGTCGCTGCCACTGTGCCCCATCGGTCGCTGCCACTGTGCCCCATCGGTCGCTGCCACTGTGCCCCATCGGTCGCTGCCACTGTGCCCCATCGGTCGCTGCCACTGTGCCCCATCGGTCGCTGCCACTGTGCCCCATCGGTCGCTGCCACTGTGCCCCATCGGACGCTGCCACTGTGCCCCATCGGACGCTGCCACTGTGCCCCATCGGACGCTGCCACTGTGCCCCATCGGACGCTGCCACTGTGCCCCATCGAATGCCCCATCGGACGCTGCCACTGTGCTGCCGTCTGCCCGGCACTTACCCTGTCTTGGTGGGGCAGCGGGTGACAGTGGCAAGCGGTGTCCTCGATGTCTTCTCCTGTACACAGCGCCTGTCATTTTAGCCAATCAGGTGATGGATAACAGACCCGAGCACCTGATTGGAGGAGAGGCGGTTCAGTGTTAGGAAAGCGAATATTCATTCGCTTTTCTAACACACCCTGGTGAACTGCGAGCGCCATGGCGCTCGCTCTTTACCTTTTTTGACACATATTAGAGCCTATGGCTCTAATCAGGTGCTTCAAAAACACCCCTCCGCCCCTGTAATTCAGGCGCCTGAATAGGGGGTGGCAGCGGTGGCCATGGATAGATTTATGCAATGCATGAATCTATATATTGGTGATAGAGGGGGTGGTACGCGTGCGCCCTTATGGACGCACTGCCACTGACTTCTGTTACAAAAATCTGGCGAAACACCGGTGCTTGGACCCGCAGCTGATTAAAGAATTGCTTCAGGCGAGGACATCGCTGGGACAGGCAAGTGTCCTTATATTAAGTCAGCAGCTACAGTATTTGTAGCTACAGACTTTTCATTTTTTTTTTGGGGGGGGGGGGGGGGGGGGAGGAGAGGGAGCCTGGCGTTCTGCATTTAGGTGTCATTTTGCCTCCTTGCTGCCTATCAAATGCCTCTGAAAAGCAATCCAAATGCATATCGCTTTTTGCAGGTGCAGCAGTTTCAGATACAAGTCTAAGCTTAGCCTAATTGAAAGTCTGTACCTTGGAGCTAGAAGAACAGTCTGCAGGAGCCTGTGCATTGCGACCACCCTCCACCCCTCCTGGGTGCTAAAAAATTCAATTTTTTTTTCTTTTTGTTGAAAATATATGTGCATTTATTTTATTTTTGTAAACGGTGGACATCGCCTTTAACAAAGGGTGCGGTGCTTCATGTAATAGACAGATCTGTCTGATATTAAAGTATAAACTGTATTTTCAGTTTTCTATAGCTTGGAGAGGGATTAGAACATCTGTCAGATTGTATTCCTGCCTGTGCCCCCATTAAAGGAGATTCATCCTCTCTATCTGTCCTGTTTATCATTATCATTGAAAGTGGAAGTAAAATGAAATCCCAAATTTTGGGTTATCCCCGGAAAACGAATCGAGGGTAAATCTTTCAGTAGGGATACTAGTTCTAGTGACCGGGGGTCCCCAAGGAATTCCCTTAATTTGGAGGGATTTCCTCTCACTTCCTGTTTGGTTAAGGGACCGGAAGTGAAGGGAAATCTCTGCAATGGGACACAGATGGACAGGGGTTATAACACTCTCTTGCTCTATCCAAAATGGGTAAAAAAAAGTTTTGCTTATAGTTCTACTTTAATCATTGTGAAGTTGGGGTTGAATTGATTATATATAAATAGTGTATTTTTTTTTCTTGATAATCGAGTGTGATCACTCTTCTCTTCTCTATAAAAGAAATAAAAAAATCCACGTGAGTGCAAATACAATGATACTGTTTGTTGTTTATTTATTTATTTTGAAGAACCACGATCAAACACATACAATGTAACATCTCTCACCTTACATGTCAGCACACTCTGCTCCACTCCTCCTCTCCTCCATGCTCATTGGCTGCTGCACACACACAAGGGGTCCCTCCCCCTGGCCTCTGGGGCTGATGGGAGTTGTAGTCCCAGAATCTCCTCCCTGCAAAGCCAAGCTATCCCAGCATGCCCTGCAATCCATTCGGTGACAAACATCCAATCAGAGCTGGGACTCGGCATTGAGCTGTCTGGACTTGTAGCCAGTAAGAGATTTCTGCTTTGTAAGCACTACAAGTCCCACAATGCCTTTGGGGGAGCTGAAGAGGTGAGCCAATGAGAGGTGAGAGTCAGCAGCCCCGCCCACTCACATGGTAGAAGCAGGTAAGATCTTTGTGGGGTAAAAGTTGTGTGTTTGGTGTGTATAGAATCATCCATGTGTGCTGGGGGAGGGGGAGATCCATTTCTATGGAGAGAAGAGATTTCTTCCTGGATCCCCCTTTATCACATCATAGGGGGATGGGGGATAGGAAGTGTTACTTTGTGTAGACTTTTCTCATCTCCTATCAGTGGAGGACACAGCCTCTCCCCCACCCTGCACCCTCTCCTTCCCCACCCCTCCACCCTGCACCCCTCTCCTTCCCCACCCTCCCACCCTGCACCCTCTCCTTCCCCACCCTCTCACCCTGCACCCCTCTCCTTCCCCACCCTCCCACCCTGCACCCCTCTCCTTCCCCACCCTCCACCCTGCACCCCTCTCCTTCCCCCACCCTGCACCCCCTCTCCTTCCCCACCCTGCACCCCTCTCCTTCCCCACCCTCCCACCCTGCACCCCTCTCCTTCCCCCACCCTGCACCCCTCTCCTTCCCCCACCCTGCACCCCTCTCCTTCCCCACCCTCCCACCCTGCACCCCTCTCCTTCCCCCACCCTCCCACCCTGCACCCCTCTCCTTCCCCCACCCTGCACCCCTCCCTTCCCCACCCTGCACCCCTCTCCTTCCCCACCCTGCACCCCTCTCCTTCCCCACCCTCCCACCCTGCACCCCTCTCCTTCCCCCACCCTCCCACCCTGCACCCCTCTCCTTCCCCCACCCTGCACCCCTCTCCTTCCCCACCCTGCACCCCTCTCCTTCCCCCACCCTGCACCCCTCTCCTTCCCCCACCCTGCACCCCTCTCCTTCCCCACCCTGCACCCCTCTCCTTCCCTCCCACCCTGCACCCCTCTCCTTCCCCTCCCACCCTGCACCCCTCTCCTTCCCCCATCCTCCCACCCTGCACCCCTCTCCTTCCCCCACCCTCCCACCCTGCACCCCTCTCCTTCCCCCCCCTCCCACCCTGCACCCCTCTCCTTCCCCCCACCCTCCCACCCTGCACCCCTCTCCTTCCCCCACCCTCCCACCCTGGCACCCCTCTCCTTCCCACCCTCCCACCCTGCACCCCTCTCCTTCCCCACCCTCCCACCCTGCACCCCTCTCCTTCCCCCACCCTCCCACCCTGCACCCCTCTCCTTCCCCACCCTCCCACCCTGCACCCCTCTCCTTCATTCTCACTAAAGAGTGCAGATTTATGAATCGCTTGCTGCAACTATTGTACTCTGACAACCAGCGTCACTGGCTGTCAGAGTACAATAGCTGGCTGTCAGAATATCCTAAGGGCTAGTTTACACTAGGGTTGGATTTGGATCACTCTTCAGAGAGCATTTGATAGGCCTTTAACCCCTTGAACCCTGTGGATGCGGGGCGCCTCCATTCAATTAAGGTTTTTATTTTTTGTGAAATAAACTAAAAAAAGACTGAAATTCTTGAAAAAAAGACGAAAATATTTTCATAGTTTGTTATAAAATTTAGCAAACGGGTAATTCTCCTTCACTGATGTGCACTGATGAGGAGCAATGATTGGCAGCACTGATAGGAGGCACTGATTGGCAGCACTGATAGGAGGCACTGATAGGAGGCACTGATTGGCAGCACTGATAGGAGGCACTGATTGGCAGCACTGATAGGAGGCACTGATTGGCGGCACTGATAGGAGGCACTGATTGGCGGCACTGATAGGAGGCACTGATTGGCAGCACTGATTGGCGGCACTGATTGGCAGCACTGTTGGGACTGCACTGATAATCAGGACATTGATGTCGATGTCCCTTTCACACAAGCTGGTTATCGGCTCTCCTCTCCTCTAATCACGCTGTCAGTGTAAGGAAAGGAATGCTAAATAACTAGGGATGAGCCCAGGTGTGTTCGGATCCCAGTCCCAATCCACCTAAACAATCGCACCAGGAAGCCATCACTGCACACCACCAATCACGAGCAGCCTAGTCAGGGCGTGTGTATGTGCAGCTGCGGCCCGGGAAATGCCTCACTACCTATGATTCAGTGGTTCTCAACTCCTCTCCTCAGGACCCACTAACAGGCCAGATTTTAAGTATTACCTTGGGGAGATGCAGACTAGAATACTGCAATCACTGAGCAGCAAATGATATCACCTGTCATGTATTTTGGTTATCTTGCAAACCTGGCCTGTTGGTGGGTCCTGGGGACTGGAGTTCCACTGCCTATGATTGGTGGTGTGCAATGACGGCTTCCTGGTGGGATTGCTTAGGTGGGTTGGGACTACGATCCAAGCATGCCTGAGCCCATCCCTTCTGATAACCGACTTTTGTTTACATCGTGATCAGCTGTGATTGGACACAGCTGATCACATGGTAAAGGGCAGCTGTGATGGCCCTTTACCCTGATCTGTTATTAGCTGTGTCCATCACAGTGTGTGCCACCCGCGGCGAGTGCGATTATGGGAAGTAAGGATGAGCTCCGGCGTGTTCGCATACTGCACGTGCCGAGCCCACCAGGAAATCGGCACTGCACAGCGCTAATCACAAGCAGTGAGACATTTTCCCGATGTGCGGCTGCAGAGATCGGGAAATGTCTCGCTGCCTGTGATTAGCGCAGCGCATTGCCGACTTCCTGGTGGGCTCGGCACGTGCAGTATGCGAACACGCCGGAGCTCATCCTTAATGGGAAGACGTCACATGACACTCTCCCAGAACTGGCGAGCCGTGCTGTAGCGGTCATTCAGCTATAGCGCGGTCGGCAAGTGGTTAAGGTGCCCAATCAGATTGGGCGCAGATTGTCTGACAATTATCTGCCAGGCTTCTTTGATTTTTCAATGGAAGGATGTTGGGTGAGATGGTGCTGACCGGGCCACCCACTCATTGAATGTTGGACAGTTCATTAGGAACCGGCTAAAATTCATTCAGTGTATGGCCGGCTTTCTTATAATAAATACACAGGTACACACTATGGTGGTGTTCTGATATTGATTGTTGTGTCTGGTGTGTGGGATGAACCTGGAGGAGGCCCACACGGGGAGAACCAACTCACTCCATTGGGTTTTCAACCATAGATCCAGATCATCTACTGACAGATTTCTTTTTGTTGTTTTCCAAAATATTTTTACTTTGTAATTCTTTTTCTATTTGTTTCTTAACATTCTAACCTGCATAAAAAGTAAAACTAGGTTTATACAACAACCTGGAGGGTTAACTACTTGTTTTGCCTAGTGGATGATGAATTTGCTTATGTACTTACCTTATTCCTCACTCTCGCAGGCTTCCTCCTCTTTATGCAATTGGTTCCTCATAAACTCTTCACTTCCTGACTGGTCACAGCTCTCTGATCTCATCCTGTACAATGCAGGTCCAGCAATCCTACATTGTACTGGAGGACACAGGGGGCTCCCTCAAAAAAAGGGAAGACATCCTAGATAACTATCTTCTGCCTCCTTTTTAGGGTGCTATGAAGCTTTTCAAAATACACCTTACCTGTCCAGAGAGAGAACTTGCTAAGCTTAACTAATATGGTGAAGGAGAGAGAGCAGTTGGCAGAAGCCATATTAAATCATGCCCTGGAGATCATCTGCTTGTTGACGGTGGAGGTAAGGATGGTTGGCTGAAGGAGTAACATAGGGAACCAGCACCTAAAATAGACGTCCCCTTTAAGTGCAATATATTGAATACAAATAGAACCCAACATAGGCTTTTCTTGTGCAGGAATAGGCCTATGAAAATGTACTTAAAAGGGGAGATTTACTAAAACTGGTGCAGCTGTGCATAGTAATCAATCGGTTTCCAGGTTTTAGCCCCTGTTCACACTCGTGCGACTTTTGACAGGTCCAAATTGCAAGACAAGTTGCACCCTATTGTCGATAATGGAACTGTTCACATCGGTGCGACGGGGACTTTGCAGTGCCGCACTGATTTAAAAAGAAGTTCCTGCACTATTTTTGGAGATTTTGGGTGCGACTTGCATAGTCATCTGTGCATGAAGTTGCACATATGTCAGCCGAGTCACACCTGAAGTCGCACTGACATGCGGTTTAGAAGTAGCACAATTACAAAGTCTGACTCGGTGTAAATGGGGGCTTCTTGTCAAAGCTTGGTTGAACAAGCTGAAGTTAAAGGCCGATTGGTCACAATGTACAGCTGCGCCAGTGTAACAGTTTTAGTAAATCTCCACCAAAGTCTCTGCTGATCTGTGCTTTCCCCAAAAGGCCTTGTTATAATTTAGCATAAAAAGGGCCTGCCATACTGAAAAAATAATATGCTCACCTAACACTTGAGTAGGCCTTGGAGTCCAAACTTTAATTTAGAGCTCTGGAACTCCCTTGTTGTTGCATAATTAAAGTGCAAGTTTATCTTTTCAGAAAAAATGAAAAGGTGAACTAACACCCTACAGCCTATCCCCCAATACCCTCTGTACTTTCCTTCTTGGGTAATGAGCTGGTTAGTGCCCATGCAGCTGGTGTAGCAGTCAAGGGATTTGAAATTTCGCCTTCCTTCTTCTCCCCTCCTTCCTTCCTTCTTCTTCTGCCTCCTTCCTTCCTTCTTCTGCCTCCTTCCTTCCTTCTTCTCCCTCCTTCCTTCCTTCTTCTGCCTCCTTCCTTCCTTCTTCTGCCTCCTTCCTTCCTTCTTCTCCCTCCTTTCTTCCTTCTTCTCCCTCCTTCCTTCCTTCTTCTCCCTCCTTCCTTCCTTCTTCTCCCTCCTTCCTTCCTTCTTCTCCCTCCTTCCTTCCTTCTTCTCCCTCCTTCCTTCCTTCTTCTCCCTCCCTCCTTCTTTTCCCTCCTTCCTTCTTTTCCTTCCTTCCTTCCTTCCTTCCTTCCTTCCTTCCTTCCTTCTTCTCCCTCCTTTCTTCCTTCTTCTCCCTCCCTTCTCCTTCTCCTTTTCCTTCCTTCCTTCTTCTCCCTCCTTCCTTCCTTCCTTCTTCTCCCTCCTTCCTTCCTTCCTTCTTCTCCCTCCTTCCTTCCTTCCTTCCTTCCTTCCTTCCTTCTTCTCCCTCCTTCCTTCCTTCCTTCTTCTCCCTCCTCCTTCCTTCCTTCTTCTCCCTCCTTCCTTCCTTCCTTCTTCTCCCTCCTTCCTTCCTTCCTTCTTCTCCCTCCTTCCTTCCTTCCTTCTTCTCCCTCCTTCCTTCCTTCCTTCTTCTCCCTCCTTCCTTCCTTCCTTCTTCTCCCTCCTTCCTTCCTTCCTTCTTCTCCCCCTTCCTTCCTTCCTTCCTTCTTCTCCCTCCTTCCTTCCTTCCTTCTTCTCCCTCCTTCCTTCCTTCCTTCCTTCTTCTCCCTCCTTCCTTCCTTCCTTCCTTCCTTCTTCTCCCTCCTTTTCCTTCCTTCCTTCCTTCCTTCCTTCCTTCCTTCCTTCTTCTCCCTCCTTCCTTCCTTCCTTCTTCTCCCTCCTTCCTTCCTTCCTTCTTCTCCCTCCTTCCTTCTTCTCCCTCCTTCCTTCCTTCCTTCTTCTCCCTCCTTCCTTCCTTCCTTCCTTCTTCTCCCTCCTTCCTTCCTTCCTTCCTTCCTTCTTCTCCCTCCTTCCTTCCTTCCTTCTTCTCCCTCCTTCCTTCCTTCCTTCCTTCTTCTCCCTCCTTCCTTCCTTCCTTCCTTCTCCCTCCTTCCTTCCTTCCTTCCTTCTTCTCCCTCTTCCTTCCTTCCTTCCTTCTTCTCCCTCCTTCCTTCCTTCCTTCTTCTCCCTCCTTCCTTCCTTCTTCTCCCTCCTTCCTTCCTTCCTTCCTTCTTCTCCCTCCTTCCTTCCTTCCTTCCTTCCTTCTCTCCCTCCTTCCTTCCTTCCTTCTTCTCCCTCCTTCCTTCCTTCCTTCTTCTCCCTCCTTCCTTCCTTCCTTCTTCTCCCTCCTTCCTTCCTTCCTTCTTCTCCCTCCTTCCTTCCTTCCTTCTTCTCCCTCCTTTCCTTCCTTCCTTCTTCTCCCTCCTTCCTTCCTTCTTCTCCCTCCTTCCTTCCTTCCTTCTTCTCCCTCCTTCCTTCCTTCCTTCCTTCTTCTCCCTCCTTCCTTCCTTCCTTCTTCTCCCTCCTTCCTTCCTTCCTTCTTCTCCCTCCTTCCTTCCTTCCTTCTTCTCCCTCCTTCCTTCCTTCCTTCCTTCTTCTCCCTCCTTCCTTCCTTCCTTCTTCTCCCTCCTTCCCTCCTTCCTTCCTTCTTTCTTCTCCCTCCTTCCCTCCTTCCTTCCTTCTTCTCCCTCCTTCCCTCCTTCCTTCTTCTCCCTCCTTCCCTCCTTCCTTCCTTCTTCTCCCTCCTTCCTTCCTTCCTTCTTCTCCCTCCTTCCTTCCTTTCCTTCTTCTCCCTCCTTCCTTCCTTTCCTTCTTCTCCCTCCTTCCTTCCTTTCCTTCTTCTCCCTCCTTCCTTCCTTTCCTTCTTCTCCCTCCTTCCTTCCTTTCCTTCTTCTCCCTCCTTCCTTCCTTTCCTTCTTCTCCCTCCTTCCTTCCTTCCTTCCTTCTTCTCCCTCCTTCCTTCCTTCCTTCTTCTCCCTCCTTCCTTCCTTCCTTCTTCTCCCTCCTTCCTTCCTTCCTTCTTCTCCCTCCTTCCTTCCTTCCTTCTTCTCCCTCCTTCCTTCCCCCCTCCTTTTCCTTCCTTCCCCCTTCCTTTTCCTTCCTTCCCCCCTCCTTTTCCTTCCTTCCTTTTCCTTCCTTCCCCCCTCCTTTTCCTTCCTTCCTTTTCCTTCCTTCCCCCCTCCTTTTCCTTCCTTCCTTTTCCTTCCTTCCCCCCTCCTTTTCCTTCCTTCCTTTTCCTTCCTTCCCCCCTCCTTTTCCTTCCTTCCTTTTCCTTCCTTCCCCCCTCCTTTTCCTTCCTTCCTTCTCCTCCGTCCTTCTTGCTTCTTCTTGTCCCTTTCCCTTTTTTTTGCTTCTTCTACCTTTCCCTTTTTTTTGCTTCTTCTTCTCCCTTTCCCTTCTTGCTTCTTCATCTTCTCCCTTCTTGCTTCTTCCTTTTGTCTCCTCCTCCTCTCTTCTTCCTTTTCCTCGCTTCTGCTATTCTTCCTCCATCTTTTTCCCTTTTTCCTCCTCCTTCTCCTCCTGTCTTACTCCTCCTCCTCCTCCTCCTCCTCCTTCTTCTCCTCCCTTCTTCCTCCTCCTTCTTCCTCTCCCTTCTCCTCCCTTCTTCCTCCCCCTTCTCCTCCTCCCTTCTTCCTCTTCCCTTAGTCTTCCTTCTTCTCCCTTATTCTTTTTCTCCTCCCTTCTCCTGTTGGGTTTTTACTGCTATCCATTAGAGAATTTACTCACTTCTTATCCTGCTGACAACGTTTTATCAGACAGGAAGTGAGGAAAAATTTGCAACTGTGTTGAATACAAAAAATAAAAATGTGCAGTAAAAATTGCATGTTTTTTAATAAGATCTTAGTATCTGAGATTCTCTTTTTGGTATGCTGGCCATTTTTTTGTTTATGGATTTGTGTGTTGTCTCTGTGGGCTATGCACCTGGGATCAAGCGTAGAAGGTGTGGGAGGGATGATATGACATAAATAAAACCTGACAGGTTCCAGTCTACCCTACTTTACTTAAAGCTGTGCTCCACCCAAAAGGGGAAGCTCCCCCTCGTTTGCCCCCCCCCCACCGCTGCCACATTTGGCACCTTTAGGTTTTGACAGGTACCCGCTCACACTACTGGGTGACTTCACTGCGGCAAAGTCACCCGAAAATTCTGCCCCCCCCCCTCCTCCTCCCCACGCCACCAGGCCATTCACAAACTGCAGTGCACTTCGCACATGCTCAGTAGGGAGCTGGCTGTTTCACTGCTGGTTACCCTTATAAGAAATTGCAGTGGCAGCACCCGAGAGCAGAATAAAAGATCAGCTGGGGTGAAGACAATGCTTAATTCGTGGACAGGTAAGTATCCTAAAAAATAAAAGTCAGCAGCTACAGTATTTGTAGCTGCTGACTTTTATTTTTTTTTCTGAAGGAGCCTTTAGCTCCTCTTTAAGGAAAAACAATTTTTTTTTTTTTTTAAATTTCTGTATATTGTGTTGATGGAGGGTTCCTATCACTTTCTGTCTGGTAAAAGTTGCAGGTAGGGTAAGAAGTGAGGGCAAATCTGTCCAACGAAGGCCTGGATGGCAGTAAAAAAAGTTGACAAGGGTTCTAACCTTCACCTACTCTTTTCAAACTAAGAAAATAAGTTTTGGATTTGCATGTTAATTAATACTGCAGAGGCCATTATATAGGCTCCTTCATTAATTGCTTTTTGTGATCACAATGGGTCATGCCAGAGGTCTTTCTGATTAATATAGAAGTCTGCTTGGACCCAGGACCATGGCTACACCTAACATTTGGCCATGCCTTTAGATTCAGACACCTTTTTCTGTGCCACAGATGAGTATAATATTTTATTGAGTGGTCATTTTCCTTTCCCAGTAGATCTCTTCCTCTCTTTGTACAGGATTTTATTGTTGTGAAGAGACCTGATGGGACCCGATTCAGCATTCGTGCCACAGAGATCAACAGCAATGAGTGTGACCCCACTTCAGGATATCCGGAGCTCTCCTTTACACTCTTGGGAATGGAGGACAAGACTCAAAGGACGATTGTGGAAATGACCAACAAAATCATCCGGCTGTTGACTAGGGAGGTGGGAAATCCGATAACATTTTCTCTACCAGACTCTGCTAAACAGCTAGTAACTATCTAGACAACTTTTAGTCCTTGCTTTTTATGGTGACCTTGAGACCTCCTAACAGATGGCCTAGATATCTCATGGCAAACACAAGTGGTCATAAAAGTTATCTAGGTTACAAATTAACTAGCGTGTTACTGGGTCATTGCTGGGAAATTCCAAAAGACCAAGGGTGTGAATTGTATAAATTAATTCTACTACCTGTATAGTTACAGCTGGCATTAAGAAGTATACCAGGTTTACAATAAATACATGTAGGCTAAAAAAATGGAATGGTTGTTCTAGGGCAGTGGTTCTCAACCTGGGGGTCAAATGATGATTTGCCAGGGGTCACCAAATCCTGGGCTGTTCCTGAAGCCCGCACCTCTCTCCCAGCCTTTTTGCGGCCACCCAGCAGGGCTGTCCCTGGAGCCTGTGGCTGCCCAGCTGGGCTGTTCCTGGAGCCCGCGGCCGCCCACTCAGCTTCTTCGCAGCCACCCATTCAGTTCACGGCATGACTGGGGGGGGGGTAGAGACTAGAGGTCAGCTGACTGGTGAGGAATGTGAAGTGGGAGGGGCTGGAGGAGACCCTATCTCCTGATTTTGGCATAGGTGTCACTGCTACAAGACACAGTGAAGCCGGAGACGCAGTGAGTAACACTACCTGTGATTGTAGTTGCCATTAAAAGTCCCCACTACAGTTCTAAGATCAGCAGATGACCTTGATCAAGAGCACCCAAGTTGGCTGATCAGAACTCCCACCAGTACTGCCACTCATCCCATTCTCCCCCCACTCCCCACCAAGGAGTAAGAGAAGGAATGAAAATAGAGAATACATGGAAGGGAGAGGAAAAGAGGGGGAAGAACAAATAAAAAGGGAGAGAAAGAATAAGAGAAAGAACAAGAAAGACGGATAGAGGGAGGGATGGGGAAAAAAACCCCAAGAAATTAGGATAGAGGGAGATAAAAGGGAACGAAAGGAGAACAAAGAGAAAGAGTGGTACATCCTAAAATGTACCATAAGGGGTTTAATACTGCACGAGTGGAAGGGACTCAGGGAGCGCTAAATGTCTGTGGGTTAGGGGCGCAAATTACTTGTAATGCCTTGGGTGCTGACAACCCACACTACGAAAATAATTATACTGTTAGGGGTCCTCACAACTTGTGAAATTTTATCAAGGGGTCACGACACTAGAAAGGTTGAGAACCACTGTTCTAGGGAATAATTACTGTATAAACATTTCTGCTTGTGTTGGCCAAGCATGCATGTTAATGGGTTATGCCTTGGTGGCCACATTATGGATGGAGGGGAATTACTGCATCTTCAGGTTTCCTTATGTTACTTCATTTTTTTCCTTCTGCTTGTTCTTCCAAAGTTGACTTATCTTATATAAAATGTTTTGGTGCTCCCCTTTTATTTCAGGCATTTGTAAAGTGTGAGGATGTTGCTGTCTCTTTCTCCGAGGATGGATGGGAATACCCAGAAGGACATGGAGAGCAATCTAAGAATAGCCAGGACGCTTCTACCATTGGTGAGGACAATAATAACTCTAACTTCAAAAATCTCAAGAAAAATATAGAGCTAAGTGTGACTTAAAATGGTTCTAAATTCATAAGTGCATTAAAGTGATTGTAAAGGCCGAAGGCTTTTTAATCTTAATGCATTAAGATGAAAAGCCTTCTGTGTGCAGCAGCCCCCCTAATACCTACCTGAGCCCCATCTAGATCCAGCGATGTCCACAAATGCCTCGGTCATCCGGGACTCTCCCTTCTGATTGGCTGAGACACAGCAGCGGGGCCATTGGCCCTCGCTGCTGTCAATCAAACTCGGCCAATGAGGAGAGAGGGGGCAGGGACACACGGAGCTGTGGCTCGACTCGGGTGTCCCCATAGCAAGCTGCTTGCTGTGGGGGCACTCAACAACAGGAAGAAGGGGCCAGGAGCCCCGAGGAGGGACCCAAGAAGAGGAGGATCTGGGCTGCCCTATGCAAAACCACTGCAACGGAGCAGGTAAGTATAACATATTTGTTATTTTTAACACAAAAAAAAACAAAAAAAACGGGGCTATAATATCCTTTTAGGGTAAAAATCCTTTCAATAGCTGTTTCTCCCCCTTTTCCCCTCCTAAATACTTACCTAAGTCCTGTATCCATCCAGCGCTGTGCCCATCTACAGAAGCTCTCCCCCCTCTTACAGGTTTAGCTGAGAGCAGTGGGAGCCAGTGGCTCCTGCTGCTGTCAGTCAAATCCATTAAGGAGGGAGTGGGCCAATCCACACTGTGTGCAGGTCAATGGACGCACACCGCCTGGCTTGGGATCAAGCCCGCACATGTGCCACTATAGTAAATAGCTTCCTATGGTGAACACACGGAGGAGGGAAAGAGCCTAGAGCAGCTGCGGGGGACCCCAGAAGAGGAGGTTTGGGGTTGCTCTGTGCAATACTATTGGTAAAAATAAAATGTTTTAATTTAGGAAAAAACTGTGACAACCACTTTAACAAATATGTTATCTTCACAGTCTAATAACACGCAAGTTGCCAGGATCTGGAAATGTCAATTGAGCCTAACCAGCACCCTGGAAGATTTATCTTTGTCTTGATTTCCTTCTGAAAAAATAGCAGCGTGTTTCCTGTGCCCAGACACTCTTGTGCTTTCCTTGAGTCTTATGACTTCATATCTGCAGTGTAAGGCATTGTGGCCACTTGACTGCTAATGTCACCAGATTTGGAGTCAGATTTTGTAATGTAATGACTATGCTGATCACTGTTCTCCTTGCTGGAGAGAAAGCTGTACCTGAGGACCTGCAGTGCAAGTATCTGCCTACGTCAGCTTCACTCATTCTGTGAATCTGTTTCCTCCATTTTTCATCATCCAGTCATTAGTTTATCAGTCATCTAACATGAGGAAGCAAAGCCCTGCCTCTTCCAAGATCACCTCTCCCAAACAGAGACACAATGCAGAACAAGACATTATGGGGTTTATTTACTAAAAGCAAATAGACTGTGCACTTTGCAAGTGCAGTTGCTCCAGAGCTTAGTAAATAAGCAGAAGCTCTGCTGACTTCCATCATCCAATCGTGCAAGCAAAAAGGCTGATTTTTTTTGCCTCATTTACTAAGCTCTGGTGCAACTACACATTTGCAAAGTGCACTCCCTGTTTGCCTTTAGTAAATCAACCCCATTAAGTCAGTAAAGGGGAAACGTTCAGCAGCAGGGACACCACAGACAATGCTAGAGACTGGTCCTTTGTCTTCTACCTGCCCTTTTTAGGCACCGTTTCCACAGTTCAGGTCCTACTTAAAGTGATTGTAAAGTCACTATGTGACTTTACATGTATCCCCTCCGGGCATGCTGCCATTCACCACAGTGGGTTTGTTTTAAAAAAATGAAAATTCTAAATACCTTTTGTCACACTGCAGCTGTGCGGTCACGTGATCCCCCTGTGTTGGCCGGCCTTGATCTACGGCGAGAAGCAGGAGAAGCTGAGATTCCCCTGTGATTTCAGCCGGCCAGCAGCAGGGATACAGCTAAGCTACAACATAATCATACACATAAATGTGCTGTGGGGGTGTAGGATTATACTAAAAAGTCCATAGGTCCAAGATATCCACGGCGGCTCCTCACTGAGACTGAAGTAATACCTGCAATATATAAAGGAAACAGTGGAAGGCGCCAACTAAGTGCAATATATAGAAAAAGACTTTATTAAAAATCACTATTGGCAACTCACAAGATCCATAGGGATAAGAACATGTAATTCACCCAGTGGGGTTTGTTGTTTGAGCTTCGGTGTGTCTTCAGGACCCAGGAAGCAGATCCTGCTGTCAGGAGGCGTGTAGGACACCAGAATCAGAACGGGAAATCCTGGAGCTCATTAATTGAGCAAGAGCGGAAGTAATGTCACACCTGGGGGGGGGCGCAATGTGGGGTGTGTGGCTACATGTATAGTTTCTGGTATCCTACACAGCCCCTGACAGCAGCATCTCCTTCCTGGCTCCTGAAGACACACCAAGGCTCAACAGGTGGCCATGGTGGATTAAATGCTCTTCTCCTTATGTATCTCATGAGTTGCCACTTGTGATTTTTAAAAGGCTTTTTCTATATACTTCACTTAGTTGGCGCCCTCACCTGTATCCTTCATATTCAGTTGAAAGACTATCACTCCGATTTAACATTGACCTGTTATTAGAGAAACATGAGTGACGTCCACCTTCTGAAAATGCTACGGTATTTGGCTGACCATGTCTGGTTTAAATACGTCTGAGTCACAGGCCCAAGAAAACATACAGTGAATCAGAAGTCAGAAAAAGTCAGAATTCCTCATGTCTAGAATTGTTACAATCACTGAGGCCAGTCACCTATGATTGGGAGCGGTCAGCATTAGCAGTCCTTGTGTATCTCTCATGACTGCACTGCATTGTTAAATTCAACTTTTTAAGTGTTTTTTTATATCTTTCCAAAAAAAAAAACATGTTGATCCTGCCAAAACTCTTGTGAACTAATAAATTATTGTGCTAAGTGTTATTAGTATTGTTTCCAAATCTCTCTGTGACCTATAGTACACCTTCCCCTATGTTTATGGGGCTAAGCAGAGGGGGGGTTATTTGCAGTAGCTTCCAAAGCATGTCATTCTTTTCGGGGGAGTGATGGAGGATATTTATGGAAAATACAGTTTAATGTGAATTTTTCTTTTAATACATTTCAGACCAACTAACATCCCCGGTGCAGCTCAGTACAGAAAAAAGTTACCCCATCAATCTCTGCATTAAGGAGGAGCCGGAAGAAGAACCTCCTCATATCACTGGTAAGTGTTCAATTTGAAGATTACAAAGAATAGAGATCAGTAGTAGCAAGTCTTTGTTTTTTTGTTGACTTCTTGGATTTGCTCTGAAGTGCAGGGGTCCTGCTTTCATTTTCTACCAACCACACTGCCTACATCCATCTTGCTTATCCACTTGACCTCTGGAAGGTTTATGACCAGGCCATTTTTGCGATCCTGCACTGCGTTACTTTAACTGACAATTGCGCAGTCATGCAACGCTGTACCCAAATAAAATTTGTCCTTTTTTCCCCACAAATAGAACTTTCTTTTGGTGGTATTTGATCACCTCTGTGGTTTTAAATTTTTTGCACTATAAACAAAAAAAAGTCCCAATAAGAGTATACTTATTGGTTTGCACAAAAGTTATAGACTCTACAAACTATGGTATATATGCTGGAATTTTTTTTTTTTATAATAGTAGTGGCAGTGATCAGCGACTTATAGAAGAAATGCAATATTGCGGCAGGCAATTGGACATTAACTGACAGTTTTGACACTTTGTTGGAACCATTGACACTATAACAATGATCAGTGCTAAAAATATGCACTGTCACTGGACTAAAGACACTGGCTGGGAAGATGTTAAACACCTAGGGCGATCAAAGGACTAACTGTGTGCTTAGCCAGTGTTTTTTTGTCTACTATGTTAGGTGCTTTAACTAGGGGAAGAGATGGTTGCCCCCACGCAGAACAGAACTCTGCCTTGTTTACATGGGCAGAACCACAGAACAGAGCTCTACCTAACAATCGCCGGTTGCCGGCAGACATCCAGTGCCTGGCACCTGCAGATCAGCTTCTGCTGTGAGTAATCACAGCAGAAGCGGGCTGCCAGCGTCTTGCACGCTTGCCCCCTAGGTAGAAGTGCAGAACTACGTGTGTGTATATATACGTGATTCTGTGCAGGAGGGCTGCCCTCTAGCAGTATATCTGCTATAGGGCAGTCCTTTAGGTGGAAAGTCTTAAGTTTGTATAGAATGTGAAAAAGTTCGAACCCATACCATTATGGTTTAATATGATTTTGTATTTGTGCAATCATATTTCTTTTCAATTCACTTAATCAATTTTTTGTTTGTTTTCTGGCCATTGCTAGATGGCTCGATTTTAACGTCTCACCTTGACCTACTCATACACTTAGCGCTACACTATATATATATTTGCTGAATTTTTTACTTCTTTTGTCTTAGAGGTGTGTTAGCTGCTTACTGTATTTTTTGTATTTTCTATATAATTTTTTTTTTTTTTTTTAGCATCTTTGTAGCAGCGCTGTATTTATCCTTTATCTGCTCATACCAGGTTGCTGCCTGTGTCCCTGTAAGGGAGATCCACCCTCCCCATTTGTCATAAATGAAAAAACCTGGTGCCCGAAGACATGGTTATGGACTAGTGATGATCAATACAGACATCTGTATTGATCATCACTAGTCCGTCCTGCACCGTCCCGCACCGTCCCGCACCAGGACAGTGGTTCATACAATTGTACTAATCGGGTATCGGATACTGTTTTTATGTATTGATTTCTATATGTCCACTATTGTTATATGAAAATAAATTTATACCTTTTTATACTCAATGTTTTGGTCTGTCTATAATAGACCCCAAGGGGTTCATAACCGTGTCTTCGGGCACCAGGTTTTCTTCGTTTGTTCCTAAATTAGGTCGGACAGACCAAATCCTTGTCCACACACACTCCAATCCCTCCCCTCTTGTCTTGTCCATTTGTCATAATAACATAGTTACATAACCTCTGTCACTTTTCCTGTGATTGTCACTCTTGAGTCTGTCTCTCCCCCCCCCCACCTCCTAAACCCATGATTTGTAAGAGCACCCATCACATAGTTTGTATCTAACTGTATATCACTGCCTAAAACTCATCTGCAGATCACTTTTACATACAGAACTTAAAAAAAAAAAAGTGGAAAAGTGGAACTTTAGTCAGAAAATTAAGTCCTGCTAGATCACTTCAGGTTGGCCGCTTTTGCAGGACCTTGCTTTGTGCACTAATCCTAATCATTTGGTGGAGGGGGGATTATGGAGTAGGTGGAGGGGGGATTATGATGTGGGGTTGTTTTTCAGGGGTTGGACTTGGCCCCTTAGTTCCAATAAAGGGAAATCTTAAGGCGTCAGCATACCAAGATATTTTGGACAATTTTATGCTCCCAACTTTGTGGGAACAGTTTGGGGAAAGCCCCTTCATGTTCCAACATGACTGCACACCAGTGCACATAGCAAGGTCCATAAATACATGGATGAGCGCGTTTCGGGTGGAGGAACTTGACTGGCCTGTACATCAACCCGATAGAACACCTTTGGGATGAATTAGAGCAGAGACTGTGAGCCAGGCCTTCTCGTCCATATTAGTGCCTGACCTCATAAATGCGCTTCTGGAAGAATGGTCAAACATTCCCATAGACACTCCTAAACCTTGTGGATAGCCTTCCCATTAGAGCTGAAGCTGTTATAGCTGCAAAAGGTGGGCCAACTCAATATTGAACCCTATGGACCAAGACTGGGATGCCATTAAAGTTCATGTGCATGTATAGGCAGGCGTCCCAATACTTTTGGTAATATAGTGTATATGTTCCTTGCTAAAGAACATTATTCTTTATTGTTATGAGTAAAGTTACGCTTTAGGTTCAGGTTTACTGTTTTTGAGGTTTCCACTCAAGCTTCTGGTTTGGGTGGAGGGTCATGGTTAGTGGTCCAAATCCACAGCCATAGAAAATATCCACCTCATACTGCACTCATGACATGTTGGTCTATTAGGATTTGTATTGAGAACAGAGCAGTTTTGTCCAATAGATCTATACAGTTACTATGGTAAGGGTGAACCATTTCCAAATAACATAAGAGGTGTACATCCTCTCTTTTTAGATGGGGCGTCAGCCTTTCCTTCTTCAGAGTTTATTTCTAGAAGCCCAGAAAGAAAACCTCTATCTACTGTAAATGTTCACCTACCTTTTATGGAAACCCAAAGTGTATCTGGATATGACTTTATTCCCTCATGTGATATTAAACCTGAAGCCGGTGGAGAGTCCTCAGATGACACCATTGACAGTGTGGATGCAGGTAAGCAGTTACTTATATTATAATGGATATCTTCACCTTTGTCACTTTTGCCTTTGGGAACAGGTTCCTGACAGAGCAGAACATTCATGGAGAACAGTCCTTGTCTATACTGTAGTCCACTACTACACGTGAAAGACTAAAGACATGCTGTGAGTGCAGGGCATCTAGGACTCCCTGTCACTACAGCACCCAACATATACTGTATAATGGTGCAGAAAGCAGGGTTGACCTCATCAAGCCAGCAGTGCTCTCTGTATCTCTGATGGCCACCGCCTGGAGTAGAGCATAACATAAAGCAGGTGGTCTCCACAGGGAGAAGGAAGATCTTGAGGTGGAACTGGGATTCCAAAGTTGGGCTTTAAAGTAAATCTTGCCTTTATCCATGCATGAAAATGTGTCAGTTTCTCTTAGAAGCCCATCTCCACCAATCATCAAATCCCTGTATATACATTAGGGGGTATACTTGTATGACTATAGAAGGAATGATGGCTTATGAACTTTCTGTAAAATGCCCACCTACAGATAAACCTTGTTGAGTTTGTTTTACTACAAAGAGAGGAAATCTTTTCTTCATACATTCAAAACCTTTATTTTTTTATCATGTCACTTCAGAGTCTCCCCAGTTCCCTCATTCTTCTAATGGGGAACAAGTTTACAGTAGTATCGAATACATAGAGGAGGAGCCAGAGGAAAGCAAAGATTCATATGCTTCAGTATCTGAAGACAGGAGCAGTCCAGGTAAGCACATAGTTCACCTTTTGTTAAAATATACTGTATATACTCGAGTATAAGTCGTTCCGAGTATAAGTCGAGGCCCTAATTTACCACAAAAAAATGGGAAAAACTTATTGACCCGAGTATAAGACGAGGGTGAGAAATGCACAGCTACTGTAAGTGGAAAAGAGGGTCAACAATGCCCATTTGCATGCCTCACTGTGCCCATTTGCATGCCTCACTGTGCCCATTTGCAGCCTCACTGTGCCCATTTGCATGCCTTACTGGGCCCATTTGCAGCCATAGGACCCTCGAACTTCAAACTCTGTAGTTAAGGGTTCCTAGATGCCCCCTAGCTGCAGCCAAAATTTGGGGTCTCTGAACCCAAAGGGTCCCGAAATGACATTGCTGCAGATGGACACAGTTGACCGACTTTGGGGCCCCGTATCTCGGGGCCACTTGGTGCTAGGAACCCCAAATTTGGAGTGCAAACCCAGTGGAACTAGCACCATAAAATATCAAAAGCTGGGGTTTCCAGCACCAAGTGGCTTTTCTTCAGCAAAAAATTTCATTTTCCGAACTGACTTTGGGGCCCCGTATCTCAGGGCCACTTGGTGCTAGGAACCCCAAATTTGGTGTGCAAACCCAGTGGAACTGGTACCACAACATATCTAAAGCTGGGGTTTCTAGCACCAAGTGGCCCCGAGATACAGGGCCCCAAAAATCGGTTCAGAAAATGTCAAGCACTTTTCTACAGCAGAGAATGACATTTTCCGGACCTGCTTTGGGGCCCCGTATCTCAGGGCCACTTGGTGCTAGGAACCCCAGCCTTGGATATGTTATGGTACCAGTTCCACTGGGTTTGCACACCAAATTTTGGGTTCCTAGCACCAAGTGACCCTGAGATACGGGGCCCCAAATTTGGTTCAGAAAATGTCAAACACTTTTCTGCAACAGAGAATGACATTTTCTGAACCGATTTTGGGGCCCCGTATCTTGGGGCTACTTGGTGCTAAGAACTCCAACTTTGGATATGTTGTGGAACCCGTTCCACTGGGTTTGCACACCAAATTTGGGGTTCCTAGCTCCAAGTGGCCCTGAGATACGGGGTCTCAAAGCCGGTTCGGAAAATGAAATTTTTTGCTGCAGAAAAGTGCTTGACTCAAGTATAAGTCGAGGGGGATACTTTCAGCACAAAAAAAATGTGCTGAAAAATTTGACTTATACTCGAGTATATACGATAAACAAAAAAAGACCAACAATTTTGAAAAAAAAACAACAACTTTCCGCTAAAAAACACATCCAATAACATTTTTAAAAAAATTGAATTTCTTCATACATTTAGGCCAATATGTATTCTGCTACATATGTTTGGTAAAAAAAATCCCAATAAGGGTATATTGATTGGTTTGCGCAAAATAGTGTCTACAAACTATGGTGTATATATATTGGAATATATTTAAATTTTTTATACTAGTAATGGTGGCGATCAGCTATTTATACGGGGTCTGAGATATTGTGGTGGACAATGGGACACTAACTGACACTTTTGACTCTTTGCAGTAACCAGTGACACAAATATTCCTCGTGTATTGTATTGTAACTGTACTGTCTGCCCTCATGTTGTAAAGCGCTGTGCAAACTGTTTGCCCTATATAAATCATGTATAATAATAATACAGTGATCAGTGCTAAAAATATGCACAGTCACTGTACTAATGACACTGGCTGAGAAGGAGTTAAACATCTAGGGCGGTTAAAGGGTCAATTGTGTGCTTAGCCAGTGTTTGTGTGTGCTGTATGTGCTGCTTTTACTAGGCGAAGAGATTAATTTTATTCCATGCTTTGCAGGGACGGAAAATCCACTCTTTCCCCCCGTTCACAGAGAGATCTTGTTTTATAGGCAGCTCTCTATTCTGAGTCTTTTGCCCAATAATCGTTGGGTGCCGGCTGACATTCAGTGGCCGGCACCCGCAGATCGGCTTCTGCTGTGATTTATTCATAGCAGAAGCAGCGAGCGTGCCCCCCCTGTAGGCGGAAGTGAACAGGTGCTTAGACGCCCACTCAGGCCAGCTGCAGGCGATTTAAAAGCACTCTGTACAGGTGCACACAGCCTTTGGAGGGACACAGAGCTGACGGTCGCATGTAAGGTGGGACACAGGCATTCTCCTAGGCAGCATTTACTAAGGTAACACCAGACTGGGCATTTGGTAGCAAGGCTTTTAGCCAGACTACATCGCTCAGCAGTCAGTGTTCATTTTGTGATACCTCCACCTTGTTGCTTTGCACTATGGGTAGAAGAGATTCAAACACCCCAAGAACCAGAGACTCTAGGGGATCTCGGTCGGGTTCTGAGGACCCCCTTTCTGCAGCATCCTCCCCCCCTGAGGGGCCAGGGAGGGCTAGCCAAAGGGAGCCATTGGGGTCAGGGGCTATACCTGCCTCCGGCACTTCAGCCCCTGTATACATTACACAGGAGGTTTTTTCCTCAACCATTAGTGGTTTAGAGGAGAGATTAATGGCCGTGGTTACATCTTCACTCAGTGGAAGAAAACGCACTAGGCCTTCCTCTGTTTCCCAAGACCCTCAGGAAGAGGAGCTCTGGGATAAAGGAGACGAATCCCTTTCAGAGGATCGGGATGGGATGAATGATTCCTCTTCGGAGGAATCAGGTGGAGAGGGACCCTCTGCGACTTCCCAGGAGGAGAAAGTCTTAGTGCAGATCCTTACTGGATTGGTCCGCTCCACATTCAAGTTGCCCGTATCTGAATCAGTTAAAGAACCCTCTTCTTCTTTGGGGTCACTGAAGCCTCCTCAAACAGCACATGCTTTTCCTGTTCATAATTTATTTGAAAAGCTCCTTTATTCTGAGTGGGATCACCCACACAAATGTTTTTTTCTGCCGAAAAAGTTTTCAACACTTTATCCGATGGAAGAAAAGTTTATTAAAATGTGGGGAATACCGGCTATTGATGCCGCCATTTCCTCTGTAAATAATAGCCTGACTTGTCCTGTAGACAATGCTCAGATGCTCAGGGATCCTGTAGATAAAAAGATGGAATCCCTATTGAAGGATGTTTTCTCCTTGGCAGGTTCAGTGGCTCAACCTGCAGTTGCAGCGATTGGAGTTTGTCAATACTTAAGAGACCATGTTAAACAGGTTATCAAAGTATTACCTGAACAGCAGGCCCAGGGGTTGGCTAACCTTCCTGCGGCCTTATGTTACGTTGTTGACGCCATCAGAGATTCTATCGTGCAAACCTCTCGTCTTTCACTGGGGTTGGTGCATATACGTAGAATCATATGGTTGAAAAATTGGTCAGCCGAAGCACCATGTAAGAAGTGGGTTTCCGTTTCGTGGTGCAAGGTTGTTTGGAGAGGACTTGGATGACTATATCAAGAAAATCTCTGGTGGGAAAAGTACTCCTCTTACCTGTCAAGAAGAAGAGTAAGCGTCCCTCTTTCAAACGGACTCTTTCCCCAGCGCCAGGGGCTTCAGCCTCCAGGCAGTCTCGACGGCCTCCTCCGTCTGCGTCCAGAAACAAGAGTCAACCCCAGGGACAAAAGAATTCCTGGGGAAAGAAGCCTACTAGGCAAAACACTAAGACCTCTTCATGAAGGGGCGCCCCCGCTCACTCGAGTGGGGGGAAGACTGCGACAGTTCTCAGAGCTCTGGCAGGAGGACTTCCAGGACAGATGGGTAATCTCCACGGTAACCTTAGGGTACAAGCTGGAGTTTCAGGAATTTCCCTCTCCTCGGTTCCTCAGATCAAGTGTTCCCAGAGACCCAGAGAAGAAGCAGTCGCTCCTTCTAGCGTTAGAGCGACTTTTGTCGCAGGAGGTCATTATGATGGTCCCCGCAAAGGACCAGGGATTGGGCTTTTATTCCAACCTTTTTACGGTCCAAAAACCAAATGGGGGTGTCAGACCCATTCTGTATTTAAGGGATCTGAACCGATTCCTAAGGATTCAGTCCTTCCGCATGGAATCAATTCGGACAGTAGTCTCCACCCTGCAGGGAGGAGAATTTCTGGCATCGATAGACATCAGAGATGCATATTTACATGTGCCCATTCCTGCTCATCAGAAGTTTCTGCACTTCGAGGTAGGAGGGCGCCATTTCCAGTTTGTGGCTCTGCCTTTTGGGATAGCCACTGCACCTCGGGTGTTCACAAAGGTCTTGGCTCCTCCAATGGCCAGATTAAGGACTCAGGGTATAGCTGTCATAGCATACCTAGACGACCTGCTACTGATGGACCGGTCGGTAACCTCCTTGAACGGGAACTTGAGAACCACAGTCAAGTATCTGGAACACCTAGGTTGGATCCTCAACCTAGAAAAATCTTTCCTAAAACCAGTAAGAAGACTAGAGTATTTAAGTCTGATCATAGATACAAGCCAGGAGAAAGTATTTCTACCTCAGACAAAGATCACTGCTTTAAGGGAGCTGATTCTGGCAGTCAAGATCAAGAAGGGTCCTTCTGTCCGCCTTTGTAGGAGGCTGCTAGGGAAGATGGTGTATTCATTCAAAGCAGTTCCTTATGCTCAGTTTCATTCAAGACTAATGCAGCACAGTATTCTGTCAACCTGGAACAAGAAGGTTCAGGCATTAGACTTTCCGATGCACCTGTCTCAGGTGGTGCGTCAGAGCCTCAATTGGTGGCTCATTCCCGAAAACCTGCAGAAGGGGAAATCCTTTCTGCCAGTTACCTGGACGGTGGTAACAACAGATGCCAGTCTGTCAGGTTGGGGAGCAGTTCTGGAACAGTCTCCGGTTCAGGGGGTATGGTCCAAGACAGAGAGGACCTTACCCATCAACGTTTTGGAAATCCGTGCGGTATGTCTAGCCCTAAAGGCCTGGACTATCAGGCTACAGGGTTGCCCGGTCAGGATCCAGTCCGACAATGCCACAGCACTGGCCTATGTGAATCATCAGGGAGGCACCAGGAGCCGAGCTGCTCAAAAAGAGGTGAACCAGATCTTAGTCTGGGCAGAGAGGCATGTGCCATGCATATCGTCAGTTTTCATTCCAGGGATAGAGAACTGGCAGGCGGACTATCTAAGTCGCCAGCAGTTACTCCCAGGGGAATGGTCTCTGCATCCCAACGTCTTTTTGGCCATATGCCAAAGATGGGGGTTCCAGATGTAGATCTCTTTTTCCCGATTCAACAAAAAGATAGACAGATTTGTGGCAAGGACAAAGGATCCTCTTGCATGCGGGACAGATGCGTTGGTGATTCCGTGGCATCGGTTCTCACTGATTTATGCATTCCCGCCTATTCTGCTATTACCACGACTCCTTCGCAGGATCAGGCAGGAAAGGAAGTCGGTACTTCTGGTGACCCCCGCTTGGCCCAGAAGGACTTGGTATGCAGAAATAGTAAGGATGACGGTGGGTTCCCCGTGGACCCTACCGGTACGCCCAGACCTGTTGTCTCAAGATCCAGTGTTCCATCCTGCCTTACAAACGCTAAATTTGACGGTTTGGCTATTGAGACCCACGTTCTGAAGAGTCGTGGGCTCTCAGGTCCTGTCATATCTACCTTGATCAATGCAAGGAAGCCAGCTTTCAGAATGATTTATCATAGAGTCTGGAAAGCTTATGTATCCTGGTGTGAATCCAGGGGTTGGCATCCCAGAATATATGTCATAGGTAGAATTCTTGATTTTCTACAAGTGGGTTTAGAGATGAAGCTGGCCTTGAGTACCATCAAGGGCCAGGTCTCGGCTTTATCAGTATTGTTTCAACGGCCACTTGCTTCGCATTCTTTGGTCCAAAACTTTATATAGGGAGTGACGTGTCTTAATCCACCGGTTAGGGCGCCCCTAAACCCCTGGGACTTAAACTTGGTTCTGGCTGTCTTACAGAAACAGCCTTTTGAACCGATAAGATTCCTTTGGTCTTGTTGACAAGGAAGTTAATTTTTCTGGTGGCTATCTCTTCTGCTAGAAGAGTATCAGAATTAGCAGCCCTTTCCTGTAAGGAGCCTTATTTGATTGTACACAAGGATAGAGTGGTACTGCGCCCTCATCCTAGTTTTTTACCAAAGGTGGTTTCTGATTTTCATTTAAACCAAGACATTGTTCTGCCTTCCTTTTTTCCAGATCCCTGTTCTCCGGAAGAGAGATCTCTACATTCGTTGGATGTAGTAAGAGCAGTTAAGGCCTATCTAGGGGCAACTACTTAGATCCGCAAGACGGATGTTTTGTTTGTGCTGCCAGAGGGTCCCAATAGAGGACAGGCAGCGTCAAATGCGACCATTTCTAAATGGATTCGACAGTTAATTATTCAGGCTTACGGTTTAAAACAGAAGATTCCTCTGTTTCAGATCAGGGCACATTCCACAAGGGCTATTGGTGTTTCTTGGGCAGTGCATCACCGGGCCTCTATGGCTCAAATCTGCAAGGCCGCAACCTGGTCTTCAGTTCATACATTCACCAGATTCTATCAGGTGGATGTGAGAAGGCATGAGGATATCGCCTTTGGGCGTAGTGTGCTGCAGGCAGCGGTACAGGGTCCTCAGGTCTGTTTGCACTCTACTTGGTTATGGTCCCCCCCCCTCAGGTAGCATTGCTCTGGGACATCCCATCAGTAATTACTGTGGCTCTGTGTCCCGTGATGTTCGAGAAAGAAAATAGGATTTTTTAAGACAGCTTACCTGTAAAATCCTTTTCTTTCGATGGACATCACGGGACACAGAGGTCCCGCCCCTCTTCTAATACACTATATTGCTTGGCTACAAAACTGAGGTATCCCTGCAAGGGGAGGGATTATATAGGGGGTTGAACTTTCTGATAGGGTGTGCCAGTGTCCAATCACCAGTGATACCCTATATAACCCATCAGTAATTACTGTGGCTCTGTGTCCCGTGATGTCCATCGAAAGAAAAGGATTTTATAGGTAAGCTGTCTTAAAAAATCCTATTTTTTTGCTAGAAAATTACTTAGAATTCCTAAACTATATATATATATATATATATAATATTTATATTTTAGCAGAGACCCTAGAGAATAAAATGGCGGTAGTTGCAATATTTTATGTCACACTGTATTTGCGCAGCGGTCTCAAACGCAATTTTTTTTGGAAAAACTACACTTTTGTGAATTAAAAAAAAAA
Source organism: Lithobates septentrionalis (assembly GCA_037952835.1). Classification (NCBI taxonomy): domain Eukaryota; kingdom Metazoa; phylum Chordata; class Amphibia; order Anura; family Ranidae; genus Lithobates; species Lithobates septentrionalis. The sequence goes on from JBBDGP010003796.1 coordinate 369,423, forward strand.
TTTGTAAAATTAGCCCAATTTGTTTTGTATAATCTGAAAGATGATGTTACGCCGAGTAAATAGATACCTAACGTCACGCTTTAAAATTGCGCATGCTCGTGGAATGGTGACAAACTACGGTACTTAAATATCTCCATAGGTGACGATTTAAAAATTTTTAAGGGTTAACAGTTTAGAGTTACAGAAGAGGTCTAGTGCTAGAATTATTGCTCTCGCTCTAACGATTGTGGCGATACCTCACGTGTGTGGTTTGAACACTGTTTACATTTGAGGGCGCGACTTAAATATATGCGTTCGCTTCTGCGTTCGAGCATGGAGGGATGGGGCACTTTAAATCATTATTTACTATTATTATTAATTTTTTTTTTACATTTTCCCTTTAAAAAGTTTTTTTGATCACTTGTATTGCTGTCACAAGGAATGTAAACATCCCTTGGGACAGCAATAGTCACACGTCAGGTTTTTTTTTTTTTTGGTGGGAGGGACATGGGCTCTATAAGACCCCAAATCCCTCCTTTGCACTTAAAGAGGAACTGCAGTCGGCTGACATAATTTGCAAAAAAAACCTCTTTGCCATTCTGAAGCTTCCGTCCAACCACTTTGCATTGAATTTAATTTATACTGTAATTCTGTACTTGCCAAATATGCAGCAGAAATCTCCCTCCACTGAGTCTGGCTGCAGCCATTTTAACTGTGGGCAGCTGCCTATCCACTTCCTGGATTTACACAGACACACACCTCCAGCTCTGCAGCTTTCATTGTCCCTCTTATGACTCATCCCCCCCCCCCCCCCCCCCCCCCCCGGCAAACTCTCAGGAGAGTGAGAGCTGTGCATGATGTCATAATCCTAGGCTAATGACCAGCCAAGAAACAGGAAGTGGGCTGTATAAGGTATTTACTGGCAGAAAAAAAATGTTTTACTATCCAAAGTTAAAGCAACAAGGACAGAAGATTTTTTTTAGATGGAAAGTTGAAAAAATGACTGAAGATCCACTTTTTCAGTTTGGCTGTTTTAAATACTGATTTTTTTTTTTAATCTGGCGCCTTTAAGGCTACAGTAAACTGGAAGTGATGTCATGACATCGCTTCCTGGTTACTAGATTCGAGACCCGATCTGGTTTGTTCGGGTCTCCGGCCAGCTGGCGGACGTGTCGGCTGGTCGCTCAGGCCTCTTGGTGGGACAGGAGAGCCCGGGCGAGCTGCGGAAGAAAGCTGAGTGTCGGCTCTAAAAAGCGGTACTGGAGTGATGCCTGTAGCTGCATGCATCACCCCGGTCCAACCCTTTGAAGCAGAAGGCCACATATTTGCGTTACGTGGGCGTGAAGGGGTTAAGGCCTCGATAGAGAAGGCAGAAGGTGACATTGAAGTTTTCAAGAAGTTTTCAGTGGTTGTCTGGTGCCCATGTATTACTGAAATATCCGTTTTCTCTGAGGTTGGCCTTTAACAATTATGACCGAATGGACTTCTCAAGCATGTACAGTATATAATGCACATTACTATGGAGATTCTGAACTGTCCTTCTTTCGGCAGGTTGTATGTACAAAGACGAGGACTATTTACCACTGAATGCTAACTATACAAGGGCCAGGAAACACAAGTCGAAATCGGGAAAGATGTCTCCTCCCTGCGAAGTGTGTGGGAAAGTATTTGGCAGCAAGTCATCTCTTGAGAGACACCTGCAGATACATACTGGACAGCGGCCATTTCCATGCAACGAGTGCGGCAAAAGATTCTCCTGTAGGAACCACTTGAACACTCACAAGAGAAGTCATTCTGGAGAGAGACCCTTTTCCTGTAACCAGTGTGGCCGGAGGTTCATCAATCACCAGCACCTCGTCCTCCATCAGGTAGTCCACACTGGTGAAAAGCCATACTCATGTCCAGTGTGTGGGAAAGGCTTCACTCGGCAATCCAGCGTGGTCAAGCACTCCGGCATGCATGCAGAACAGAAGCCATTTGTGTGCAACGAGTGCGGAAAGAGTTACTGCCAATACGCCAGCCTGGTTGTCCACCAACGGCAGCACTCAGGGGAGAAACCATTTGTCTGCAAGCACTGTGACAAAGCCTTTACATGTAAAGCCACCATGTTGAAGCATCAAAAGGCTCACACTGGAGAAAAGCCCTTCCCGTGTCCTCAGTGTGACAGGTGCTTTATTGACAATGCCACCCTGTCTAAGCACAAGCGTAAAGTACATGCCGATGAGCCCAACCAGCCTAGCAGGCTAGGGTTGGAATCTGTTTGATCCTTGCTTTCTATGTCCGCTGCCCATTTTGCACTTTTAAAAGAATAATCTGCTCAAAACATATGTATATTTGAGTTCATGGTGGATGTGGAAGGGGGAATGCTAGAGGTACTTGTACATAACACCGTCCTCCCAAACCTTCCTGCTATGGGCAAATGCCAGGCTCTTCTGATGGGCAAAGTTCCAACGTTTTTGGGTAGTGTTGGAGCTTGTGTTGAAGTTCCTGCCTGACGTTCCTATTGACCAGTCACTATGATTAGCAGTTTCACTTGACAATAGGAATGTGCAGGATGCAGGAAGAAGTCAGCTGGCTTTAGCACTAGTGGAATGTTCCGTAAATGTTCTTCTCAGAACTGCCTGCGGTTCAGCCATGAAGGGAAGGTTTAGAAGGTTCCTGCAAGTGTGTGCAGTTCATACCTCTCCCCCCCTCAGTGACAGTCTCTTTAAACCATTGATCCTTACAGCCTAGTACACACTATCAAGTTTTTTTTTTTTTTTCATTCAACCCAGAGGGCTAAACAAAAAAAAAAACTGAAGAGCTCAGGAGGCGTCGCTGTACTAACTATCCAATGTTAGTACATCGATCTCCCCACTGAGCTATTGTGTTCTGACAGGGGGGATGCCCCCACCATTGTCTGAGAGCGCTGATCGGGTGCCAATCGGCAGACCTTTTTCAGTTATGCTTCTTCGACAAAAGTCGACTGAACAGCCAGCTTCTGTCATACCGAATGGCGTACACATGGGCCGAATGTTCAATAGAAACCGGCCGATGCTGCCCGATACTCGGCCCTTGTGTATGGCTCTTATATCTGTTAGAGACTGTGCTGATGAGGTATTTAGGCTTAAATTCCTAGGTCTGCATACCTGCTGCAGTTATTGTAATAGGTTCCTTGTTGGAGTTTTATATTTATTTTATTTTATTTTATTTTATGGAGAATATTACAGGAGTATCTGGAATACACAAAAATCAGCAGGAACATCCAAAACCAAATTCTAAAAATCATTACATTTAAAATTATTATGGTCAAAATTAAAATTGTGTAAAATGTTATTCTTGCTTAACCACCTATCCTCATAGGTGTACTAAAGACTTAGAAAGCAAAATAGAATAGAATGTTCGAATCTGGGATGACATTCAAACCATGTATGGGCAGGCTGATTGTACAACCAGCATGTTGGATTTTTTTTATGCAATTACTGCCAGCAGCCATAGCCTCAAGCAATAAGCATTGTATTTTCTGCCGGTAGGGTCTGCTCCCTGTGCCCCCTCCCGGGAGAACACAATATCTCCATGGGAGGGATTTCAGTGTTGATGGGGGAATTTTAGCGTTTTTCTTTCTTGCAACCAAATCACTCCATCTATGGCAGGCGTAAATGAAAAAGGAATACTGCTTTATTATGTGCAGATGAGGCAGTTAAAGTGTTTTTTTACCCCAGCCTTTCATATTCCTGATATGTACCTCCTGTACCATGCACTTGTATGAAAAAGTATCCTCCTCTCTTTGTATTGCTTCCTTTATGTGAAAGCTCTGTTTTTTTTCTCCCAGTCCCTTGGCTTTCCTATTAAAAACTGACCACACTAAGCAGGAGAACACACTGTGGTCAGTTCTCTAGCTCTTCAGAGAACTCAGTCTGTTCTCCTCCAATGATCAGACTTGTCCTGACACACCTGCTCTGCACAGCCTCTCGCTGGGAAGCTCAGTGTGCTGTTGCTTCTCCTCCCCCTAGCTCTTCTGCAGCTGAGAGCAGAGGGAAAATGATCACTTATAAGAAAGGGAAAAAAAAAAAGGTATTTATAATTTATTTTCTATATCTATACACAAATGTTTTGCCTTTCAGTTTTAAACGGAATGGGTTGTTTTTCAAGGCGATTGTTTACAATCACTGTAAGTTGAGCCTTGTGACCATATGGGCAAGGAAGCAGTTGGTCCCAATATAGCCCCACAGTCCATTTTATTTAAATCCCCTCTACACTGATTCTATCTATCTATCTATCTATCGATCGATCGATCGATCTAATCTCTAAATTGAGAAAGATAGAAAGACTGACTGACTCTGTTGTTTATGTAGTCATTTTCTACTGTCTTTAACCCCTTTTTCCCCCCAAACAGCGAGGAGGTGTTAGAAGACCTAATAGATGTTAGTTTTGTGAAAAAAATATGCAAAGCTAAGCAAAGACCAAAGTTAGTCCTGGTTTGAGAAGCAAATTTTGAAGTTGTGCAGATGTTGAATTCTTGTAGTCTACTCTAGACCATAGGTAGGGCATGATGACTTTATCACCTGGAAAATGACCTTGCTTAACCACTTCAGCCCTGGAAGGATTTACCCCCTTAATGACCAGGCCATTTTTTGCGATACGACACTGCATCAATTTAACTGACAATTGCGCAGTCGTGCGACGCTGTACCCAAACAAAATTGACGTCCTTTTTTTTCCCCCCACAAATAGAGCTTTCTTTTGGCGGTATTTGATCACCTCTGCGGTTTTTATTTTTTGCGCATAAATATAAATAAAAAAAAAAAAAAAAACAATTTAGAAAAACATTTTTTTTTTACCTTCTGCTATAAAACATTTCCAAAAAAAAACAAAAAACAAATGTATTCATCAGTTTAGGCCAATATGTATGCCACATTTGGCATGTCATTTTTTTTGGGGGGGGAGCCAATGCCCTCTTTTTTTAGAGGGTCCCAGCTCCCACTTCCTCCCGGCGCACCGCGGCACCGGAAGGAAGATCACCTCTCCCCCCTCCCTCTCTGCAATCATCTGAGACACGTCACGGGTCCCAGATGATTGCCTGGCCAGTCACAGCACGCCGCGCGGCTCGCGCCTGGCTGTGAAGCTACAGCCGGGCGCCCACAGTGACAATGCCGGCGCCGCAGAGAGGAGGGGGAGACGAGCGGGGCTTCGTTCCCCCGCATTGCTGGATCCTGGGACAGGTAAGTGTCCGATTATTAAAAGTCAGCAGCTGCAGTATTTGTAGCTGATGACTTTTAAATTTTTTTTTTTTTAAGCGGAACTCCGCTTTAAGTCCAATTCACAAAAAGAGCAGAACGTAAAAAAACATGCAATATTTACCACCAGGTTTTTGCTTGCGGTATCACATGCAGTGTTTGTCAGAAACAGCCTGGGTCGTCGTCGCCCCCCCAATAGCTGGTTGCTAAGGAATGGGCCGGGACAGATGACTCCTCAGCTGTCAGTGGGTTTCCCCCTGCCCAAAAGCACCACCCTCCCCCATGTTGAGGGCATGTGGTCTGGTATTGTTCGGGAGGGTGGGGATGCTCGCTCGTCTCTCCCCCCACGTTTTTTTATGACCTACTGGGCTGCATGCTTGGATAAGGGTCTGGTAGGAATTTTGGGAAGGGACACCATTTTTTTTTCATTTTGGCGTGGGGTTCCCCTTTAAAATCCATACCAGACCTGAAGGGCCTGGTATGCTGTAGCGGGGGGGGGGGGGACCCCATGCTGTTTTGTTTTTTTTTCATAATTTTTTTATTGCTGGCATGTTCTTTTTACATTCAGCTGACAGCTGATAAATCATCTGTTGTTAAGAATGCAGCGGTCGGCTTCTTGGGCCGCTCCTTAGCAATCAGCTCTGTGCTATAAAACTGATTTACCTCAAGCTATTTTACTGCCCGTTATTTACCTCTTAGTGAATTGACCCCTATTGTCTCTCTGCCTATTTAGGACCCCCTTCGTGAACCCCTGACACTCACCTTAGCAGCGCTCCATCACCCCTCCAACCCATTTCACGGCATTAAATTCCATTGTGTTGGTGATGTCACTCCCTCAGTCATGTGACAGTGCTCAGGCTAATTGATTTGTCTGCTGGACCCAAGCGTTGTCACAGGGGAGGAGGTCATATGTTTACCCATACCTGGAAGCATCAGGTTTTGTCACAGCCTGCAATGGAGGTTGGACTGGTGAAGAGAACTGGGTGATTTTCTCCAAAAAAAAACTTGATTCACGATTCAAATTGTTTTTTTTTTTTTTTTTTTTTTATGGACACCGCGCCGGTCCTGAGGAGCTGCGGGCAGGAGTTTTTAGGCGAGGCTTCGGCCTAGTCCGTGGCGTCCAGCCTCACGGACTAGGCCGAAGCCGCGGCCTCACCTAAAAACTCCTGTCCGCAGCTCCTCAGGACCGGCGTGGTGTCAGCGCCGTTCCTGGTGAAAAAAGAAAAAAATTGATTTGCTGAAAATTTGAATTGATTTGACCTCTCAACTCGATTCAAGATTCAAATTGATTTTTTCCCCAGCCCTAGTGGTGAGGGAGCACTGCATATAGGGTGGGTACATCATGGGTGTGGGGAGCCCTTTCCAAAGACACTGTTACTTTGCCCTGAATGGGCAAGGTGGAAGTATCTCACTTTAACCACTTGACGACCGCCTCACGCCGATGTACGTCGGCAAAGTGGCACGGACAGGCAAAATCACGTACATGGTACGTGATTTGCCTTCCGCGGGTGGGGGGTCCGATCGGACCCCCCCCCGGTGCCCGAGGCGGTCGTCGTTTGTCCAGCGGCGATCGGTGGTGAGGGGGAGACCATCCGTTCGTGGCCCCCCCCTCGCGATCGCCGCTGGCCAATCAAATCATTCCTTTGCTGCTGTATGCTAAACAGCAGCAAAGGAAATGATGTCATCTCTCCTCGGCTCGGTAATTTCCGTTCCGGCCCGAGGAGAGAAGACATCAATGTGAGTGCACCAACACACACACACACAGTAGAACATGCCAGGCACACAAAACACCCCGATTTCCCCCCCCCGATCGCCCCCCGATCCCCCCCCCAATCACCCCCCCCCCCCCCCTGTCACAAACTGACACCAGCAGTTTTTTTTTTTTTTTTCCTGATTACTGCATAGTGTCAGTTTGTGACAGTTACAGTGTTGGGACAGTTACTGTTACCCCCCTTTAGGTCTAGGGTACCCCCCTAACCCCCCCTAATAAAGTTTTAACCCCTTGATCACCCCCTGTCACCAGTGTCACTAAGCGATCATTTTTCTGATCGCTGTATTAGTGTCGCTGGTTCCGCTAGTTAAGGACATAAATATTTAGGTTCGCCGTCAGCGTTTTATAGCGTCAGGGACCCCCATATACTACCGAATAAATGTTTTAACCCCTTGATTGCCCCCTAGTTAACCCTTTCACCACTGATCACCGTATAACCGTTACGGTTGACGCTGGTTAGTTTGTTTATTTTTTATCGTGTCAGGGCACCCGCCGTTTATTACCGAATAAAGGTTTAGCCCCCTGATCGCCCGGCGGTGATATGCGTCGCCCCAGGCAGCGTCAGATTAGCGCCAGTACCGCTAACACCCACGCACGCAGCATACACCTCCCTTAGTGGTATAGTATCTGAACGCATCAATATCTGATCCGATCAGATCTATACTAGCGTCCCCAGCAGTTTAGGGTTCCCAAAAACGCAGTGTTAGCGGAATCAGCCCAGATACCTGCTAGCACCTGCGTTTTGCCCCTCCGCCCGGCCCAGCCCAGCCCACCCAAGTGCAGTATCGATCGATCACTGTCACTTACAAAACACTAAATGCATAACTGCAGCGTTCGCAGAGTCAGGCCTGATCCCTGCGATCGCTAACAGTTTTTTTGGTAGTATTTTGGTGAACTGGCAAGCACCAGCCCCAGGCAGCGTCAGGTTAGCGCCAGTACCGCTAACACCCACGCACGCACTGTACACCACCCTTAGTGGTATAGTATCTGAATGGATCAATATCTGATCCGATCAGATCTATACTGGCATCCCCAGCAGTTTAGGGTTCTCACAAACGCAGTGTTAGCGGGATCAGCCCAGATACCTGCTAGCACCTGCGTTTTGCCCCTCCGCCCGGCCCAGCCCAGCCCACCTAAGTGCAGTATCGATCGATCACTGTCACTTACAAAAGACTAAAACGCATAACTGCAGCGTTCGCAGAGTCAGGCCTGATCCCTGCGATCGCCAACAGATTTTTTGGTAGCGTTTTGGTGAACTGGCAAGCGTCAGCGGCCTAGTACACCCCGGTCGTAGTCAAACCAGCACTGCAGTAACACTTGGTGACGTGGCGAGTCCCATAAGTGCAGTTCAAGCTGGTGAGGTGGCAAGCACAAGTAGTGTCCCGCTGCCACCAAAAAGACAAACACAGGCCCGTCGTGCCCATAGTGCCCTTCCTACTGCATTCGCCAATCCTAATTGGGAACCCACCGCTTCTGCAGCGCCCGTACTTCCCCCATTCACATCCCCAACCAAATGCAGTCGGCTGCATGAGAGGCATTTTCTTTATGTCCTCCCGAGTACCCCTACCCAGCGAACGCCCCCAAAAAAGATATTGTGTCTGCAGCAAGCGCGGATATAGGCGTGACACCCGCTATTATTGTCCCTCCTGTCCTGACAATCCTGGTCTTTGCATTGGTGAATGTTTTGAATGCTACCATGCACTAGTTGAGTATTAGCGTAGGGTACAGCATTGCACAGACTAGGCACACTTTCACAGGGTCTCCCAAGATGCCATCGCATTTTGAGAGACCCGAACCTGGAACCGGTTACAGTTATAAAAGTTAGTTACAAAAAAAGTGTAAAAAAAAAAAAAAAAATATATATAAAATAAAAAAAAATAGTTGTCGTTTTATTGTTCTCTCTCTCTCTATTCTCTCTATTGTTCTGCTCTTTTTTACTGTATTCTATTCTGCAATGTTTTATTGTTATTATGTTTTATCATGTTTGCTTTTCAGGTATGCAATTTTTTATACTTTACCGTTTACTGTGCTTTATTGTTAACCATTTTTTTGTCTTCAGGTACGCCATTCACAACTTTGAGTGGTTATACCAGAATGATGCCTGCAGGTTTAGGTATCATCTTGGTATCATTCTTTTCAGCCAGCGGTCGGCTTTCATGTAAAAGCAATCCTAGCGGCTAATTAGCCTCTAGACTGCTTTTACAAGCCGTGGGAGGGAATGCCCCCCCCCCCCCACCGTCTTCCGTGTTTTTCTCTGGCTCTCCTGTCTCAACAGGGAACCTGAAAATGCAGCCGGTGATTCAGCCAGCTGACCATAGAGCTGATCAGAGACCAGAGTGGCTCCAAACATCTCTATGGCCTAAGAAACCGGAAGCTACGAGCATTTTATGACTTAGATTTCGCTGGATGTAAATAGCGCCATTGGGAAATTGGGGAAGCATTTTATCACACCGATCTTGGTGTGGTCAGATGCTTTGAGGGCAGAGGAGAGATCTAGGGTCTAATAGACCCCAATTTTTTCAAAAAAGAGTACCTGTCACTACCTATTGCTATCATAGGGGATATTTACATTCCCCGAGATAACAATAAAAATGATTAAAAAAAAATAAAAATGAAAGGAACAGTTTAAAAATAAGATAAAAAAGCAAAAAAATAATAAAGAAAAAAAAAAAAAGCACCCCTGTCGCCCCCTGCTCTCGCACTAAGGCGAACGCAAGCGGCGGTCTGTCGTCAAATGTAAACAGCAATTGCACCATGCATGTGAGGTATCACCGCGAAGGTTAGATCGAGGGCAGTAATTTTTGCAGTAGACCTCCTCTGTAAATCTAAAGTGGTAACCTGTAAAGGCTTTTAAAGGCTTTTAAAAATGTATTTATTTTGTTGCCACTGCACGTTTGTGCGCAATTGTAAAGCATGTCATGTTTGGTATCCATGTACTCGGCCTAAGATCATCTTTTTTATTTCATCAAACATTTGGGCAATATAGTGTGTTTTAGTGCATTAAAATTTAAAAACTGTGTTTTTTCCCCAAAAAATGCGTTTGAAAAATCGCTGCGCAAATACTGTGTGAAAAAAAAAAATGAAACACCCACCATTTTAATCTGTAGGGCATTTGCTTTAAAAAAATATATAATGTTTGGGGGTTCAAAGTAATTTTCTTGCAAAAAAAAAAAACTTTTTCATGTAAACAATAAGTGTCAGAAAGGGCTTTGTCTTCAAGTGGTTAGAAGAGTGGGTGATGTGTGACATAAGCTTCTAAATGCTGTGCATAAAATGCCAGGACAGTTCAAAACCCCCCTAAATGACCCCATTTTGGAAAGTAGACACCCCAAGCTATTTGCTGAGAGGCATGTCGAGTCCATGGAATATTTTATATTGCGACACAAGTTGCGGGAAAGAGACAATTTTTTTTTTTTTTGCACAAAGTTGTCACTAAATGATATATTGCTCAAACATGCCATGGGAATATGTGAAATTACACCCCAAAATACATTCTGCTGCTTCTCCTGAGTACGGGGATACCACATGTGTGAGACTTTTTGGGAGCCTAGCCGCGTACGGAACCCCGAAAACCAAGCACCTCCTTCAGGCTTTCTAAGGGCGTGAATTTTTGATTTCTCTCTTGACTGCTTATCACAGTTTCGGAGACCATGGAATGCCCAGGTGGCACAAACCCCCCCCCAAATGACCCCATTTTGGAAAGTAGACACCCCAAGCTATTTGATGAGAGGTATGGTGAGTATTTTGCAGACCTCACTTTTTGTCACAAAGTTTTGAAAATTGAAAAAAGAAAAAAAAAAAAGTTTTTTCTTGTCTTTCTTCATTTTCAAAAACAAATGAGAGCTGCAAAATACTCACCATGCCTCTCAGCAAATAGCTTGGGGTGTCTACTTTCCAAAATGGGGTCATTTGGGGGGGGTTTGTGCCACCTGGGCATTCCATGGCCTCCGAAACTGTGATAGGCAGTGAAGAGTGAAATCAAAAATTTTCACCCTTAGAAATCCTGAAGGCGGTGATTGGTTTTCGGGGTCCCGTACACGGCTAGGCTCCCAAAAAGTCCCACACATGTGGTATCCCCGTACTCAGGAGAAGTAGCTAAATGTATTTTGGGGTGCAATTCCACATATGCCCATGGCCTGTGTGAGCAATATATCATTTAGTGACAACTTTGTGCAAAAAAAAAAAAAAAAAAAATGTGTCACTTTCCCGCAACTTGTGTCAAAATATAAAATATTCCATGGACTCAATATGCCTCTCTGGAAATAGCTTGGGGTGTCTACTTTCCAAAATGGGGTCATTTGGGGGGGTTTTGTGCCACCTGGGCATTCCATGGCCTCCGAAACTGTGATAGGCAGTAAAGAGTGAAATCATAAATTTACGCCCTTAGAAATCCTGAAGGCGGTGATTGGATTTCGGGGCCCCGTACGCGGCTAGGCTCCCAAAAAGTCCCACACATGTGGTATCCCCATATTCAGGAGAAGCAGCAGAATGTATTTTGGGGTGCAATTCCACATAGGCCCATGGCCTGTGTGAGCAATATATCATTTAGTGACAACTTTTTGTAAATTTTTTTTTTTTTTTTGTCATTATTCAATCACTTGGGACAAAAAAAATAAATATTCAATGGGTTCAACATGCCTCTCAGCAATTTCCTTGGGGTGTCTACTTTCCAAAATGGGGTCATTTGGGGGGGTTTTGTACTGCCCTGCCATTTTAGCACCTCAAGAAATGACATAGGCAGTCATAAACTAAAAGCTGTGTAAATGACAGAAAATGTACCCTAGTTTGTAGACGCTATAACTTTTGCGCAAACCAATAAATATACGCTTATTGACATTTTTTTTACCAAAAACATGTGGCCAAATACATTTTGGCCTAAATGTATGACTAAAATTGAGTTTATTGGATTTTTTTTATAACAAAAAGTAGAAAATATCATTTTTTTTCAAAATTTTCGGTCTTTTTCCATTTATAGCGCAAAAAATAAAAACCGCAGAGGTGATCAAATACAATCAAAAGAAAGCTCTATTTGTGGGAAGAAAAGGACGCAAATTTCGTTTGGGTACAGCATTGCATGACTGCGCAATTAGCAGTTAAAGCGACGCAGTGCCAAATTGGAAAAAGACCTCTGGTCCTTAGGCAGCATAATGGTCCGGGGCTCAAGTGGTTAAGTGACACCCGTGGTAAACACTGGACCCCAGAGCTTTGTATTCACAAGCAATGTATCCGTTTTGAGCACTATATAAGAGATGTAAAAACACCATATTATCCATTTATACATTCATATGAAAAAAAAAGTGGTTGTAAAAAGGGGAAAAATGAACAGAGTCATATCCTTCTATAGTGTGTACTTGCCCCAATCCAAAGCACTGATTGACACCAGTCAATCCCAGGTGATGGCCTCCCTCCAGCACACAACAAATGAATGACAGCCTCAGCTGTGCATGTTTTCCTAAGGTATTGCATGGATGGGGTGTGTTCATTCTTTCCACTCAGGGATCAGGTTACTCAGATCTCTCCTTTCTAGTCTGGGCAGTGTGTGACATCAAATCCCCACCCCCTGCCTGCTACAGCTAAGAAAAATCCTTTGATCTGTGTGTTTTAGAAGAATGTACAGGAGAGATTGCTGCAACTACAGGTACAAGTTATGCAGAAGTTTCATCTCTGTGTATCACCTGAGACCAGTCACTTCACGGGGTATATGTGAGGCATTACAACCACTTTAAAAGGATTGGATAAACCTAAACACTAGTACTTGAATATCTGCTAATATGCAAATCCCCACAAAGCACCCCTTATGCCTCGTACACACGATCGGACATTCCGACAACAAAATCCATGGATTTTTTCCGACGGATGTTGGCTCAAACTTGTCTTGCATACACGCGGTCACACAAATCTTGACGGAAATTCTGATCGCCAAGAACGCGGTGACGTACAACACTTACAACGAGCCGAAAAAAAATGAAGTTCAATAGCCAGTGCGGCTCTTCTGCTTGATTTCAAGCATGAGTGGAACTTTGTGCATCGGAATTTACGACAACAGATTTTGTTGTCGGAAAATTTAAGATCCAGATCTCAAATTTTGTGTGACGGAAAATCCAATGGAAAATGTCTGATGGAGCCTACACACGAATTTCTGACAACAAGCTCCCATCGAACATTTTCCGTCGGCAAATCCGACCGTGTGTACGGGGCATTAGACGGCAGAAGGGAGGAGCTGCATTCTAAGCCAATCAGGATTGTTTTGCACTGCACTTTAAGTCAACCGTTTAATTATACTTACAAGCGGAGGGAGCAGAGTGATGACTGCATCAGTTTGCTGCTGCTCATTTGTCCAGTTAGGATAATCAAAAAGGTTGGTAACCAAACTGTATTAACTTTGGAAAAAAGAAAAGGAGGTCACCAACCTGGCTGTGTGGCTGTCTGGTGGGGGATCGATTGACTGAGCAAAATCACAAAGCATTTGGTAGTTAAAAACGGGTAATATGATTTCAATTTCAATTGTGTATTCATTTGTTTTACTGGATTTCAGCTTACATTTTTGATATCTAGAGAGCACTTATTACGGTACAAGTTTAACACTTTATTGGAGGAGTCATGCCATTTTCACAAGGAAATGTGCTAGAAGGGATGAGCCAACAGTTGGGTTCGAACTTTTGCCTTTTTCCCCCTTTCCTGACAAACATCATATATAGAAGCAGTATTTCTACCCCTCCTGTATATGGTACAGTGCCTTAAAATAGTATTCATACTCCTTCAAACTTTCCACATTTTGTCATGTTACAATCAAAAACATAAATGTATTTTATTGGGATTTTATGTGATAGACCAGTGATGGCAAACCTTGTCACCCCAGATTTTTTGAAACTACATTTCCCATGATGCTCACCCACACTGCAGAGTGGATGAGCATCATGGGAAATGTAGTTCCAAAACATCTGGGGTGCCAAGGTTCGCCATCACTGTGATAGACCAACACAAAATGGCACATAATTGTGAAGTGGAAAGAAAATGATAAATGTTTTTCAAAATGTTTTACGAATAAATGTGTGAAAAGTGTGGCGGCCATTTGTATTCAGCCTCCCTGAGTCAATAGTTTTGTAGAACCACCTTTTCGCTTTTTGGGGATGTCTCTACCAGTTTTGCATAGCTAGAGAGTGAAATTCTTTCCCATTCTTTTTTGCAAAATAGCTCAAGCTCTGTCAGATTGGATGGAGAGCGTCTGTTAACAGCAATTTTCAAGTCTTGCCACAGATTCTCAATTGGATTTAGGTCTGGACTTTGACTGGGCCATTCTAACACATGAATATGCTTTGATCTAAACCATTCCATTGTAGCTCTGGCTGTATGTTTAGGGTCGTTGTCCTTCTGGAAGGTGAACCTCCGCCCCAGTCTCAAGTCTTTTGCAGACTCTAACAGGTTTTCTTCTAGGATTGCCCTGTATTAGGCTCCATCATACTTCCCATCAACTCTGACCAGATACCCTGTCCCTGCTGAAGAAAAGCATTCCCACAACATGATGCTGCCACCACCATGTTTCACGGTGGGGATGGTGTGTTTAGGGTGATGTGCAGTGGAATGCTGCGTACCCGCGATCAGAAATGCCGCCAGCAAAACTCAGATGAGAGCTTTTGGTCGGAAAATGCGACCGTGTGTATGCTCCATCGGACTTTTGCTGGCGAAATTCCAGCCAGCAAAAGATTGAGAGCATGTTCTCTATTTTTCGGTTGGGAAAAGTTCCTATCCGAAAATGCGATCGTCAGAGAACTTTTGTGTGACCATGTAAATTCTGTCCGAAAAACCATCCAAGATTTTTCCGACGGCAATTCCGCTCGTGTGTACATTAGACTTCCGCCACACATAGTGTTTTACTTTTAGGCCAAAGAAAATCACTTTTAGTCTCATCTGACCAGAGCACCTTCTTCCACATGTTTGCTATGTCCTCCACTTGGCTTCTCTGCAACTGCATACGGAACTTCTTATGGCTTTCTTTCAACAATGGCTTTCTTCTTGCCACTCTTCCATAAAGGCCAGATTTGTGGATCTGTGGACAGATTCTTCCACCTGAGCTGTGGATCTCTGCAGCTTCTCCAGAGTTACAATGGGCCTCTTGGCTGCTTTTCTGATTGATGCTCTCCTTGCCCGGTCTGTCAGTTTAGGTGGACGGCCATGTCTTGGTAGGTTTGCAGTTGTGCCATACTCTTTCCATTCTCGGATGATGGATTGAACAGTGCTCCGTGAGATGTTCAAAGCTTGGGATTTTTTTTTATAACCTAACCCTGCTTTAAACTTCTCCACAACTTTATCCCTGACCTGTCTGGTGTGTTCCTTGGCCTTCATGCTGTTTGGTCTCTAAGAAACCTCTGAGGGATTCACAGAAAAGCTGTATTTATACTAAGATTAAATTGCACACAGGTGGACTCTATTTATTAATTAGGTGACTTCTGAAAGCAATTGGTTCCACTAGATTTTAGTTAGGGGTATTAGAGTAAAGGGGGCCTAATACAATTGCACGCCACAGTTTTTAGATATTTTATGTGTAAGCACTGTTGAAGCGGTATTTCTACCCCTTTTGTATATGGTAGCTTCCTGCTGTCACTGTGGGTGGTAGTACCTGCTGTGTCCCCAGGAACGGGGAACATCACCAGGAATCCCTGCCTTGTAAGTAAAGGGTTTGAGACAGTGGTGACTTTCCTCCCTTTTTTTTTCCCCAGTGGGCATTTTAATTCATGATTGATTGACGAGGGAATTTTTTGGGGGATTTTAATTTGTTTTTAATAAAGCACTTGTCAAACATTTGTGTGTCTTTGTAGGTTATATATATATATATATTTTTGTGTGTGAATGAGTAAGGGTCCCATGTAGCCCATTCTTGTACTCGTAGAGAGAAAGTGGTAGCTGGGGCCCCCCTGTTAAAGGGGGCTTCCAGATTACAATGAGGCTTATGCTGCAGACCCCCACAACCATTGGCTAGGGCTGTGGGAAAAGAGGTCCTTGTCCCCATCAACATGGAGACAATGTGCTTTGCTGTTGGGGAACCCCTCCCTCCCATGTTAAGGGAATGTTACCTCGTATGGTTCAGCTGTACGCTTGTTTTCTCCATCCCATTTTGTGTCCAGCCAGGCTGCATGCTCGGATATTGATTCTGGTATGGATTTGAAAGGGGACCTCATGATTTTTTTTCCCCCCCAGATGGAATCAAAAACATTCATGTTCCCCTGGGCCGTGTCCACCCCCCTCATGCAATTTTTATTTTTTTATTTTTTTGACAACCCCTTGACTATTAGCCCAGTAAATGAGGATTTTTAACTTGACAGATTCAATTTCCGTAAATTTCAATGGGGTTTGGAATTCAAAGTTCAACAAACCCATACCCAGGGTAGTTTGGCTCATCCTTAGTTGGTACGAATGAACCCTTAAGCCGGCCATAGACGGTCCGAATCTCGGCTGGTTCTTTAGGGAAGATTCAAACCATCTATGGGCAGGCTGAATGTACCCAAGTTGATCGATGGATCAACTTGGGTACAACCAGCCTGTCGGATTTTACATGCGATTATTGCTAGCAGCTTTATTTGCCGCAAGCAGTAATCCCTGTATTTAATGGCTCTGAGGGTGGGATTTGATGGGGGAATTGAGCAATTTTGTTTTGGGTTGCAGGAAAGAAAATCACTCCATCTATGGCCGGCCATGGAGATAGCCAAGTGTCTGACGGTTCTGTAAGATATCTGCCTGTGTTTGGCAACCCTTAGGCTTCATGTACACTACATCTCCTAAACTTGAGTTTGGGAGCTTTTGACTTTTTTTTTTTTTTTGCCAAAGCTCCTAAACTCAACTCCATACATGCTTGTGTGTCCATGTACACATAGGCTTTTAGCAGAGTTAAGAAGCTGCTGTGGTTAGGTGAGGTTCAACCTCCCTCTCCTGAACAATGTTCCTCTCCTGAGCAATGTTTTGGAGTCACACAGGACTCTTCGTCAGATGCCAGAAGAAGTCCTACAAGACTCCGAAACGTTGCACTTGTCTTTGTGATGTGATCTCTTTCCAATAAAAACCTTTGGACGGTAATTGAAGATCCTTTGTGTGCTGGCAAATATGAACGCTTTCTTGATGTTTCCAGGATCCACAGCTGGTAATCGCTACAGCACCCACCATTGACGAGCCTTGTTTCCAGGAACGTGTGCGATAGGAATACAGACACAAATGTTATTTTCTTTTTAGGAACAGGTTCACCTATTGGGCGGCTTACCGTAGTCACTATAAAGGGTGACTAAGAAGCCCGATTCCAATAAATGAATCGTCACCAAATGTAAACTTTGATACAGAACGGCAGGAATCTCTTCTTTCTGAATCTAAATAATCAGTTAGGGAGGAAACCTCTCCTGTAGAAGCAGAGACTTCTTTTGAATAATCGCATGCAGCCTCTTGTCAGGAAATACATTGTTAGAATGTTAATATGATGTCTTTTACCACTGCTCAACTTAAGTCTTACATTATGATGTTTAAATCTAAAACAAATAAAAATCTACTATGCATTTCTTGAATTGACTCCAGTGTTGTATAAGGTATCTACCACGGATTATTTTACTTTAACCACTTGACAACTGGGCACTTAAACCCCCTTCCTAACCAGACCAATTTTCAGCTTTTGGTGCTCTCACATTTTGAATGACAATTACTCAGTCATGCAACACTGTATCTATATGAAATTTTTGTCCTTTTTTTCACACAAATAGAGCTTTCTTTTGGTGGTATTTAATCACCGCTGGGTTCTTTATTTTTTGTGCTATAAAAGAAAAAAGACCGAAAAATCTGTAAAAAAAATACATTTTCTTCATTTCTGTTATAATATTTTGCAAATTAGTAATTTTTCTTCATATATTTTGGCCAAAATTTATACTGCTACATATCTTTGGTAAAAATAACCCAAATCGGTGGATATTATTTGGTCTTTGTGAAAGTTATAGAGTCCAAAAGCTATGGTGCGAATATCTGAAAATTGATCACACCTGAAGTACTGACGGCCTATCTAATTTCTTGAGACCCTAACATGCCAGAAAAGTACAAATACCTCCCCAAATGACCCCTTTTTGGAAAGAAGACATTCCAAGGTATTTAGAAAGATGCATGGTGAGTTTTTTGATGTTGTCATTTTTTCCCACAATTCTTTGCAAAATCAAGGTTTTTTTTTTACTTTTTTTTTTTTCCACAAAATTGTCATATTAGCAGGTTATTTCTCACACACCGCATATGCATACCACAAATTACACCCCAAAACACATTCTGCTATTACTCCCGAGTACGGCGATACCACATGTGAGAGACTTTCACACAGCGTGGCCACATACAGAGGCCCAACATGCAGGGAGCACCTTCAGGCGTTCTGGAGCACCCAGGCCAATTCTGACATTTCTCTCCTACATGTAAAAATCATCATTTATTAGCTAGAAAATTACATAGAACCCCAAAACATTATATATGTTTTTTTAGCAAAGACCCTAGAGAATACAATGGCGGTCGTTGCAACTTTTTATCTCGCACGGTATTTGCGCAGCAATTTTTTTAACGCGTTTTTTTTTGGAAAAAAAAACGTTTTGTGCTTTACAAAAACCAAAACAGTAAAGTTAGCCCAATGTTTTTGCATAATGTGAAAGATGAAGTTACGCCGAGTAAATAGATACCCAACATGTCACCTTTCAAAATTGCACGCGCTTGTGGAATGGCGCCAAACTTTGCTACTCAAAAATCCCCATAGGCGACGCTTTAAAATTTTTTACTGGTTACATGTTTTGAGTTACAGAGGAGGTCTAGGGCCAAAATTATTGCTCTCGCTCTACCGATTGCAGCGATACCTCACATGTGTGGTTTGAACACTGTTTTCATATGTGGGCGGGACTTACGTATGCATTCGCTTCTGCATGCGAGCACACAGGGACAGGGGCGCTTTAAAAAAATTTTTTTTTTTTTATTGTTCATTTTACTTTATTTTAGTTTGATGCTTTTTTCCAAAAAAAAATAATTTTTGACCACTTTTATTCCTATTACAAGGAATGTAAACATCCTTGTAATAGGAATATGGCATGACAGGTCCTCTTTACAGTGAGATATGGGGTCAATAAGGCCCCACATCTCACCTCTAGGCTGGGAAGCCTGAAATAAAAAAAAAAAAAAAAAAAACGATCCCGGCTTCGATCATAGCAGTGAGTCGGTAGAAGCGCGGGAGGGGGGGACATCCCCTCTCGCCTCCCGTAAGAACGATCAAGCAGTGGAACAGCCGCTATGATCGTTCTTATGGTGTAGGGAATCGCTGACTGAAAAAGCTGATATCTGAATGATGCCTGTAGCTGCAACCATCATTCAGATATCCCCGCACAAAGTCAAGGACGTTGTATGACGGCCGGCGGGCAGGAAGTGGTTAAAACGCATTTTTTTTTTTTAACACAAAGTTGTCCATTTATACAATATTTCTACCACATAACATGTACATACCAAAAATGACACCCCAAAATAGATTCTCCTACTCCTCCTGAGTACGGCAATACCACATGTGTGAGACTTCCACAGCCTAGCCACATACAGAGGCCGAGTACAGCCGAGCATGGCTCAGCATGGCAGGGTATGGCGGGGTATTGCAGAGTATGGCGGGGTAATGTGGGGTTTTGCAGAGTATTGCACAGCATTGCAGAGTAGTAGGGATGGCTGAGCATGGATGGATGGATGGCTGGATGTCACTGTGCAGGGCTGTGGGCACTATGCATCCAGCCCACAGCGCTGCAGCCATCCATCCCCCTCTCCGCTCACAGTGTACCGATCGGTACACAGGAGGGGAGGAGAGGAACCGGCGTCATCAGATGACGCCGGTCTGTTTACATGTGATCGCGCCGTCATTTGACGGCGCGATCACATGGTAAACGGCCGCGATCAGCGGCCATTTACCGGGATCCGTGATGCGCTGGGTCCTCTGGACCCGGCGGTCAGGGATGTGTTCGGGTGCGCGCCCCAGGGGAATTCTGGGAGGACGTCATAGTATGCCCTCGCAGAGTTAAGCAACCGCCCTGCAGCCGTCATTCGGCTATGGGCCGGTTGTTAAGTGGTTAAAGGAAACCACCATGAATGAGAATTATTTATTTATATAGCGCTGTCAATTTACGCAGCGCTTCACATATATATGGTACATTCAAATCAGTCCCTACCCTCAAGGAGCTTACAATCTAAGGTCACTAGCTCACATATGCACATACTAGGGCCAATTTAGACAGGAGCCAATTAACCTACCAGCATATCTTTGGAGTACTCAGAGGAAACCCACGTAAGCACAGGAGGAACTTTCCAACTCCAGGCAGGTAGTGTCTTGGTTGGGATTTGAACCGGTGACCCCAGTGTGATGACCCAGAATTACACAGGTAGTAGTGCATTCTAAATCTATGAAAAAAAAACAAAAAAAAAACCTCCTGGTTCTTAGTGCCGCCTTCTGAATTAGGGAAACATTTCAATATGCCAGGACTCCACATTCTGGGACAGCGAAGTCACCAACAACTAACCTAAATTCCAGAAAATGCTAAAATTGTAGAGCTATTCTATCTGTCAGAAAGGTGCCATTTTTTTTTAATCTCAGAAGGGAGACTACCATAGCCTATGTGAAGCAGAATTCCAGAATAAACCGAACTAATCTTTAAAATACATCCTCCACCTAACATGTTTAAAGCGTAACTTTACCTATAAATTGATAAAAAAATTATGTTCTTTAGCAAGGAACATACATTCCACATTAATAATTATACTACCAAAATGAATGTGTGCTGTAAATTGCCTCTAGCATGGCTTCAGTTTATAATTGCTGGAGGCTGCCATTTTGCTGAAGCCCAGAGCCCCTGAGCAGCAGTAAATCTTTAGGCTGTCAGCAGATCAGCTTCAGAGTGGTACAGTGTATTACTGGATTAAACACTATAGGCACTTCTTTTTAATGTTTTACATAGCTATACCTGCAAACAAGGCCAACCTGGAGTGATCTATCAGGAGTTAATTTTCTCACTTTGAGATTAGTTAGGCTTATCCTGGAATTTTACTAACACCTTGCCTTATGGTTTCTTACCTGCTTTAAGTTGGTAAAGCATCTCAGTCTGTAATACTCCCCCTTTATCCAAAGTTGTACCTCAATTTTGGGTTGATTGATAGGAACATTATCATTCAACTGACTGAATGCCTCTCGTAGTGCATTGAAGCAGTGAGTGATGCTGCCAATATGTCCGTGCCACTCTCTACATCAGCCATAGAGATGTACAGGAGGAAGACCCAGCACATCACATGAATGCCCACTTCCTGTACAGTGTATGTATATAAACATCCTGCACGGGAAGCTGTTATATTGGGATCATACTGCAGCCATGATCCTGGTATCAATTCTTACAGCGAGACTGGCTTTCAGATAAAAGTGATCTGAGCTGCTTCATAGCCACCCGATCACTTTTACAGGGCTCAGACGAGGACCGCTCTCCCGCTGATGTTCTCAGGCTCTCCCATCCCACCTGGGAGCACGGGACCGCTGCAAGCAGTTGGGCTGGTTGCTCACAAAGGAGATGAAGAAACATCAGTTCCCCCATCTCCTCTGTGACAAAGGAAGCCAGAAGCCATGAGGATTTGTCCCTTCCAGGTTCAGTGCTGTGTACCAACCAGGGAAGCATCTGGTTGTACCAATCTGTGTTTGATCAGATGTTTTGAAGGGCAGATGAGGGATTAGGGCTCTAAAAGACCTCTGACCTCTCCATAAAAAGCACCCATCACTGTCAAAGTGATGATGTTGTTCATCCCATGTGATAGCAATAAAGTTGAAGGGAAAAAAAAAAAAAAGACAATACACCCCTGTGCTCATGTAGAAATGCAAACGCCCACGTAGGTCTGGCATTCATATGCAAACAGGGTTTGCACCACACATGAACATTGTTGGAAGCTGCCGCTCACTTTCTGGGCCAGCTATTTGTTTCAGATCAGTAAGATCCCTTTCACACTGAGGTGTTTTTCGGGCACTTTTGGGCTAAAAATAGCACCTGTAAAGAGCCTGGACCCTGCACCCCGAGTGCTTTCACACTAGAGGGGTGCGCTTGCAGGATGTTAGAAAAAGTCCTGCAAGCAGCATCTTTGGGGCGGTGGAGGAGCGGTGTATACAGCACTCCTCCACATAGAAACAAATGGGCAGCGCTGCCTAAGTGCCTGAAAAGCACTTTGGTAGCGGTACTTTTTGGGCACATTTAACCCTTTCTTCAGCCGCTAGCGGGGGGTTAAAAGCACCCCACTAGCGGCCAAAAAGCGCAGTTAAAACTACGGTAAAGCGCCGCTAAGGCCCGACGCAGCTGTCAATGGGCTCTAAGACTGAACTTCATTTGCACAGACGGTGATGTCATAGTTGCCAGCATAGAACTAGGATGCTGCTTGTATGACTGAGAAAGGGCCAGCTTTCTATCTGGCAGTGGAAAACCTCTACGCTTGGATACTATACCTCGTACTGATGAATGGAGGACAGAAGGCGGCAGATTGTACTCCACATTGATGAGAAGATCCAGATATCAGGATTCTCTCCTGAAGCCACACAGCACAGTCCACATTAATAATCAATACCCTCTTCAGCTCTGGGGGGGGGGGGGGGGGGGTAGGGAAGTAGTGTAGAGGTTTATTTCCACGCTATACAGCACAAACCGTTTACAAAATGCTTTACCTACTAAGTATTCACATCAATCACTGGTTCAGCAGGGACCTTACAATGTAAGGTCTCTATCTCACATACATATATATTAGGGACAATGTAGAATGTAGAGGAAACATACACAAACTCCATGCAGGTAGTGTTCTGTCCAGGATTTGAAAAAAGGATCCCAGTGCTGCAGGGCAGAACATCTAACCACTAAAGCTGGCCATACACCATACAATTTTCCTGTTCAATTTTCTTTAGATTTACCTTCAACTATGTAGTACAAGGGCCTGCCTGATTGCATACAAATTGAAAGTGTTTAGGTTTGACCTCCTATTATATGGTTTTGGTAAATCTAAAGGAAAGTTGAATAGGAAAATTGAATAGTGTATGGCCAGCCTAATGCCGGCCATACACGGTTCGAATTTCGTAAGAATTTTCTTTCGAAAATCGTATGAAAGAATTTTCGTATGAATTTCGCATCATTAGTGGGCTGCAACAAGGCCGATTTTCGTGCGGCAATCGAATTTGAGGAATCGGACATGTTGGAAATTTTCCGAAAAACGAACGATTTTCTAATCAATGATGGGAGAATCGTGCGAGAAATGTAATAAGAAAAGAAAATTTACGGAGAGAAAAGAAGATTCCCGGCCAAGAAAATTCTTTTCTTTAGCAACATGAGGTGAAATTGAAGGCTTGGTCGGCCGAATTTCGAAAATCAATGGTGGCATCATCGGATCACAAAAAAAAACGAAATTTCTTATTTTGAAAAGAAAATTCGTTCGAAATTCGACCGTGTATGGCCTGCTTTAGTCGCTGGGTTATTAGTTCTGTTACCTGATTCCTGGTACCTGTCCAGCCAAGCACAAGGTATTCTTGTGTATATTAGTCTATCAAGCAAGTCAACAGCTATAAATAAAATAGTGAATTTCTTTAATTCTGGTCTCCACATCAGCTGCAAGACCCGCACAGGAGTCTGTTACGTTTGTTTTTTCTATGCAGAAGTTACAACGTTCTGTACATCTATTATTATAGATCGGGGTTTGTAGCACTAAAGGGACTTGACTCGGCTTTCTCTACTTGATGCAAAACTGTAAGGCAGCTGAATACACCGATAAAAAGGATATTTGCAAATGTTTTACCCTGGTAAAATATTTCTAAATCTGTTCAGCCAGTTTTGAGATTCATTCTCACTATCCAGTCACATAGTGACTTAAAGCTGAACACTGAGCAAAAATATAAATTTTACTCAATAGCCAAAAAGGATATGCATTCACTTTGTGTATACCAAATGCCTTCACAAGCCCAGATATTACCTTGTAAGAGTAGTATTGACATCATGACTGTTCTGTGCATAGGCTGTACAAAAAGCAGAACTTTTGGAGGTGCCTAGCAGGCCGCACTCACTACAGGATGCCTGCAGAAAACTACAGGGAGGGGTGAAAGAAAAACAAGACCGGTCACACCGCACAAGGAGAGAGCTGCAGTATTCAGTCTTTACTTCGGGACACTCCATGGAAAAGATTCACGCTGGCTTACTGCACAGATCTGCCTGTGCTAGCTGTGTGTAAATCACAATACTGGCAGAACAGAATTGAAATGATTTGGGCAACTAAAACAGTTCAAATATACACCCACAAACACTTTATTGGAAACACCTGTATATCTGCTTATTTATGCAATCCGGTACCCCAGCACGTGGCAGCAACACAAAGCAGAGTTTTGGCAGAAAAGAAAACGCTTGAGCTTTAATTCATTTTAAGGCCTCATGCACACTGGACGTTTTTTGACATTTTTACAGCAGCTGTTTTTGGCTGTAGGCATTTTTTTTCTACAGTCATTAAACTCTCCATCATGTTATCCTATGTGTTGATGCACACATAGGCTGTTATCTGCATGGCAGTAGCGTTTTTGAGCAGCTAAAAAAAACCTCAAAACTAGTGAGTTCTGACAGACATTTTTTCAGCTGTAAAAATGCTGTAACGCTGATAAACGCTCAAAAACGTCGCTCACCAGCATTTAACATTTTTGATTCATTGGGAAAAAAACGCTAAAATGCCAACGCGGAAAAACGCTATTGCAAAAGCTTTGAAAAACTCACTGCAAAGCTACTGGCGTTTTTATAACGTCCAGTGTGCATGAGGCCTAATAGCCAGAATAAATGATTATTCTGGCCAAAGAAATGAATTAACTCTCAAACGCTTGACACCTGTAAACGTGCCTAAACGCATTACACACTTTTACAAGCGTCAGGCTTTTTTTTTTTTCTGCCAAAACACTGCTGCCAGGAGGGTTGCCAAGAGTCCTGTGTGCATGAGGCCTTGGTGTTGACATCATTAATCCATGGACCCAACCTGCTTTGTGTCAACAGTTCAGGCTGGTGCTGTAAGCGTGTGGAGAAAGCGGTCTTAGCACACTTTGGCCCCTTTCCCACGGAGGGGACTCATTGAGATCAGCAGGCCATCTGTCCATTCATCAGAGCAGCGCGGGTGGATAAGCCATCCATGCCTGATCAGTTTATGCAGCGTGGACACAGACAGAGCCCGATCTGCTCAATTGGCAGCCAGGCGTAAACACTACTAAATACTCCTCTTGTCATTTAGACCGGACTGCCCTCCAATCCACTCCACATAGACGGAGAATGGCAGATCCCCCTTGTTTTTTTTGTTTTTTTTAGCAAGACATTTTGGACCAGAGGTAGATGAGTGTAAACAGACACAAGTCCATTTATACCCGCCTGTCCATAGGGGTGAATAGACCATCCGATTAGGTCTGCCTGAAAAACTGACAGGCAGACCTGATCAAACCGAACCCTTCATGTGAAAGGGGCCACAGGGCCTAATA
This sequence comes from Lithobates septentrionalis, assembly GCA_037952835.1. NCBI lineage: Eukaryota > Metazoa > Chordata > Amphibia > Anura > Ranidae > Lithobates > Lithobates septentrionalis. Next base: position 394,914 of record JBBDGP010003796.1, read on the forward strand.
TTGTCATTCAGTGAGCACTTGAATGCCACAACCTGAATAGTAGGGTTGCACCGATACCACTTTTTAAAAGACTGATTACAAGTACCGATACTGTCTCCCCCCCCCCCCCCCAAGTACTCGCAGATAACGATTACCAATACTTTTTTTTAAATGTCATGCGACAGTGGCACAGATGAGGCATGGACTGTGTCAGTGTTTTTTTTTAAATTTAACTTTTAAATATTTATTACAATTCTGTTTTTTTTTTTAATCAGCCCTTGGCTTTGGTGAGATGTCAGAGGTCAAAATAGACCCCTGACATCTCCCTTTGAGACAGGGAAAGGGACTGAGGACACAGATTCCCCAGTCCCTTTCTCTGCAGCCTCAGCTGCACTGAAGATGAATGGACAGGAGACAGAGGCTCCTCCCCATTCATAAACACAATTTACAATGCTCAGTAATGAATGAATGGTCAGTAATCACCGACTCTGTTCAATCAGAAAAGGAAGGAGCCAGTAAATTACGTATTTACCGGCTCCTTCCTCCGCTCTCCATCCTGACAGATTCGACGACCAGAGGAGGACACAGCGGGACCCTGAAGAGGATACAGAGGACATCATTGTGGCGGTGGGGACAGTTACAAGCACCGATCTCCTGGTGTGGCTTTCAATAAAAGCAGCTGAAAGCTGCAGGGAGAGGAGGAGGAGGAGGAGGAGAAGCTGCTATCAGCTGCATTATTGAAAGCCACGCAGGGAGATTGGTGCTTGGAACTGTCCCCACCGATCATCTTTGAGGCTGCCCGGGTATCTGATTAAGCATCGGAGCATTTGCACGAGTACAAGTACTCGTGCAAATGCTCGATATCGGTACAACCCTACTGAATAGTAATGTAGCCACCAAGGAAAACCTCTGACTTGTTGCCAACATCCCCAGAATGTACAATAGCAAATTGGTAACCCCCAAAAATGGGACTTTTACAGGCAACAAAAAATTTATAAGCTAGGATAAAATATGCAATGGGGTTGATTTACTAAAACTGGAGAATGAAAAATTTGGTGCATCTGTGCATGGCAGCCAATCAGCTTCTAACTTCAAATTGGTAAATTAAGCTTTGACAAAAAAAACCTGGAAGCTGATTGGTTTCTATGCAGAGCTGCTCCAGATTTTGCATGGCCCCAGTTTTAGTAAATCCACCCCAATGTTTATTATATCAAGTTAAAAGCATGGAAACAATCACTACCATCTTGATGGGGAACCCCTGAACTATACATCTGAGACCTTACGCAATATCCTACACTAGATTCCTAGATACAATTGATCCAAATATTGGTTGGTGTGCTGTTGGGTGGTCCCAGTGTGAGACATTTATGCCGCGTACACACGGTCGGACTTTTCGTCTACAAAAGTCCAACGGATGCTGACGGACTAAAGCTGGCTGGTAATCCGATCGTGTGTGGGCTTCTCCGGACTTTCAACTGACTTTTTTAGCCTCAAATCCGACGTACTTTAGATTTGAAACATGCTTCAAATCTTTCCGACGGACTCGAGTCCGGTCGAAAAATCCGCTCGTCTGTATGCTAGTCCGACGGACAAAAACCCACGCTAGGGCAGCTATTGGCTACTGGCTATGAACTTCCTTATTTTAGTCCGGTGTACGTCATCACGTAAGAATTCGACGGACTTTTGTGTGATCGTGTGTAGGCAAGTCTGTTCGTTAGAAAGTCCGCCGCAAGTCCGTCGAAAGTCCGCCAAAAGTCCGTCGAAAGTCTGTCGGACAGGCTGTCTGACTTTTGTAGCTGAAAAGTCCGACCGTGTGTACGCCCCATTAGAGCCTAGGAGTTCTGGAAACAGACTCTGGTTTCTGGAGGTTCACCATCTGGCGATAATGGAGGACAACCCTCTGCTTTTATCCTAAACAGTTGTTTGGTGTCTTGTCCTCCTTGGATGAAGACACTCTGCCATCCTTCCTCTGCTATGCCCCCGATAAAAGAAAGCATTCTCTTCTGAAACGCGTTGGGACAAAGGGGATACTTACACCAATCTCTTGTTGGTTTACAGAGTACTCAACTGGTGTTTATCCATTTTATTGTACCTTTTTGCATTGATTTTTTAAAAACTTTTAACTTGTTATAATGAACACTGTATATTTTATCCTAGCTTATAAATCTTTTGTTGCCTGTAAAGTACCATTTTTTGAGGGATGCCAATTTGCAAACTATCTGAATATTGTTGCTGACCATGCTCATCCCTTGCTGGCCACAATTCAGTATACTGTAGTGTTCTTAATAAAGTGTTCGGCGAACGTATGCATTTCAAAAGTGTAGCTAGCCATGCGGCTGACATTTTGATCTACTTATTAAATTTAATGGAAACTAGTGTACATGCTGAAACAAAATCTTTAATATCACATCTAATAAAGAAAACAATTGCAATTGTCTGCTTTTCCATAATTTTACTCCTTGTTAATTTCACACCACATTTCAACTGGTCCCCCTGTAACAACTGGAGACTGATCCAATCACTGTTTATCTTCTCAGTTTTCTCTGCTTCATTTTAAAAAAGGGACACCAACCTTGAATTGTCCTTGCATCAAGCACCTAGAAATATATATTATAGCTTTATACATTTTTATGGATTGTGTACACTTTTTAAGCAAACTTGGAGATCGGGTTTGCTTCCTCTTTCTCTGCTCTTTTCAACACCAATAAAACTTATGGGACCTGACCATAATCACAAGTGTGTCATAGCTCAGCCTGATCCTTGGTCACGTCTTCCAATTTACTGTACTGTGAAGTGATAATCACACCTCAGTAGAAGAACATAAAAGGATTATCATGGTGAGAAGAAAGGGAACTACATATTAGAATGAGCTCTGAAATTGAACATAAAATACATCCTCGGGGGAAATTAATAATTCAGGAGCAAGTCAGTCCCATCCAGGAGACAGCAGGCTTCAGCTAAGGAGTCGGAGATGTAGTTTCACTTATAACAGCAAATAAATAAGGCTCAAAAAAAAGTTAGGCACCAGCTGTATTCTCTTGGAGGAATTTCCTACCTGGTTCTAGGATTTTCCAGCTTGCTTAAAGAAAGTAGTAATAGTCTTGTAACAAGGGTATGCTTCTACACTAATCCCCTAAATATCTACATTAGGCAAATATAAAAGAGGAAAAGAAATAAAAATGAGGCTAAAGTCCCTTTAAGCATTCTATCATGACACACGTTCACAAACAGTCTGTCTGCCGCCTAGGCGGGGCCTACTTGCATACGCACAAGCAGGTGGCAACGCACTTTCCAAATTTCAGGTGCTTTTTTAACTATTTAAACCTGAAGGATCATTTCCCCAGGGGCTCTTGTTTTTGCGCGGATGACACTTGTGCACTACAGAGTTAAACTTGGTGGAGAACCGTTTGCCACACTCGTTGCACTGGTGAGGTTTCACTCCATGCACTACGGCGTAATGTCTTGTGACGCTGGACTTATACTTGAACAGTTGATCACAGGCGACACATCGGTAAGGTTTCTCTTCAGCCAGGTTGGGCACTTGGATCGCAGACTGTCCTAAGTCACTGTCATCGTCGTCAGTTATTATGGAAGGCTGGTTGTACGGTCTGTTGTTCGTGCCGCATATAAACCTCTGGCTGATGCTCCAGATGTTCTGGTCGTATCGATATATTTCAGGATGAAGCTTATCCAACAAGGTGGCTTCGGTGCTGAGGGGTCTTACTGTGCCATCTTCCTGTATCTCCTCTGTCATCTCGAACCGCATGGCCTCGCGGTAGAAAGGGCCTCCAAAGGATCGTTCTCTAGCCACATCCATCTTCATGGATTCAGCTACTAAAGAACAAAAAAAAATAAAAAAATACATTATATTGGAAAGACTGTGAAATAAAAATAAAACAGATGTGGGGGCAGAAGTTAAGGGCTGCCTTGGGTCAGGAGTTCTTCAGGTGCACAAAAGGAAATCTTTTTAAAAGTAGAACTCCAGGGTTTTTACTGCATGCTCGTTCCAGGTTAGTTACTCAAAGCAATGAAGCCTGAGGACCAGTATGACAACCAGGAAAAACTGAATGTTTAGAATGAGAAGCACCAATTGTAAAATCTCTTTTACACATAGCTAAAGTTGGAAAGGCCTGCAGCAGGTTGACACACAGAGCCACAGCTCGGGAGCACGCCTGCTTGAGTGCTCCCAGAGCAAGCTGCTTGCTGTGGGGGCACTGAACAGGAGGGAGGGGCCAGGAGCGTCGGCATGGGACCCGAGAAGAGGAGGATCCAGGCAGGCAAGTATAACATGTTTTTTTTCTTGAAAAATAACAAAGACTTTAATATTGCTTTAAAAGGATAAGTTCACATTTCTGAACATGTTGCACCCATATTTAGGGTGTAACACGGTCAGCATCAGACCCCTCTCCCCCCGAATAACCCCCCGCCCCCTCCTTTGTGGCAGCAAGCCAGGGATCTTTTCCCTATACTTGCTACCACAATTCAAAGAGAGCGCGGCTGAGTGGGGCTCCTCCCACATTGCATTGCCACTGATTGACAGATCTCTGTGATACAAAAAAACTACAAGTACCGACAGCCTTTGCGGCTGTCGGCTTGCAGTTCTCAATGAACTACCACGGTGCTGTTGAGCGCTCTGGTAGTTCATTGATTCTTCCTGTCAGTGTAAAACTGCCTGCCTGTATGATGTGCGATGTACAAGGCAGACAGCTTACACTGTCTGCAGGAGACCTGAATAGCATCAGCAATCTGATGAACGCTGGTGCAATACTTTCCATGCTCATAAAACAAAATATAGTAAATGCACATTTTTTTTAAGCTGCAAAAAAAATGTGCATTTATTATTATTTGTTAAAAGGTGAACTTATTCTTTAATTGACAGGTAAGAGGGTTAATTTGACAAATGAGTTTTATCTGTATAACCTTTAAATGATTCCTATTAAATGTTCTCCTCCATCACAGCGTAATGTTTGCCAATAGTCTGGTCAGTAAAATGGCGAAATTAACATCTAGAGTTTGGAAACATTTCCACACTGCAAAGCTACAATACATACAAGGCATAATATATACATTGCATTTCACCTTCCCAGTGTAACAAAATGACTTTAAACTTGTAAAACTACACACCTTTTTTTTTTTTTTTCCAAAGAAAAAAAAAAATTCTCATGGCTTCAAAATTTCTGGAATTTTTACATCTCTACGCAGTACCAGTACACCGGTTGACTTGTTGGCAGAAATGTTTCTATTATCTCACTAGAAATAAGGGAATGAGACTATAAACAGCTACTGGTTACTCCTGCTGACTTACCACTAGCTGTGTCCTCTTCACTGTCTTCCGAGTCACTTTTACCCTTGTCTTCAGATTCATCTTTCTCCTTTTTGTCCTTTTTACTCTTTTCATTGTCCTCATCCTGTTTTGGAGCAGATGAGGCACCAGCTGAGACCTCAGTTGTGGCATCATTTGTGGCATCCGCTGTGTTATCATCCGGGACATCATATGACTCACGCTGTAACTCTCCAGCATGGAGGTCTGGCAATTCTACAATATGAAAAACAGGAATAATGGTAATAAACTCATTTTAACAGTAAACCTGTGTTCAGTCAAAACCTCACATGACTGCACACTTTAGGGCCCGATTCACACTGGTGCGGGAACCACATGCGACACTGCAGCAGTGCGATTTGAGCCGTGCAGGACCCTTTTTTTGCCGCACAAGAATCAATTTTGTTTACATTTAGTGATCGGCTGTGAAAGGATCACAACCGATCACGTGGTAGACAGCCGCCGGCAAATGACTGTTTACCAGCGTCGGTGACGAGCAGTGTTCCCGGGAACACGCTGCCACCGATGTGCATGCGCCGTGCAAAGTGGGACGGTACCATCTGTTATCAGCCGTGATGAAGTCACGGCCGAACACGTGGTAAACAGCCATGCCTCTGTGACACGCTGCCACCGAAGGTACAGGGCTGTGCGCACAAGATTGCATGCATTCCCTGTTTAAATAGACAGACGCCATATGACGCCCGCCCAGAACAAGAGCCGTATGACGGCCGGCAAGCGGTTAAAAAAAAAAAAAAAAAAAAAAAAAAGGATGCAGCCATGTGGAGCTCCTCCCACCCGGCCACATCATTCATGGGAAACTACAAGTACCGACAGCCTTTTGTGAAATACCAGGGCGCCGTTGAGTGCTGTGGTAGTCCATTCTTCCTGTCAGGGTGCATCTGCCTTCCCGTATGGAGGTACGAGTAGACAGATACACTGACAGTCTGCAGGAGACCTGCATGGCACTGGTGATCTGCTGATTGCGGGTGCAATGCTTTCCAGGGTCCTACTAAGAAAAAATATAAATGCACATTTTTTTTACCTGCAAAAAAGATGTGCATTTATTTTAAAAAGGTGAATTTATCCTTTGAAACGCATTTAAGCACTTTTTAAGGAATACATATCCGAATTAAATAGGGACCTTTTATAAATGTTTTTAAATTATTACATTCAAAATGTATAAATTTACAAAATGTACAATTACCCAGGTCAGTATTTTCTGTAATCTCCACTGTATTGCTGGGTGCATCCGTATCCATGATGACATCTTGGTAATCTTCCTTATGCCCTTTGACATAGTCCCATTCTTCCATAGAGAAATACACGGCAACATCATCACACTTCACAGGTACCTGCAGC